>CM053627.1:119143806-119163161 GCA_028646595.1 Phalanger gymnotis | reverse complement strand
AACATGGGCAAGCATCTATGACAAGTGCCAGAACTCCATAGCCCAAAACCATCAGGTCAGTGCAAAGTAGTAATGAGCCGAATCCTTAAAGAAATACAGCTTTCCTCTTTAATTTTTTATAAGGCATTATTATCAGGAAAAAGAGAAACACATTAAAAATAAACAGAACTATGCTGTGATTCCTTCCAAAGTACTTTATCTCCTGAAAGAAAAGTCATTTCTGAGTGTTAAATGAATTCACCCTCGACAAAAATTCAACAATCTTCCCGTGCTGTCATTGGAAACCATTCTCCCCCTCACAGACATAAGCCAGACTGGTGGAGAGAATCTAAGCAGAGGTAGATCTGCTCTCTTACAACCCAGAAAGGCTCATTGATTATATGCTTCTGGGCATGATGGAAAGAATTGGATTAGCCTTCCCCCACACTTTTACACAAGCATGTCTTTGCCTTGACTGCTGCTGCCTCCCCCCAAACAAAACCAAAAACAAAACCTTTTTTGTTTTCTGGAATGGAGAACTGGCCAATGAGCTCAGTCCTTATAAGCATATTTAAAATTGCTCAGCTGATGCAATCGCTGTGGTGATTTGGAGCAGGTGTAGACATTTTGTAACTGGTTACAGTCTGCTTACCAGGTGATGAAGAGGACCCTTTCTGATTGGCAGTGTAGCCAAATGGAATGCCCCACATCTATGCAAGCCTTGCATCAGCACATGCTCATAAAGATCAGCACATACTCATAAGGAAGGAAAGAAATAAGCATTTATTAAGTGTCTGCTTAGTGCCTAAGTGCCCCAGGCACTATATGAAGTTGGTTGGTCAGTCCCTTGTTATTCTTCGAAGCCTGATTCAAATGTTACCTCTTCCAAGAAATCTTACCTGGTTCTCCTAAGTGACCCTTCACAGAACTTTGAATAGCAAGGGATGACACCCCCACTCCCCAACACATAGCATGAGGGTGTCATCATGTGACTCAAAGGAAGGCAGAATAGACATCTTTGATCTCTTCTCTTTCCACCTTTCTCCAAAGGATAGTTTAATTCTTGCCAGGAGGGGAGGCAGGGGTTTGGGGACTGAAGCTTGGTCACTTTGCTCTCCTCGAAGATAGGAAGTGCGAGGCTAGAAGTATATCTAACTACTCCCTTAACTATTATTAGTCTAAGGAATATGTTTTTTAGGTTCATGCTAACTTCTTTTTAAAAAAATCATGTTTTATTTCTTCCCCAGTTACATCTTAAAAGAATTTTAAATATTTTTTTAAAAGTTTTGAATTCCAAATTCTAGCTTACCCTTCCCTCCCTCCTCCGTGACTTCTGATTGCTTTAATTAATCAGGCAAGCTTTGTAACTAAGACTTGACCCCCTTCCCACAAAATACCATTTCCACAATAAATATACATAATAGGTAGTCAAAGAAACCCATTTATCCAAATCCATAGCAAAACAGAAATTAGGGAAAGTATACACATGAGGATATATACCAAATAATCCATAGTGAAGGAACTCTCTCATTAGAAGCAAGGTAATTAGAAGCTCAACCAAGAGAGAAAGTCCTAGATCTCACCCCAGGAGACATTCACTGAAATTTCTAGTGTTACAGGATGGCAATAGAGAAATTATGTAGACTACACACTCTCTTCTTCTTTTCTCTCTCTTTCTTTCTTTCTTTCTTTCTTTCTTTCTTTCTTTCTTTCTTTCTTTCTTTCTTTCTTTCTTTCTTTTTTTGACGTGAGTGTCATCTTCTTCCTGGAGTATTTTCCTTCAGCAGCCTGCAGTGAGATTGGCTTTAACCATCTCGTCTCATGATGCCGTAGGCTAGAAGTGTCCAAAATGACTGCAAAGACCAAAGTCTGAAGGTACTAAAGAGACTCAAAGACTGTCAAAAAAGTGAGGGAGGAGGCTCAAAGCAAACTGAAGAGCTCTCTTCTCTCCTGTTCTTACCATCTCTTCCCTGCTCCTCGTGAAGGCTAGGGTCACTGACCTCCACCAATGAGGAGAGAGTCTAAACCAATGGGCTTTGAGATGGGTTACATTTGCACTTCTTTAATGAAATTTCTATACATTGTTTTACATAGAGCTAGCAGGGACCATGACTATTTATATTTATGTCATCTTCCCAACTCAACTCCAATAGAATAAAATGTACATTTGCATAGACACTCAGTTTTGCCATATCTTCATATATACCATTTGAACACCTCCCCCTCCCAGTTTTTTTTTCAGAAAAGACACAATAAATGTTTATTGAATTCAAATTGATGAATCAAATATGCAGAAATAGGATCGGAGTGATTACATGGCTGGGCATTTCCTTTTAGGGGAAGAGAACAAATAACATACCAAATCAGATATAACAAAATCATAGAATCTGAGAGCGAAAAGGACCCGTAGCATACTTTAACCTGTCTCAGAACATAAAACAAACAAAAACTCTTCTATCATCTGGCTGAGAAGTGGTCATTCAGCCTTTACTTGAAGATCTCCAGAAATGGGGAGCTCACTGCTTTCTGGCAGTTCATTTCTCTTTGATACCTCCATGTATTATTGAGTTTTTCCTTACACTGAGCAGAAATTTGCTTCTCTGCCACTTCCACACATTGTTCCCAGTTCTGTCCAGTCCAATTCATAAAGAAACCATTTCTACTGTTTATAGTGGATTTACCTGCTTTTTTTCCCCAAGCAATAGATCAATTATATAAAGAACAAACAAAATTGAAACCAGATGTTTGGCTGTCCTAACTGGTCATTTCACTTAAAATAAACCCAACAAATTTCTCGTGAAGGCACAGCTTCAGACTGATGAGGGGTCCTCAACAATGTGAAAGGGCTCAAGAATTCTGAGTTCCAGTTTCAAAGTGAAAGAGAAAGACAGTGTCAACTAAAAATCACTTTGCTCTCTGCTCTCTTATCAGACATATCTAATAATAATAAGTGTAGCTAACATTTATGTTGCTCTTAAAGACATGCAAAAAGCACTTCTCCAATATTGTCTTATTTTATCCTCACAACAATCCTGAAAGGTAGGCATTGCTGCTATCCCTATTTTGCAGATGAGGAAACTAAGGCAGATATAGGTTAAGTGACCTGTCCAGCATCACATAGCTGGTAAGTCACGAAGCTCTGAACTCAGGTCTTCCTGTTTCTAGGTCCTGCACTCCATTGTCTGTGCCACCAAGCCGCGACTAAAAACTCTTACTTATGTGTGAAGACCTGCTAAGTCTATTTCCAAAGCCACAACTAGAGTAGTGTTAAGTGGTTTTGTCCCAGGCATAAACATTTATGACAATACTTTTCAGTAGCATGTTTCCTAGCCTACCCACATATTCCCCAGTAATACTAAGAGCAGCCTATCCTAGGATGCTCTTTCTCCTTAAGAAGTATAGTAGCAGGGGCAGCTAGGTGGCACAGTGAATAGAGCACCAGCCCTGGAGTCAGGAGGACTTGAGTTCAAATTTGACTTCAGACACTTGATACTTACTAGCTGTGTGACTTTGGGCAAGTCACTTAACCCCAATTGCTTTGCCTTTCCCCCTCCAAAAAAAAAAGAAGTATAGTAGCCTCCTGACATCTCAGATAACAGTGCCTCCCCCCAGGTGGGATAGAAACTTCATCTCACCTATGGTAGTCTTCCTCCCCAGGATTTACACCTCAAGTAAACCTGCCCCAGGTACAAAAATTGCTAGTAGAAGCTCTATTCCAAACAAGAAGCACATAGCAAGGCCCAGCTTCAGATGCAATTGTCACAGCATCACAGTCAATCTTTCTTCAGGTCCTCTTGTACCTATAATTCTGTGGGTGTCTCAGTAACTGGGTCCTCCCCTTCCTATTCAGTCTCATGGATTGGACCACAATAGCTCCCTGCCCAAGCCCCACTTAATGGCTACATTGTGGGCCCTCATGGCTTAGAGTGAAGGTAAATGGTAACTGTTTCTCTTTGGAACAGCAACCCTGAGGGTCTTCTCTTCCCAGCTTGATTTTTTTTTCTTTTTTTCTGATTAAAGGGGCCATCCCTTGATCCACTTCTTAAAGAGGCCAATTCACTGAATAGGCTTTAACTCTACTTGAATACCTGTAAAAGTCTTAGCCTAAAAGGACTAGGGTCTCCTATTGCATCCTGGGCCATCTCTAGTCATCCTGATAAATATCTGGTCACTGGATCCAGATGGCTCTGGAGGAGAAAGTAAGGCTGGTGACCTTGCACAGCCCTCCCTCTCTCACTGAAATCAAAGTCAACTGCAAGTCATGTCATCATTTCCCTGATGCCATGGTCTTCTTTGAAAACAAAGGGCAAACCCAACCTTAGTATCTAGAGTCCTTTTCTGCTGACCAATCATTCTGTGTCTGGGTCCTGAACCACTGCTGAGTTCAGCTATGCTGCTTCCCTGTCTTTTACCCCAGGCCAAGAGTGGGGAACCTGCAGCCTCAAGGCTACATGTGGCCTTCTAGGTCTTTGGGTGTGGCCTTTTGACTGAGTCCAAGTTTGACAGAACAAATCCTTTTATTAAGGGGATTTGTTCTATGAAGTTTGGATTTAGTGAACAGGACACACTTGAGGACCTAGAAGGCCACATAGGGCCTTGGGGCTTCAGATTCCCCATTCCTGCCCCAGGCTATTCCCTAGGTCCTCCATCACTGTTGCCGATATCCCAGACCAAATTGCTCGCAATGACCATCTCTCCTGGATGTCCCAGATGCTGAGGCATTTTTCCCAGACTATTGGTATAAATTCTATTTTTTTGCCAGTTTCTTTCTTCATAGCATGGACTTTTGGATGGGGATCCTTGGCCCATGTATTCTTACCAAACTTATACCTATGCCCTCCCATCTGGCCTTAACCTCTGAAAGCTAACTCCTCCTCTCTCAACTATAAATCTTGACAATGTTTCTTCATAGACCTTATGCGCAGCTTCATCCTAAGCTTCCCCTCCTCCTTAAACTCTCGACCTTGCCTGCTTCCTCAAATTTGGCCTGACACACAAGATTATGACCTGGCTTTTGCCCTAACATCTCAGTAATGTCATGTCCCTTCTCATATTGACTGACCTCTACTTCCTCCGTCTGTGACCCATCAATAACTATTTAAGAGCTGGCCAGTATAAACATTTCTGACTCACTGCCTCTTTGAGAGCGTCTTTTTAGGCTAGGTTCTTGGAACTCAGTTGATATTAGAGTGAATATACTAACTACATGCAGGGTTTTTAAAAAAAGTTTTATTGATATATTTTGTATTTACATTGTAAACATATCAGATTACCCCCCATTTCTTGAGAAATCTCTTGATTGAAAGTTAAACAATTAAGCAAAATTAACAATAATGACTTTATCTGAAAGTGCACACAACATGTGTAGATCTCCCAGAACCCCTCAATTTTTTAATCTTTAATTAGCAGATATCTATTTTCTCTCCCTCCCATTCTCACCCAATTGAAAAAGAAAGAAAAGAAAAACAAATTCTTAATAATGAATATTAACAGTCAAGCAAAGCAAATTCCTTCATTGGCTATGTACAAAATATAAATGTCTCATTCTGCACCATCAATCTGTCCCCTTTTTCAGGAGGAGAATAGTGTATTTAATTATGAATCCTTTATAATCATGGACAGTCATTGTGTTGATCATAGTTCTTATAGCTTTAAACATCATTTGTCTTTACAGTGTTATCATTATTTACATTGTTCTGATTTTGTTCATTTCACCCTTGATCAGTTATAAAAGTCTTTGAAACTGTTCATTTTTATAATGTCAGTGTTGAAGTGTGAATTTTTCTCCTGGTTTTACCTATTTCACACTGTATCACTTCATATAATTCCTTCCTTGTCTCTGAAATCATCTATCTCCCAATTCCTTAAAGCACAATATCCACCACATTCTCTATCACATTCATGTACCCTAGCTTATTCAGTCATTCATTAGTTAATGAGAAGAGAAAATGGCATGGTCAGACCTGTGCTTTAGGAAGAATGATTTGTTAGGATTGTGATTTGATAGTGGAGGATGGACTGAAATGAGGAGAGATGTGGCAGAAAAATTAAAAAGATTTTTGCAATAGCACAGGCATGAGATGATAAGGGTCTGCACCAGAATGGTGGTGTTATCAGAAGAGAGAAAGTCACAATAGCTTAAGATCCAAGAGAGGTCACAGAGGTATAATTGACAAGACTTTGCATCAGATCTAATATCTGAAGAAGCTGAGATAACAAAAGGAATCAAAGATGATACCTAGGTTTTAAGCCAAGACAAATTGGGTTATTGCAGTTACCTTAATAGTAATAAGGAAGTGAAGAAGGTAGGAGGCCTTTTGGTGGGGGGGGGGGCAGGAGAATGGAGATCACGAGTGCAGTTTTAAACATAATGAATTTATGGTATGTATAGGACATCCAATTTGAGATGTCCAATAAGCCGTTGGAGATGTGAGTCTAGAATTAAGGAGATAAGTTAGGGTTAGAAAAGTGGATCTGAAAATCATCAGTACAGAGACACTCATTAAATCCATGGGAGCTGATGAGATCACCAAGCAAAACTGGAAGCCGATACAGCTATTTTGGAAAACAACTTGGAATTATGCAAAGAAAGAGACTAAAATGTCTATAACCTTGGACCTAGAGACTCCATTACTCTGATATAAAGACAAAAGATAAAAGGGCCCAGGACAGAACCCCGTGTGACACTCATGGTCAGTGGGAATGACCCGGATGAAGAACTGGCAAAGGAGGTCACAGACCAGTAGGAAGAAAAGCAGGAGAGAATAGTATTATGAAAACCAAGAGAGAAGAAAGGTTAGTCCTTCAAAGAATTTTTAAATTTTAGTCTTACTACCGTTTAAGAAAGAATGAGAGGAAAGAAAGTGAAGTTATCGATCACATATAGTCTTTTCAAGGAGGTTAATCAAAAATGCAGGAGAGGTACAGGAAACTAACTTGAAAAGATGAATGGATTAAATGAGGAGTTTTTGAGGATAGAGGAGATGTGGGGAGGTTTGTAGGCAATAAGAAAGCAGCCAATAAACAGAGAAATTGAAGATTAGTGAGAGAGCGGGAGTGATAGAGAAGGCAATCTGCTGAAGAAGAAACCAACATGCTGGAATAGGATCACTTGTGCATGTAGAGGAGTTTATCTTGGCAAGAAGAACCACCTCTTATGAGAGAGGAATGAAGGAGGGAATAGTGACAGCAGGCATCTGGTTGATGTGAGGTAAAGGACAGGGGGCAAAAAGGAGATCTGTAAATGGCCTCAGATTTTTCACTAAAATTTCAGGTAAATTTCTCAGCTAAATGGGTAAGAAGAGGAGGAGGCACGAGAGGTTTGAGGAAGGATGAAAAGATGTGGAGCAGTTGTTGTGGTGAGATAACGATTGATTAGGGAGGTCTAAAAAGATTGCATTGCCACAACAGAGGTTCAATTAAGGTTATTTGACATAAATTTGTAGTGGACTCAATAAGGTTTTTTGATTTCCTCCAACTTCATTTGGGAGCATGTAGGAGAGAAGACACGAGTATGTGTGTGTATATGTGTATACACACACATATGTAAACAATATATGTACGTGTGTACATATAGCAAATTTTGGTTTATTACTATGCATTTAATCATGTATGATTTTTTTGCCTTTAAAAATAAAGGAAAAACAATTACCACAAGTACTAAACTAAAGCTGTGCTCCCTTGTAACCACACCAAAAAATGTAAGGTCTTTTCAGCATTGGCCAGAAGCAAGGTTCAAAGTTAATCCCTCGTAGTTGATCCATAACCAGAAATGACAGCTCTGAGCATGCTCCATGTGATAGCTGTTGTATGCCAATTCAACCTCATTGTAATAGTTAAGTTCAATCAGTATTCATTAAATGCCTCGCAATGCACTAGAGGCCATCATCTGGGACATGCCACACACATATAGTGCTGTATTCTTTTTCGACCACATTAAAAACAACACAGAAAAGGATATTTTAGTTGAATGAGTTTATTACAGGATACAGTAAAAAAAAAAAAAGACAACAACAAAAAATGTCTCGTAGATGTGGACAGAGAACCATTACTGGTATTTTGCACAGAAGGCATTTCCTAACACATTGCTGTGTGAACATAAATAAGTCACTTACTATCTCTGAAACTCAGTTTCTTCATCTATATGTAATATGGGCAGAGATGACATCTCATCTTTAGTGAATATTGGTCATTACAGCTTTGGTTAGCCTGCAGTTGAAAGTGGACCTGCCACTCATTGCCAAAAGTTCTAAGAACAGATACATCCAAAGGAGCCTAGATCCTAGATGCAACATTACATAAGAAGGAATGAACGTAGGAGAAAATAAGAGATGAAACATAGTTGTGGCACTACAGATGAGAGCAGCTTCATGGACTTAGAGGGTGATGAAAAGCAGAATTGGGTAGTTTAGGTGATTTAGATGCAGAAATAAGAATCAGGGCAGTAAGAATTGTCTGTAAGAATAAACAGAGGAAGCTAGGAGCTGAGTCACAGGACCTGCAGGGAAAACAGGACAAGGCAATGTTACATACAACATGGCATAGCCATACTATGATTATTCATTCTATAACCATGACAAGAGGCTTCAGTCTCTAGCCTATCTCCCAAAACTGGATGGAATGAAACTTAAGAGATGGACAATGCAAGAACCCAAGCTTTCCCCTGGGCCTAGAAATTAGAATTGACTGTATCCTCCTCCTGCTATTCAAGAGAAATGAAGTGATTCCTCCAAAAGTACAAGAAGGTATCCATTTTTTGCATGTGTGCCAAAAACATCTGCTCTCTGTCTGCTTCACTTTTCAGTGGTTTGTCTTGCTAGTGTGTCTTAATTAAATGCCTGTTTGCTGTCCATGTCTTTGAATGGTCAAGCAGGTAGTCACTTTATTGGTGGGGGCTGAGCCCAAGATTTTAAAGAGTTGGTGACCTAAAACATCAAATAAAACCTGAGAAGTCACTATCATGTGGGTTTTTTTATGGAAAAAATATTACATAAGAAACATAGATAATATTTAAATTACTTACCTCACAGAGTTGTTATAACAAAACTGTTTTGTAAGCCTTCAATCATTATATGACCAAAAACTACTACTACTAACAGTAGTAGTACTAGTACTAGTAGTTAGTAGTAGTATTTAGCAGCAGTAGTAGTAGTATGAGTACTAGTAGTAGTAGTATATAGTAGTAGTAGGTAGTAGTTGTAGTTGTAGTAGTAGTACTAGTACTAGTAGTTAGCAGCAGTATGTAGTAGTAGGTAGTAGTAGTAGTACTAGTAGTAGTAGTAGTAGGTAGTAGTAGTAGTAGTAGTAGTATTCAGTCCATCAACAGGTCAGGCATTCTGCTAAGTTCTAGAGACACCAAAAAAAATAAAATATAAACAGTCCTTGTTCTCAGGGACCTCACAGTCTAATGGGAAACAACATAAAAACAGTATACATAGGAGGCAAGTTGGTGATAATCACAGAGAAAAAGGCACAAAGATTAAGGAGGACTGGGAAAGGCTTCCTGTAAGAGAGGAGGCTTTAGCTAAGATCAGAAGAAACCCAAGGAAGCTAGGAGGCAGAGATGAGGGAAGAGAGAAAGTTCCAGGCATGGAGGACAGCAAGGAGGTCAGTGTCAATGGATTGAAGGACAGGGGGTAGGGATATGGACTGTAAGATATAAGAAGAATGGAAAAATAGGAAGGGGCCAGATTATGGAGGACTTTAAACACCAGATATTATTGCTGTTGTAGTTGGCATTGGATAAACACTGTCTGGTTTGAATGTTGTTTCAATTAACATGATTTGGTAGAAAATGTCCATCTTTAACCTCACCTTTGCCAGATATTCTGTTCTGAATGAAAAGAGGTTTCAGGATATAGTAAGAATACAGATGATATAAGAGTCATGGCTACTGGAATCAGATTTTGCTAGGTCCTGATAGCGTTATTAAGAACAAGATAAGGACTGGACTTCTGATTTCATTCATATAGGAAATGTGAAGATGAGGAACCACCAACTACCAGTGCAGATAGGCACTTTCTCTGTAACTTAGTCTTACAGAGTTGCCCAGGCCAATTAGAAGTTAAGTGACTTGCCCAAAGGCACACAGCCAGTATGTGTCAGGACTTGAATGATGGTCTTCCTATCTCTGTCTCTTGCTCCTATTCTCTATCTAATATTCCATGCTGCCTTTCATGGTTGTAAGTCTAGGGGTTGGGGGGAAGAGAAAGAAAAACAACACTTCTCAAGTGATATCCCCTTGAAGGATGACTGCATTTACATGTTTTTGGCTTGTAATGATTTAGTACCACAATGTTTATGTAAAAAAATAAGGATAGATGTATAAAATGATGGCTATGTGTAATAAGAAAAATAACCTATTTTAATATATATATATTTTAAGACAGCAATGCCTTTACATTATTGTTGAGTGTAGCTTTTTTAAAATCACATATTAGTCATTAACTGTTGTGCCTTCCTTCAATAAATTCCTTGACATGAAAGAACAAGGGGACAGTGCTACTAACAGTATACCAGACAGTGCTATAAAGCAGTCAAGGATAATAAAATGTTCTACTTTAGGGGGCTTTACTTATGTTCGGATCAGCTTATCTACACATACATACATATACCTAATATATTTTATAGGTCATCAGACAACAATAAAAACTACAATAGGATACAGTCAAAATAACACCAACAGAGGTCTTTAAAAACCAGGCTCTCCGGCAACCTCCTGGATTGCTATAAAAGTCCATCAATTGAAATAGCAGAGATCCTGGGTCATATACTAGAATCTCATAAAGGCTGCTCTTGGCCATATTCCCAGCATCTCCTTTCACCCAGGTTTCTTTGTTAGTGCCCCAGAGACAGATTTTTCAGCCAACTCAAACCCATAACAAGCACGTAGCTTCTAGACGAAGTTGCCAAAAATGTCTTTTTCTAGCCCCGGCACAATTCTAGGTGGGACCTGGAGTGGCCCAGAGGTGGAACCAGACCATTAATTCTGCCTCTGAGGGAGGTTAACCAGAACGGGCATCTTCGAAATATGGGGTTGCTCGGAGAGGTCTGGATCTCCTTGGCACATAAATACCACGCCAAAAATACTATTTAATCCTTACATCCTTTTCCCTCTTCTCACCACTACCAGCTTTCTAATACTAGACTCCTACTGCTGAAAATAAGGCCTTTTTACATATTTCTTCTTTAAATTCACCTTATATACTTTCATTTCCTTCTTTTTCATTTTTGTATCTTCTCACTAGCCTTTTTCCTTTCTCCTGGCTTCTCCCTCTCCTGTGTTCCTGACTTTTGTTCTTTATTTTCAACTTCTTATCCTCTTTTCTTTCTTTCCCATTTTACGCTCTACTGGGCTTTCCCATTTGTCCTGCTAGTGAACCCTTAGGACCATTGGATCCTATAATTTACCTTGGCACCTTATCCCCCAGACCCCAAGGCTATCTGCCCTACATTCTACCCTAAGGACCCTTAACTACCAGCCCTACAGCTAAACTCTGCTATATACTTCTCCCCCTCTTAGAATTCAAGGTCCTTGAGAGCAATTCTATTGGGTTTCCCTAGCACAAGCATAGTTCTTAGCATATAGTAAGCACTTAATAAATTCTTTTTCATCTCTTTTCATCTCTTGTCTTTTACAAATTATTATTTAAATTCATCATAGTCTCATCTGCCAACATTCGATACTGCCAGTTCTAGGGGCAAGAAAAATACATCTGTCTACATCACTTTCCTTTTCTATTCACATCTGATTTGGGCATTAGCCCAGTTCTCTCTCCATCTCTTCCAGTACTCCTACAATCTTGAAAGAATGTAATCTCCTCCATAGAATATAAGCTCCTCAAGGGAACAGCCTTTTTCATTTTTGTTCCTGTGTTATATCCCCAGCACCCAGCTGAAAGCCTGGCATCTAAGGTGTGATGAATAAACACTTGCTGGTTGTTATCATTCCTACTATTACATACCACCTCCCCAGACCACCCACCACAGCTATTGACCAACATTCTCCTATAGGAATTGAAGGAGAAAAAGGTCATACCAGGCTCGCCTACAACACTTTAAGATGACTTTGGAAGAGAGGTGTTGGAAAGTGTAAAAGCACAGTACCAATCCTTGAAATGTCTCATATTACCAAAGATGTTGCACAAAGAACCCTGAAGTATTGAGCTTAACCCACTTTCTTCACCTCTCCCTCAATTCCCTTTCAGCTGACTTTTCTCATATGTCAAATGAACTGATGGAATTGTAGCTCTTAGTTTGTCTGAAAGTAGAATTTGGGTTGTCAGAGACATTCTGCAAATAAGTGACATTCAGTTTGGAGGGGATTCCAGAATCATTAGATTTTTATATGGCTAGATATTAAATGATATTATTATTGATTATGAGAAAATAGCTCATCCATCAGCATTCTTTCTCCAGAATTTCATTTGAAGAGCCTACTTATACATCATTTGTAACACATTTTCTACCAAAAATACAATACATGAGGCTTGGAGAACCCAAACACAACCCTTCTATAAAAGTTCACCAAATTTTGGCTATCTAAACAGATAGAAGAAGACAGGATTCTAAGTGATGTTGTAGAGAAAGAAAATTCCCAAATTTTGAAATCTATTTTTAGTCTTTCCTAGTAAATGGCAATGACTTTGGTCAAATAACTTAACCTCCCTCTGTTTAAATTTTTAATTGTCAAAAGGCAATGTGTGTGTGTGTATATATATATATATATATATATATATATATATATGTCTGCAAGTATGCATAAATAAATGTAATAAGGGACTGACCACTGAGTCCAGTACATATGAGCATGCATAGAAAGTCATTTATACAGTCACCAAATGGAAGAGGATAAGGAGCATGCTTCCAAGAGAGTCATGACGACATGCAATGGAAGTGACTTGGAGAGATTTGGAATATGTGCAGACATTCTATAACGTGTTCTCATCTGCTAAACGCATAATGAATAATAGCCTCTTTGATAAACTTTAGTTCTAGAGTTGAAACTTTGAGGAGAGGACATTCAAAAGTCAGTAGTCATCCTCCTCCAGGCTCTTTGTTTTATTTCATTTTTTCAGCTGATTCTTTCCTACCTGACAGCACCTGTGGGAGGTAATGCTGTAAAAGAAAAGGCATTGGGCCTTCTCCTTTTCTAAGACTGACACATGGCTGGGTGAATATGGGCCTCAGTTCTTTGGCTTGGCACTTGTTCTTTCATTTTAGGTGAAAGAGATTGGAGGTTACAACTTTGTCGGTTTCAAAAGGTCAAAAGAGTGAGCCACCCCAGTGTCTGGAGTCAAGGAATCGATTCTATAACTGGTTTAAGAGAAAAACCAGTATCAGTAATCTGAGGATCGATGAGAGAGGAGCAATCTTCAGAAACCTGAAACCAGGCCAGTCTCACTTAAAAGTAAGTTTAAGCTCACTGTCCTCAGAGACCAAGGTATGAGGGAGTGTGATCTCTAAATTATTTTAAAACATTATTCTGAGGAGACCATATGCTTCATCAAATTGTCAAAGGGGTCCATGTCTGTCAGAAAGGTAAAGAACCTCTGATATAATCGAATCAACTCATTTTACAGATGAGGATATCAAGGTCTAGAGAGGTTGGGTGACTTGTCCAAGGTCACAAAGGTAGAATGTGTCAGGGCTGGGATTTGAACCCAGGTCCTCTGACTCCAGAATTAGGGGTCTTCCTATTACATGTACACATTCAAAATGGCACAGTGGCTTGAGAGCTGGGCTGAGAATCAGAGAAATGTGTATTCAAGTGTCACCTCTGAAATATACTGGTTATATGTCCCAGGGAAAGTCACTTAACTTCTCAATGTGTTACATAGTTCTCAGATTATAAGTTGAAAAATAAGCGTCGATATGCATTGGTGAAGGAAATTTATTCACTCAAATTTCCCTGTATCCCTGAAATCTTGGGTCCAGTCTAAGATACTACTCTACCCCTTTAGAGTTAGGTATCCTCCTTAGCTATAATCAGTTCTTCAGCTGAAGGGCATTCTATAAATGCACATTACTTTCTACACATGTATCTGTGCCTCTGACCATTCACAGATTTTATAAATTTTTCAATGATTATCCTCAAGCATCTTAAAAGTTATAACAAAGTGAAGCAATAGAGCTCACCAACTGTTCTATACCATCTATCATATGGCAACCTAGGAAAGATATTAGAAAATGTACATTAATACACTCATTTCATTTCTGATAATCTTGCTGAATGAGTCAAGATTGTTCCATGTAACATCTTTTTGCTTCAGTCTCTGTACTCATAAAATGAAAATGCCTTGGTGGTATAGGACATGTAAAATGAGAGGAAAAGAAAGAGAGACAATTAGTATGTGATTACATAGGCCCCAGCTGTGCTTAACAATGAAATGGAAAAGCATTTATTAAGCTCTTACTATATGCCAAGCACCCTGCCAAGTTCTGGGAAGGTAAAATAAATGAGACCATCACTGATTTCAGAGTTCACATTCTAATTGGTAGAGACAACATACATAGGAAAGTTCTGCTGCAGGGAAAATGGCAATATCCAAGGATGTCAGGGGTATAGTGATAGGGTAATTGATGAGATCAAGTGGTCTTTAGAGTTCAGTGACAAGGTAACAATATGTAATAAAACAATAAATAATAGTAATAAAATTGTGGTCTTCCATCTTACCAGAAGAGGTGTGAGTCTCCATGTCCATTCAGCAACAAAGTTTCCTCCCCTCAGGAGGGGTCTGGTCCCCAAAATGTTGGTAAGAGGAGATCTTTGTGAGTTCTGGATTAATAGGGGTCAAGTATGAGGCCACTGGAAGGAGAAGTGCTATCTATGCCTGGTGGAATGCCCAAAGAGAATAGAGGATGCAAATACAGCAAATACAAGCAGCTTTGGAAGGTGGGGGAAGAGAGGAATATTGTACATTTTAAGCCTCTCATGTAAATATCTTCTTTTTTTCCTTTCTTTTCAACTTATGAAATAATGCAAGCATTTCTACAACTAATAGAATTTTTTAAAAAGATGATTGCACATGCATCTGCAAATCTCTTATGTGAAACTTGCTATTCCTTTCAAATATATAATAAAATTCTATGACATTTTTTTCTTCCCTCCTCCTGTCACTCTAGAGATGGCTACCTTTAGACATAAGTCTGTATGTATGCATATAGGTGCACGTATATGTGTATGTAAGCATACATACCGAGATATATACATATGTATATAGACATATACACACATATGTATATGTAAAATCAGTCTGTTCATACCTCTATTTATCAGTTCTTTCTCTGGAATGTTCATCATCTTTCAGTTCAATTGCCTTTATTAAGAAATCAGTTTTCTAAAGGTCTGTTGTAGGGTACAGAGTCAAACTGTCTATTATCTGAATTATACAAGCTCTGTAAAGGCCTGGGGCTAGTAGTAGCAGCTACAGAACCAATAGATATATCTCTCCTTCACTGGACTTTGCCACAATGACTAGAGTGAAGAAAGACGATAAGGAAGCCACAACTTGCCGTCCCAAACAGAGTGAGAAAGAAAAACAAAGTCAATGAAGGGCGGAATATACTCAACTATGACCCAAGGAAAATATTTGTCCCTATCATAAAAGGCTTCTAAGAAATAGATTTTATCTGAGTCATTTGGATGATACTCTTGGACAAATCATAATTAGAAATCCTAGAATCTGGGTAAAAAACATTGTGGAGATTTTTTTGGGGGGAGGGGGAAATGGACAAAACATTTTTTAGAAAATCTAACCTGTCATTAGTATGGAGCCAACATGGTAGAGAGAAACCATCATTTTTGCTAAACTCTCCCAACACATTTCCTCTACAACAACTTAAAAAACATGCCAAACAGATTTCTGAACAGGAAAGGCAACAAAAAGGCAGCGAGTCATTTTTTTCCATCCCAGGGCAGCTTAAGAAGACAGAATGAGAGGTCTGGCAACATTGGAGTGAGGGCTGGCCAGAAGGATGGCACTGAAGAAGCAGCACTGACTATTGACAATAGGGTGGCAACAGCACCTGGGAAAATAAGGAGATTGTCTTAGGTAAAAGATGGCCTAGTTTTCCCTCACAAAAGAATCAGTCTGGGAGGGGAAGAACTCATCCTAGGCTTTTGTTATGTTTGTTTCAATTCTGATTTAGACCCTATACCCTTTTCATAGATAAAAAAAAGTTTTCTTTTGCCAGGATGGTTGCTCCAATCAATGGAATGTATTACTGCATACCACCCCCACTTCTGGGGACATGGCAACTGAGAGGCAACATGTTGCTAATTTTTTTTTAATATTATGATCATAGAGCCACCATACATGGACAATAATCTCTAAATATTGAACTTACCTATATGACATATGCGATGGCGTGCTATATGGTAATCTGAAATGGTTGGTAAGTGATTCATATAAATGACAATAATGAGTCAGATGACTTTTATAAAGAGCAACATTTCAACTTTTTCACTTCATTAGTTCTCCATCATCCATATGTATCAATGTTGATGGCTTTCTGTGATATGACATTCCTACATCACTCAAATTCACACATATCCATATTCTTTAAAATACAGTTTTCTTGGACCTAAAACTTCAACAGTTGAAGTTCTCTTGGCCAAGCTCTACTTGCCATCCCCCATATGGAGGATTCCCTATACTTCTCTTTCACAAGCTTTCACCTATGTCATTTAGGGAATGGGGTGGAAAAGGGTAGGTCAGGGTAGCTCCTAAGAAGTGGTTGGTTATATTTCCTGTCTATGGAAACTGATACAGGTTCCATTTGTATGTGCATGACTAGAGATTAACAGTACAAATGAAATTGCTGGAATTGAGATTCAAAGCCATACTCAATTCAATTTAACAACAGGTAGTTGGGGTTTTTTTATAAAGGCATTCTCAAAGCCAGTCTGTGTTAGAATTCAGAGAGTCACCATACAAAGGAAAAGAAAAAGTGTGATCTAGGATGGTCTAAATGAGGAGATTGTTGTCCAGTTTCTGAAGTCCCTTCCAGACCTAGATCTATGATCCAATGAAAATGAAAGTAGAACCACACTACGAGAAAAGAGACTGAAATTTAACTTAATTTAATGGGGACAGTATGACAGGTATTGTGGTCTTACGGGAATCTTGTCCCCAATTGAGGTGAGATTCTGCCCTGTGGAGATCTCTATAAATCCTCATGTTCTTCTCATTTGATACAATAGCTCTGTGATATAGTCAAGGAGAGTATTATTGTTCAGCACTTTAGTGGTTCCTCCATTTTTGCATCATCCTTAAGTCTGATAAATTTTCCATGGCATAATGACTAGAGCTCTGGACCCAGAGTCCAGAAGACCTGAATTTAAATCCTGCCTCATACATTTATTAGCAATGTGATTGTGTGCAAATCATTTAACTTTTGTTTGCTTCAGTTTTCTGACCTATAAAATAGGAATACTAAAAGCACCTACCTCCCAGATTTGTTCTGCGGATAAAATGAAATAATATCATAAATCACTTTGTAAATCTTGAAGAGTTATATGAATGCTAGTTATTATTATGTCCTCATATAGGTCATCGATAAAAATATTGATAAGAATAAAATCTAGGAAGAGCCTAGGGATTCACTCCTAAAGACACCAGTCCAAACTGATATAGATCTACTAATCAAGGCACATTGATCTGGTGTTCAATTAAGTATGAGTCTACCCAACTGTGCTATGATCCAGTACATAAAGACCCAGTTATTTTGTTGCTCAGATTTGAGGCAAATATATAGGGTGTGGAGTAGACTGAGCCTAAGTGACACTAGCATCTGCATATTCAAAATCTTCAACCTTTAAGCACTTTGGCCTAGGATGAATGGGTTGATGATGATATTACAGATAGACTTGAAAGGATCGAGGATTTTAATGATTTTTATAACCTTGTTGAGCTATTGAAACTAATTCTATAAACATAACCCTAATATTAGCTAATAATTATTTAACTCGAGCTGAGGGTAGACCCAAGATGGTGGCTGGAAAGCAGGGACTCCCTTAGGTTCTTCCCTAAATCCCTCCAAACACCTGTAAAAATGGCTCTAAACAAATTCTAAAGCTGCAGAAACCACAAAATAGCAGACGGAATCAGGTCCCCAGCCCAGGACAGCCTAGATGGTTGCTGGGAAGGGTCTATCACACCATCCTGGGAGCAGAGCACAGCCCAGCATGGGCTGCGCCAGGGCCAAACAGATGGGGAGTCAGGCAGAGAAGGCCTTAGGGCGATGAATCACTGAGCTGTGGCAGTTACCAGACTTCTCAAGCCACAAACAAAACTGCTGGATGGGGTGAGAGAAATGCCCAATCCAGCCCCAGGCCTGGAAGGGGGTGGGGAAGAGGTGGCACAGTGGCAGTGGCAGCAGCAGGAAGCTCCTATGGCTGATTCCAGAGCTCTATCATCAGCTGTTTCCAGAGTTCCTGGCCCACATGGTGGGAGGAATCAAGCTGCAGATCAGAGCAGAAGTGTAGGGAGTGCTTTACTGGCACAGAGGCAGGGTTCTCTTGCTTTGCCCTGCTTGGATCTGGGTCACACTCCTGGTTGGTGGTTCTTAGGGGAGGAGGAGTGTTGGTGTGACAGAGTTTGAGGTGATGGTGGAGTAGAAGTAGCTCTGAAAACAGCAGCACTTAGACCATAAAGCTTGGGACAAAGTACTCTCTACTCTACAAGCAGTCATACCCTGACAAAGAGCTCAAGGGTCAAGTGGTTGGCTTGGGAACATGAGCAGGCAGCAAAAAAGGACTCAGACTCAGACTCAGACTATAAAATCTTTTTGGTGACAAAGAAGATCAAAGCATACAATCAGAAGAAGTTAACAAAGTCAAAGAGCCTACATCAAAAGCCTTCAAGAAAAATATGAATTGGTCTCAGGAGATGGAAGAGCTCAAAAAGCAAGTAAGAGAAGTAGAGGGAAAATTGGGAAGAGAAATGAGAGTGATGCAATAAAATCATGAAAAACAAGTCAATGACTTGCTAAAGGAGACCCAAAGAAATACTGAAGAAAATAACACCTTAAAAATAGACTAATCCGAATGGCAAAAGAGCTCCAAAAAGCCAATGAGGAGAAGAATGCCTTAAAAGGCAGAATTAGCCAAATGGAAAAGGAGGTCCAAAAGACCACTGAAGAAAATATCACCTTAAAAATTAGATTGGAGCAAGGGGCAGCTAGTGACTTTATGAGAACTCAAGAAATTTTAAAACAGAACCAAAGGAATGGAAAAATGGAAGACAATGTGTAATATCTCATTGGAAAAACCACTGACCTGGAAAATAGATCCAGGAGAGATAATTTTAAAATTGCTGGACTACCTGAAAGCCATGACCAAAAAAGAGCCTAGACATCATCTTTCAAGAAATTAT
>CM053627.1:119105792-119135190 GCA_028646595.1 Phalanger gymnotis | reverse complement strand
AAATTTATCTTGCCCTACAAGAAAGGAAGGGAAAAGGGGATGGGAGGGTAGTGGGGTAAGAGATGGGAGAGCAGACTGGGGAACAGGGCAACCAGAATATACACCATCTTGGAGTGGGGGGGAGGGTAGAAATGGGGAGAAAATTTGTAATTCAAACTCCTGCAAAAATCAATGCTGAAAACTAAATATATTAAGTAAAATTTATAAAAAATAATAATCACAACTTAAGAGCAGTTAAATGAATGGGACACATTAGCAACAATCAAAACCAAGTAGAAGTCAAAAACCTGAAACCATAGGAGTACTGTAATTTAAAAAAACCATCAAGCTTGAATATAGTTCATATAGTGAACACAGTGAAGTTATCTTTCCCCTAAGCATAATCATATGAAGAAACTGGTATTTATTTACCTCCTAGTCTCAAGGAGACCTAACGAGTTAATGTGGGTAAAAAACCTAGTTAATGATAACAAAAATATTCATGTATGCCAGATGAGCTTCTATCTATAAACATTTTTTCACCTTAGTAGAAATAAGGAATAACATTTTCATAATGAAATGGCTCAAAATGCTCTAGACAAACTGTGAGCATTCCAGCTCCCCCAGGCATTTCTGTGGCTTGACATTGATGAATGCAGGAGAGATTGAGGGTGCAGGTAGGATAAAATTACAACTAACATTGACTTTTCTAAAAATAGAGGAATTGCTGAATCTAGTCCCGTGGATCCTTGGGAGCAGATGCCTGTCCATCAATGAACTATGACTAGAATTAGTTCTCACAACTGCATCTTTTAGAGAAAGGCAGCATGGAGATGGCATAGTAGTTACAAGACAAAAAGTCATGAAGAATTGTATTTCACTCCCATTTTATATGCTTGTAGCATGTCTCAATTTAAGGAAAGATGTGCTATAGCATGGAATTAATGTTACATTTTAAATCAGATGTCTTGGACCTGAAGCTTGATTCTGTGAATTACTTATGTGGCCTTGGGCAAATCACTAATCTTGGACTATATGACTTTTGTGGGTTCTTCAAGCTCAAAATCTATATTCTAATCTATGACCCTAAATCACATAACCTCTTTGAACCTCAGATTCCTCATAATATCAACAGAACTGGCAGAATTTTGAGGATCAAGTGAGATTCTAACATTAGTTATTATTATCAGTAGTAGTAGTAGTAGTATTTATGGTAGTGGTAATAGAAAATGAGCCCCACAAACTAAGATTACTTACATCTCCTTCTCAATGATATTTTGCTAGTTGTTTCTCCTTATTGTCAAATTAGGATTTAAATTTGTTTCTCCTTTTTGTTAAATTAGGATTTAAATTGGGCTAGTTTCTTACTTCTTATTTATGCATCTATGGTGGCCATATCACAAAGAATTGGCATTCACATATGGTTTGCTAAATCATCTGCATCAATTTTTCATAATAATTATAAACAAGCTCTTGATTTTCCTTATCAGATTCCCATCTGGATTTGAAAATACCAATATGTCTTACTTTTATAAGATGATTTTTTTTTACTATAAACTACCCTAAGGCAATGGGAAAAGCACTAGTTCCAGCCCTGACACTTACTCTTGTGTGACCTTGGCTCAGTTCCCTAACCTTTCTGGTCTTCAGTTTTCTCATCTATAAGATGAAAAGATTGATCTGTATTATCTCTAAAGGTTTCTTCTAGCCCTAGTAATTCCTTCCTTCTTTAGTTTGTCTCCACCAGCTGACCACAATACCGTTCTATGGTTATATGATTACAAGCATCATCCTTTTGAAGACAAATTTTTGAAAAACCTTTGCTTTTTTCCAGCCATCTGCATTATTTCTCCCTCCCCATGCAGTGAAGCATTTGTATATTTTTCACTTATCTTTTATGACTCTGTAAATTGAATCTGTTTTTAAAAATGTGACTTTCATGATTTTATCCATATAAATGTAAAATTTTTTTTGTGCCCATCAGTCCTTAACTATGGCTCAGTTTTCACTTAATATGTTATGTTATTTCTATGTGAGCACAGATATTAATGTATTTTTTAACTGAACACTGACTTTTTGTTGCCTCCAAGTAATCAACAAACATTGATTGACTTTAAAATAATTGGGATTGTTTAACAATGAGCTATGTTTCTAATAAGATTTTATGTGAAAATTTTAAAGTTATCATAAGTTTTAAATTTTTGATAGCCCTCCCTAAATGAAGTTCTATTGTAGCCATAAATTATCACATTGTTCTTAACTAGAGGGTAGCCTCACTTTACACCACTTTCAATGATGTCTCTATGGACATTTTGACCTTAAGACAGCTGCCATCAATCTTAATAACTATGCAAAAAGAATATTAAAGTCAGAAAAATCAAAGATTTATGTTGATAAGTCATTTTCTAATTAATTCCCATTCCAATTAGTCTCTGCTGAATGCTTCCACCAATTCATCATTTGCAACCCACAGAATTTTGCTGTTGTTATTTCTTATTGTTGTTATTTTGCCTTGTCTTGACATATACAAATGAAACTTTGGGAACAAATTTCTAACAATTGCGATTTATTTATTTTTGTTGCAAAAGTTCTCAATTCTCTTGTGTATTTAATTACACAAGAATTCCAATGTAGTAAATAGTACACAGAAGACTTCCAAAGCAGACCTATGCTTCCCATTTTTAGCCATACACACAGACACACACACACACGTGTGTGTGTGTGCCCATGTACATATTTGTGTGTGTGTATATGTAACATATATACATATAGATATAGATAGATTGATTGTAATCAAGTTGGTCAGTGTTGGCCAAATAAGCCAGACTGGTTAGTAAGTAGACTAGCCATATCTATACAATGAGTGACCCAGAGAAAATTAAACAATTATAAAAAAAGATTCTGTACAACTCTTATAGAAAACTTTAGGGTCTGGTAAAACACTGATGATTCACAGCCTACTAAGATATTGGCAATGAATACGAAGAGTCTCAAGTTCAGGGAAAAGTGTAGGCAGGTCATAAAATTTCAAAGTTGGAAGGGATCTAAGAAGTCATCTAGTCCAATGCCTACATGGAAAATGAATCTACTCTATGACATTCTCGACAAACATTCTTCCAGGATCCAATTGAGGATTCCATTGATTGTCAATTCACTATTCACAATCCAATTAGCAGCTGCTCTAATTGTTAGGAAGGTGTGGGTTTTTACCCTTACCTTTTGGTACTGATTTGCTCTCTGAAAGCAAGATCTTCACCCATTTGCTAGATGTGAGGTGATGAAATCTCATAGTTGTTTTGATTTGCACTATAATTAGTGATTTAGAGCATTCTTACATATGGTTGTTCATAGTTTGCTTTAGAGGACTATTTATTAATATATTTTGACCACTACTAATATATTGGGGTATGGCTTTTTGTCTCATAATTTTGTTGGTTATATATTCTAGATGACAAACCCTTATCAGAGATATTTGATGCAAATGATTTTTCCCAGTTGACTTCTCTTGTTATCTCAGATGTATTCATTTTGGTTGTGTAAAAGTTTTCCAACTTAGTGTAATAAAAATTATCTATTTTACCTTTTTCAATTGCTTCCATCCTTGCTTTGGATAAGAATTCATCTCATAGCTATGAAAGTAATATGATATGCATCTCTTCTGGCTTCTTTTAAAGGTACATCATCTTTCATATCAGATCACCTATCTATTGAATTTATTGTGAAATATTGTTTAAGAAATTGGTCTAAGGC
This sequence comes from Phalanger gymnotis, assembly GCA_028646595.1. Classification (NCBI taxonomy): domain Eukaryota; kingdom Metazoa; phylum Chordata; class Mammalia; order Diprotodontia; family Phalangeridae; genus Phalanger; species Phalanger gymnotis. Next base: position 119,131,461 of record CM053627.1, on the reverse strand, counting down.
TAATTTCTGCTGGAATGCTTTCCAGTTTTCCCAGTAGTTATCAAATAGTAAGTTTTTTTCTAAAATAATTTATGTTTTCCAGTTTGTAATCTTGTGGTGAAGTAGATAGAGCTCTGGGTCTGGAATCAGGGAGATCTGAGTTCAAATTCAGCTTGACACTAACTAGCTAAGTGAATACTAATGACATTAATAATTACTAGCTAAAATTTATGTAGCATTTACTATTTGCCAGGCATTGTGCTAAGTACTTCATAATTATTTCAATTAATCCTTATAACTATCCATTTTTCTATGGATAAGGAAACTGAGGCAGACAGAGGTTAAGTGGCTTGCCCAGGGTCACACAACCTGCTGACTCTAGGCCCAGAATTCTATCTACTGCACCAGTTAGCTGCCCTTGGCAAATCATTTAACCTCTTTTTTTATCTCAGTTTACTCAACTGGAAAATGAGGAGAATAAAATCACCTACTAGGATTGTGAGGATAAAATGAAATAACCTGTGTAAAAAAAGTGCTTTATACAGTGTCTGGCATGTAATATGCACTACATAAATGCTTATACCCACCCCGCTTAATTAATGAGTTCCACTGTTTCTGATCTTCCCTCGTTTAGTCAGTCATAATGATCTTCTTCTCTATTTTTTTTGTCAATACAAAATGATTCTTAATTCTTGCTTTATAATATAGTTTGAGGTCCAGCAGTTCTTAACCCTGAGGTTTCATCTCATATATAGCAAATTGCCAAAGATGAAAAGAGTTGGAAATAGTCAAAATGGGATTTTTTGGAAAGATAGGCAAACAAAAGCATTGTTTATGTAACTGTGAATTAGTATAACTATTTTGGAAAGCAACTTGGAATTATGGAAATAAAGTGGTTTAAAGTCCATAAACTTTGGCCCAGAAATTCCATTTCTAAGCATATTCATCAAGGAAGTCATTGATAGAAAAAAAAATTAAATATTTTCTGTTTACATCAAAATAGTTTTAGCATCACTTTCAGTTGTTGCAAAGAACTAGAAACAAAACAGATGCAAAATAGAAACAAAAATCATGTAATGGCTAGATAAATTGTGGTATGTGAAGGTAATGGAATATTACTGTGTTATAAGAAATGATGAAAATGGAGAATATAGAGAAATCTTGAAGGAACCCAGGGAAACCAAAAAAAAATGGAGGAGAGGAGAAAGAATAGTCTACGTGTGGGGAATACTCAATGAAGAGACACAGAGTCAGGTGATGGCTTATCATGTGCAAGTCTATGTACAAGGAGATCAGTATAGATGGATCATAGAGATAACCAAGTAAGATAACATGAAGGGAAGAGAGAAGAGGAACCAGGATATAACCTTGGGAGACACCAATGGTTAGTGGGCCAGAACTGCATGAAGAATCAGCAAGGAAATCCGAAAAAGAGTGATAAGACAGACAGGAGAAGAACCAGACAAGAGCAGTGTCATGAAAACCTAGAAAGGAGAGAGTATCCATGGGGAGAAATGCTGAAGAGAGGTCAAGAAGGATGTGGATTGAGGGAATGTGGCTAGATTTGGCAATGCAGCAGCTAACTTTGAAGAGAGTCATTTTGGTTAAATGATGAGGGCAGACAAAAGACATATTGCCGAGGATTTAGAAAGTGGAGGAGACAGCTTTCTCAAGAAATTTAATAGAGAAGAAGAGGAAAAATAAAGAAGCTGGAAAGGAGAGTGGGATCAGATGAAGATTTTTTAAAGGATGGGGTCAGTTTGTAGTCTGCAGGGGAGGAACCAGGAGATGGGAAAGCATTAAAGATAACAGAAAGAAGGAATGATAGTGGGGGCAATTTGATGGAGAATATGTTAAAGGATGGGATAAAAGTCTTCATCTGACAGAGAGAAATGAAAAAGAAGATAGTAAGGAATTACTTGATGAATGTGAGGTGAAGAGAAGGGGAGCAGTTGGAGCTTTCATTGAATAGATTCAGTTTTTTAGTGAAGTATAAGTCAAAATCTTAAAACTACATTATAAAGCAAAAATTAAAAATCATTTTGTATTAATTAAAAAATAGAGAAGCAGATCGCTATGATTGACTAGATGAGGGAAGATCAGAAACAAAGGAACTCAATAATTAAGTGGGGTGGGTATAAGCATTTATGTAGTGCCTATTAGGGTGAGGAAAGCAGGATGTAACAGGAAGTTTGAAGAGACAGAAGTTTTAGAGTAGTAAATGTCAAAATTGGGATAGCAAATTGATTAGAGAAGAATAGAATGATTGTCTTGCTATCCCAAGGACACAGTTTAAATTGGATAAATTTGTAGCATGTTTTCATTATTTCCTCCAGTTCTTCTCAGTAGTATTTGACTAGGACTGAAGGATGCAGTGGTGATGGCAGATTGGGACTGAAATTTGCTAAGCTATGATTGGCAGGGAATCAAGAGTAGACAGTGTAGGATCAAATGCAAACTTGTTTGGCACTTATTGCCTTTTATAACCTTGCTATCTTTTCAAACGTTATTAATTGTTCTTCCAAATAAACTATACATCCCCACCAAAGTGGTCTTCTTGCTGCTCCTCACACATTGTTTTCTGTCTCCCATATTTGGCACAGGCCACCCTCACTACCATACCTGAAATGAATTCCCTCCTCACCCCCACCTCTGAAAATTCCTAGTCTAGCCCCTCTTAAACCTCCAATTAAGCACCATTTATAAGGCCTTTCTTCCTCCCAACTACTAATTCCTCCATTCTAAAATAGCTTGGCATTTTGTCTGTAAAAATGTTGCATAAACCTATGCAAGCATGTAATTTTCCCTCCATAGAATTAAAGCAGGAACTGTTTCTTTTTTTTTTCTTTATATTTCTAGCACTTATCACAGTGCCTGGCACATAGTAGGCACTTAGTAAATGCTTGTTAAATCATTTACCAGTGCCTTAAGTTAAATTCACATGACAAGAAAAGAAACTTTTTTATTTTAAAAATTCAGACAAATTTTTCATGGGGTAACTAAAAATAAAAGTATACACAATAAATATCAACATGATTGAGCTTCAACTGTGTACTTACCTAACAATATTAGACTCCAAGTGTTAAATCCAACATGTTTACTCATTAAATATAGAATTTCAACTTTTTTCTTTTTGTTTTTCTTTTGCTTTATTAGGGTCTTTCCATTTTGTTTATCTTTGTTTTTTGCAAAACCAACAGCTTACTAATTGCCCAGAATGTGGTATGTGAATTCAAATCCTCTGTGGCAGATGAGTAACCTTAGGCAAATCGCTATTCCTCAGTATCCTCAGTTGTAAAAATAAGAGGGTTGGATCTGATAGGTCTTGATTTCCTTCAAGCTGTAGAGCTAGAGTCCTAGAATCTTGACTTAACAGAACAGCCACCTGTCTACATTTTCTTTTCTTCAGTGAATTCAACAGTTTTATTTTGGTGTAGACATGCTCATTACAGAAGGCTTCCACTGATTGAGGATTTTTGGGTAGGGGCTAAAGGAAAAGGCTAATGCTCTTCACTGAAAAGAAATTTAAAAGAAGAAGACTAGAGACTTTTAATAGGATTTTTAAAAAGATAAATTGAGGAGATTATACATTTTTTTAAAAAAACTTCTTTCCATTTTCAATGTGAACATATTTTATCAACTAGCGTCTTTTAGAAATTGAGAAAGTAAGGAAATATTCTCTTCTCTGACTTTGGGATTCAGATGCTGAACAATGAAATTAATTAAGTTGACTTTTGTATATAAATTTTCATGCTAAGTTATGTTTATGCAGTGTAAAACAGCCAATACACACACACACACACACACACACACACACACACACATGCATGCATGTGAGCACACTCTCATATCCTGCCCCTAGCTTCAGTTTTCTCTTCCATTTTATGGGTTTTCCTTGGAAATACCATTGGTTTCTAATTTTAATATGCTGCAGAATCTATTGGTTTGGTTGATTGCATGGAGAGGTCTGCGATCTCCTCCCAGGGCCTTGTCTAACTCAGAAGAGTATCTTTTATACTCAATTAGCAAGACTAACACTAAGTTTGATGGACATTTTGATAGTTCAGATTTATTACCCGGACAAGCCATCTTTCCCCTTGAATCTGGTGTCAGTTTTAGATTACAGATCCACTGAATATCGACTATCATATATCTAATAAGTCCCAGAACACACGTGCCAGACTTGCCAAATATATTGAATAGCATTTGTGTAACCTACATGGGACTGGAGGAAAATCTATAAGAAAACAACAGTAATGGTCTTTTTCTTCATTTTTCTACACTTAATTCTTACTACCCCTGAGATTTTATGGCCTCTGAAATAACAACAATGAGTTAAACTGAGCTAAAAGTGGAACTGAGTTGAGGATTTGGTCAGCATGATACATCATAGCTTGGGAATACAGTCCAATGAACAGGTCAAATCCCAGTTGTGACACTTCTTAGTTATATGAGTGTGAGCAGGTCTCAAGACTTAATTTCCTCTTCTGTAAAATAAGGATAATAACACCAGTACTACTTTAGAGAGTTATTATGGGAAAGAAACTTTTTAAACTTTTGAATGCTATATAAATGATTTTGTATTCTTATTGCTCCCAAGTCCTTGCTGTTCCCCAACCAAGTAGACCCACCACAAGTACCCAGACCTATTAAATATTTTACCAAAGCTAATTTTGTCATATTTGTTTAGATCCAGTCTCTCAGAAAAAATTCTTATTTATTATTTTACTTTACTGACAGGTGTAGAATAAATATTTTAATTCAGTTAATGATATTAAATTGCAAACCTTAGAGATTACTCAAGAGAGCATGCTATGGTTGGAAAAGCTCTGAACTGGATTTAAGTCTAACTATTATGTAGCTGATAGGTGGTTTTGGACTAGGAGTTGGGGTCTGGATTCTAGTCTTAGCTACACAAATAATTTCCAGTGTGCCCTGGGCCAAGTCACTTTATCTCTTTAGGTCGCAAAGTCTTTATCTAAAAAGTGAGTAAGCATTTATTAAATACTCATTATGTGCTAGGCACTGTGCTAGGTGTTTTTATAAAGATTACCTCATTTGACCCTCATGACAACCCTGTGAAGTAGATGCCATTATTGTCCCCATTTTGTGACTGAGGAAACTGAAGCAGATATCAGTTAAGTGATTTGTCTAGGGTCACACATCTAGTAAGTGTCTGAGGCAGGATCTGAACTTGGGTCTTCCTGACTCCAAGCCAGTGCTCTAGCCACTGCACAGTATAGATGCCTTGATAAAAGGATAAGATTGGACTGGGAGCCTCTTAGATCTTTTCTGCCATTATTATTCTATTATTTACTATCCATGTAACTTTGGAAAAGACACATTTCAATTTTTAAAAATCAGTTTAAAGCACCTATTATATAAAAGACATAAAGATAAATAAGATAGTCTCTGATCTCAAGGAGCTTAAAATTGACTCAGGCAACTAAAACATACACAATTAAGAACAATATAAGACATGTTATAATATTCTATGTGTTTGGGAGAAGTATAAACCATCTGTTGTGAAATATCTGAGAAAGGGATGAATTCTATCTGACTCATGAAATCAGGGAAACCTTCACAGAGAAGTTGGTTTGAGAGGTGGATTTTAAAGAAAGAATCAGTGGAATGGGCCTTTCAGACTTGGGCCATAGTTAGAACAAATACATAGGCAGGAAATGGCAAGTTTGTCTGGGTAAAGGAGACTATTTCAAGAATGGAGAGGAGTTTGTGATAGGGCACAAAAGATGGTTTGCTTTTTGAGGGCTGATGCTGTTGATATTAATGAGAAGAGAGGGACAAAACCTAAATATTAGCTAATACTTCTATAGCACTTTTAAGTTTACAAAGATTTTACAAAGAAATAATGTATACATTATTTCCTGTGACTCTCACAATAACCTTATGAGGTAGGTATCATTAATAACATCATTCTATAGAAAAAGAAATTGAGGTGCGGTGATAAAAGATTTTGTCAATGCGATGCACCAGGGTCAGACTACTACTAAGAATCAGAGACAGGATATGAAATTCCTTCCATAATCCTTTTACTATACCATTTGTCTCTCAAGAAACCATCCCTTTGCAGTTCTTTTAGTGGTGGCAAAGACTGGAAACTAAGGGGATGTCCATCAACTGGGGAATGGCTGAAGAAGTTATTGTATATGGTTGTGATGGAATTCTATTGTGCTATAAAAATAATGAGCAGGATGCTCTCAGAAAAAAACTTGAAAAGATTTACATGAACTGATGCAAAATGAAATGAGCAGAACCAGGAACGGTAACAGTAATATTGTATGATGATCTACTATGAATAACTTAGTTATTCTCAGCAATACAATGATCCAAAAAGGACTTATGATGAATGATTTCCAGAGAAAGAACTGGTGGAGCCTGAATGCAGGCTTTTTCTTTACTTTTTTTTACTTTTTTAAACTTTTTTCTTTCCTTTTTTTCATCTGTTTTCTTTTACAACATGACTTACATGGAAATGTGACTTTTCATGACAACACAGTTATAACCTATGTTAAATTGCTTGCCTTCTCAAAAGTGGGGGGGGGAGAGGAAAGGAGGGAGAGAATTTAGAATTCAAAATTCGATAAAAGAACGCTAAAATTGTTTTTACAGGTAATGGGGGGGGAATAAAATATTAAGTTAAAAAAAGAAACCCTCCCTTGGATTTTATTCAATAGGCAGTGACAAGAATAAGATGAAGAGTTGGAGAATGAAGGGTGGAAAAGGGGATAGTGGAGCAATTGCCAGGAGAGCTCTAGGTCTTAGCCCTACCATGCTTCTAGGCTCACGATTCCTTGTTTTCAATATGAAAGCTATTTGTTTATTAATGAAGTGATTCAATAGACAAGTGCAAATTCCTCCATTTATCTTAGCTAGAAGACCTACATATATGTACTTAATGAGTGGCCATTGCTCCTATGAAGAGTGAAAGGAAAAATTGAAACCAGGTCAAGAGCTAAAAAATGAGCAAAGAGGTTGACAGGGATCTATGAACATGTATCACAGAAGCCAATAAAAGACAGTACCAAGGAAGAGAAGACAGTTAGTAATATTAAATGCTACAGCAATATCAAGGAGGATGAGGACTGAGGAGTCATTGGACTTGGTCATTGAGGTCATTAGTAAATTTTGAAAGAGAAGTTTCCGTGTAATGCTGGCAATAGACAGCAAATTGTAGAAGGTAAAGAGTGAGCAATGGACCAAGCAAAAAGCATGATTTCCTCCAGCAACCCTCAATGGAAACAAAAGCAGAAAGAGTGGAGTGTGAGGTTTGCTCAAGATTAGGAATTACTATTGGGAAATTGGTTCCAAATAAAAGGGAAGATAGATATGTGGTGAAATGATTAAATATGGTGTCAGAACTGGGGAGGAAGCAAAGAAAGTGAAGTGAGAATGGGGTGTTCAACTTACAAAAATAGATAGGAAGCAAGAGACCAGACATCATGATGAAAGCAATGAAGATATTCTGTTGGGACTGATCTCTCTGAACCTTTGGTTCCTTGTCTATAAAATGGGGAGTAGTACCTGCCATGATTACCTAACAACTGTCACAAACATGGAATGGTATCATACACATGAAAACACTTTACAAATTTCAAAATAAACAGAAGCGTCATGACATAGTGCTGTCCTTGGAGAGCAGAACACCTGAGTTCAAATCCTTATTTAGTTATCTACTAGTTAGGAAATGGGGCAGCCAGGTGGCATGGTGGATAGAGTTACAGGCCTAGAGTCAGGAAGACATCTTCCTGAGTTCAAAGCCAGCCTCAGATGCTCACCGGCCATGTGACCCTGGACAAGTCGCTTAACCCTGTTTGCCTCAATTTCCTCATCTTAAAATGAGAAATGGAAAAGGAAATGGCAAATCACTCCAGTATCTTTGCCAAGAAAGCCCCAAATGGGATCCCAAGGAGTTGGACACAATTGAAACTCTTCAGCAACAGTAAGTCACTTAACCTCTATGTTTCCTCATCTGTAAAATATAGAGAAAAATTAGCACCAACTCACAAGAATTTTGTGAGGATCAAAGAACATAATATATATAAAGCACTTGGCAAACCTTAAGATGCTATAAAAATATAAGCTAATATTACTATTAGGAACACTGGCTCTGAATTCGGCTGAATATTTTTCCAAAGGATCGTCCCCAAAAGCACAGTTGGAAGCCAAGACTGAAGTTTCAAAATGATAAATGAACCATTATATGGAAGGATTTGATAATATCTGTTGGGTTTTATCAGAGCAGTGACTCACTCCAAAGGTACACCCTGTACTAAAATAATCAAGAGTTTAAGGCCACGTTCCAGAAAGGAATAACCACTCACCCAGATCAGGGCTCACTCCCAGCTTGACATCTGTGAGGTGCCCAGAAGCTGCACTGGGTCCTCCCCTGCCTTTAACAGAGCCATTACAAAAGGCACTTTCTGCCCATCCTAATGACATGGCCTCATTATCGCTATTATGCAATGGCAGCAGGTGGCTGGTGACCCGGTATATAACACCTTGGGAAGTCTCCAGTCATTCAGAGTTAGTCATGAGGCTAGATGAAGAGTCTGCATATACCAGGACACAAAAATAAAACAACAGCAAACAGACCCTACACAAAAAAGGAAACAAAAGATAGGCCGGAGCGAACAATGTAACGTGAGCTCACGGTTGTCTGGGCTAGGACAGACGTCATTGCCCTATCCTTTGTTGTGACCCAAAATAGAAAGGCAAAGGCTGCCAGCACCTTGTGTGCAGCAAATCTAAATATACATTAATTTACAATCTCTGCTCCCCTGTCACCTAGGAACCTCATGTACAGCAATCCACAGAGTAATGTTACTGTCAATAAGAGCTTACCACTCGGCTGTTGATTCCTTGACTTCTTGTTTGCAGGAGCAACAAGCCATTTCACATGACACAGGGAGTCTCCAAAAAGCCCAAAGTCTCCATGGGTAAGCTTGTCCAGCTAACGTGACTGGATGAAGTCATGAGGGCAGCCCATTTTTTAGAGCAAGAAAATAGTTCTTAACAGTGAGCCAGATAAATTGGCCGTGATGATTGGAAAAACCACCACATTCTGTAGATTAGTCAGCATGAGAAGAAGCATAATCTTGGAAAGGCCAAGGATAAGGCGTCATTAAACATATTTTGTTCATTAAAGTAAGTCAAAGGCCCAGTTTATTTCTGATCCTCAAGATACATTGCAAACTCATAAAAATACACTTTACCCTACGAGCTTTCTGAAAAAGAGCATGAGTCTTACAAGTATGAGAGCTCCCTACAGGTGTCTTCTATTAAATTTCCACTGAGTAATGACTGAGCAAGCTGCTGGAGCTTTTTTGTAATTTTTTAATCTGAATGATGAGATTTGTGGTTGCACCAAGATTAAAGCAATAAGTCTGCTCTTGTTAGTAATCTGCACATGAAAACAATAACAATAAAAAACTGTAACACTACAACCAATAACTTCATTGCAACTACAAACTTAGGAATTAAACATTTTAAGTACTCAGTACCTAAATAGTAGGATTTAGACGGCTAGAGTACTTGCTTTTGGCATGCACTAGGAGGAACTGCACCATTAGCTCAAAATGTGCAAGGCTCTATATAGGGGTCATGGTGTGGAATTAGAGACATTGTATGACTTTAGGCCAGTAGTTAATGTTTAGCAAATTGGTCCATCCTCTCACATAAATTCTATTGATATGCATCAAAGGGGTCAGACTTCACTCAGCAAAAGACACTCTTGAATGTCTTAGAATAGAACTCATCCTTATATATACTCTGAAATTTATTTAGGATCATATATTCTAAAGCTTAGTACAACTCCCATATTTTGTTGATAGGGAAACTAAAGCCCAGAAAGGTTAAATGCCTTACAAGTCCATACAGGTAGTGACAGAAGCAGGATTTGAATCAGTCATGTGACTTCAATTAGGTCTGATGCTCTTTCCATGGTACCACACTGCTACCCATAGCATCTACTGTTGTTCAGTTGCTTAGTTATGTCCTATTCTTCGTGATCCCATGGACCACAGCACTCCAGGCCCTTCTGTCCTCTACTATTTCCCAAGTCTGTCCAAGCTCATATTCATGGCATCCATGACACTACCAATCTCATCCTCTGCCGCCCCCTTCTCCTTTTGCCCTTAATCTTTCCTATCATCAGGAACTTTTCTAATGATCCCCCCTTTGAGCATTATGTGGCCAAAGTATTTAAGCTTCAACTTCAGTATTAGACCTGCCAGTGAATAGTCTGAGTCAATTTCTTTAAGTATCAGCTGATTTTATCTCCTTGATCTCCCAGGTACTCTCAAAAGTCTTCTCCAGCATCACAATTCTAAAGTATCAGTTCTGTGGTGCTCAGCTTTCCTTATGGCCCAGCTCTCACAGCCATATACTGCTACTGGACAAATCATACCATGGAATATACAGACCTTTTCTGGTGAGAAGATGTCTCTGCTTTTTAGTGTGCTGTTCACATTTGCCATTGCTTTGCTTCTAAAGAACAAGTGTCTTAGTCTCATGGCTGCAGTCACTATCTGCAGTGATCTTTGAGCCCAACAACAGAAAATTTGACACTGCTTCAATTTCTTCTTCTATTTGACAGGAAATGATGGCACTAATTGTCATGGTCTTAGTTTTTTTTTATGTCAAGCTTCAAACCAACTTTTATTCTCTATTCTTTCATTCTCATCAAGAGGCTTCTTAATTCTTTTTCCTTTTCTGCCATCAGAGTGGTATCATCTGCATATTGATTCATCTAGCCTGAAATTTTGCATGATATACCCTGCATATAAGTTAAATAAATAAGGTGACAATATATAGTACTTTTCCAGTCTTAAACCAGTGTTCCATGTTCAATTCTAACTGTTGTTTCTTGGCCCATGTACAGGTTCCTCAGAAGACAAGTAAGATGATCTGGTACTCCCATGTCTTTAAGGATGTGCCACGTTTTGTAGTGATCCACACAGTCAAAGACTATAGTATGGTCAATAAAGCAGAAATAGATATTTTTCTGGAATTCACTTGCTTTCTCCATAATCATGCCAGTACAGCCAATTTGGTCTCTAGTTCCTCTGCCTCTTCAAAAACCAGCCTTCGCTTCTGGTAATTCTCAGTTCACATATTGCTCAAACCTAGCTTGCAGAATCTTAAGCATAACCTTGCTGGTGTGTTAAATGAGTACAACTGTTCAGTAATTTGAACATTCTTTGACATTGCCCTTCTTTGGAATGTAAACTGATCTTTTCCAATCCAGTGGCCACTGTTGTGTTTTCCAAATCTGCTGGCAGAGTGCAGCACTTTAATCACATCATCTTTTAGGATTTTAAACAGCTCAGCTGGGATTCCATCACCTCCATTAGTGTTATTGTTAGCAATGCTTCCTATGGCCCACTTGACTTCATTTTTAGTAACCATATCATTGCAGTTATCGGTGATGGTAAGATCTTTCTTGCATAGTTCTTCTGTATATTCTTGCAACCTCTTCTCAGTCTCTTGTACTTCTGTTGAGTCCCTACCATTTTTCTCTTTCATCGTGCCCATTTTTGTATGAAACATTCCCTTGATATCTCTAATTTTCTTGAAAAGATCACTTGTTTTTTCCCTATTCTATTACAGTTTTCTTCTATTTTTTGCATTGCTCATTGCTTGAATACTACCAGTGACAGGGAGCTACTTATTTTGTGAGATAGATTGCTGTTGGAGAGCTTTAATATTTAAAATATTTTTCTTCAAAGTATGCTATGCAACATCTGCTTCTTTAAAATGTCATGCTTTGGGTCTTAAATTTGAAGACAGCTATCACATTTTCACAAATATTTTCTTCTCTAATGGAAATATTTCTAGTTCCAAAAAAATGCTCTTCAACATCCATACCAACTTCTTCTGCTTTATCAATGCCCCTCAATGCTCCAGATGTGGCCTGACCACTGCCAGCTGTTCTGAGATTGTTTATCCTCTGTTCTGTTTTTGTTAATTCAGCCTATTATTGCATGAGCTTTTTTTAAAGCAGTCATATTATGCTACCGCTTTATGTTGAGTTTAATAATCAGCTTGAATACATAGATCTTTCTTTGTTATCAATCCAGATCCTTGAATGTTAGGAGAGAAGTTGTCAAAGGAAATATTTGATGGATACAGCATACATGGGGCTGGTTGAAGAAGCAGAGACATAAGCCCACCCAATAACCACAGTAACAGTTCTACAAACATGCGTGCATGCACATTTCAAATATGTAAGGTACAAATACATAATTATAAAATAATTATAATGCATCATTGCATAGAAAAAAACAATTTTTTGTTAGCTGGGGCTATATAAGATCTCTCTCCCAATGAAAAGAATTAATATTGTTTGGCAAATAGAAATTGTGATCAAAGACAACTATCACTCCAAATTGAGAAAGGGACCAGTGGAAAGGGGGCATTGTAGAGTAGAAAGAAAATGCAATTGCAGTTACAGAACTTGGGTTTGTGCCTTAAATCCAGCATTTCCTAGCTATGTAATGATGGGCAGATCACATAACTTTTTAGGACCTGGATGGCTTAATATGCAAAATGGTAAGAATGATACTTACATTAACTGTCTCATAGAGTTGTTACAAATAAAAATACTTTATAAGCTTTAAAGCACTGTAGAAATATCAATTATAATTATTTTGAATATCAAAATCCATAGGCCTACATGGTCCGGATCTATCTTTTGAACTGCATATTGATGGGAAGGACTATCTCAGACTCCTCTGACAAGAATAACGAGTATAAGAAAAGAATAATGGGTATCAGTCATAAACCGTGGCTACTGCAATATCCTCAAGTGCCTATATTCAGATATTTTTTGACTCCAGGAAACTGACCAGCTTCAGAGGGCTTTAACATCATGACCTTATTTATAACATTCTTTCCTTATGCAATTGGCTTAAAAAAGATAAATGCAGGACTTTATATTAATCTCTATTAAATTTTATCTTGTTAATTTCGGTGCATCATTCTAGGCTATCAAGATTTTTTAATCCTATCTTTGTTATCTCTTCTAGCTTTGTCATCCATAAACCTGATAAAAATTCCCTATTTTTTTTTTACTCCAAGTCATCTATACAAATATTGAATGTGGCAGAATTAAAGACAGAGTCCCATTACCTATCATTAGAGGAATCTTTGAAGGTTGTTATTGGTCAGTGCCTTCATCAATACTATTATGTTCTTTTTTGACTATTTTAAAAAATATTTTATTTTTAATTTATGAAATAAAACAAACATTTCTATAACATAGTATAATAAAAAGAAAATAGCATATGAAACTGCAAATCTATTATATTCAACTTTCAATTCCCTTCAAATATACAACAAAGTTGATGTGTAAATTTCTTTTTTTTCTTTCCTCCCCTCATCCCAGACTAGAGCTGGCCATCATTAGACCTATCTATCTAAGAAAGATAGATATATATAAAATTATCTGATACATACTCCTACTTATCAATCCTTTCTCTGGAGGCACATAGCTTCTTTCTTCACATGTCTTTTATGGTTAATTTGAATATTTATAACAGTCAAAATAACTTGTTTGCTGAAAGTCATTCTTAAAACAATATTCCTATTACCATATATGATGTTCTCTTGATTCTGCTCATTTCACTCTTCACTATTTCATGTGAATATTTCCCTATTTTTCTCAGATTATTGACCTCATCATTTCTTATAACATAGTAGTATTCTTTTTTTAGGATAATTGCTTTTTTATTGTTTATTTAGTATTTTAGTTTTCAACATTGATTTCCACAAGATTTTGAGTTACAAATTTTCTCCACATTTCAACCCTCCCTCCCACTCCAAAATGGCATATATTCTGATTGCCCCATTGCATAGTCAGCCCTCCCTTCTGTCACCTCACTCCCCCTTTATCTCCTTTCCCCTTACTTTCTTGTAGGGCAGGATAGGTTTCTATGCCCCATTCCCTATATATCTTATTTCTCAGTTGCATGCAAAAACAACTTTTTCTTTTGAGCATCTGATTTAAAAATCTGAGTTCCAAATTCTCTCCCCTCTTCCCTTCCCACCACCCTCCCTAAGAAGGCAAGTAATTCAACATACGCCACACATGTATCATTATGTAAAACACTTCCACAGTACTCATGTTGTGAAAGGCTAACTATATTTCCTTCCATCCTATCCTGTCCCCCTTTATTCAATTTCTCCCTTGACCCTGTCCCTTTTCAAAAATGTTTGCTTTTGATTACCTCTTTGCCCTATCAGTCCTCCTTTCTATCATTCCCCCATTTTTATCCCCTTCCCCTACTTTCCTGTGGGGTAAGATACCCAATTGAGTGTGTATGTTATTCCCTCCTCAAGTCAAATCCAATGAGAGCAAGATTCACTCATTCCCTCTCACCTGCCCCCTCTTCCCTCCCAACAGAACTGATTTTTCTTGTCACTTTTATGTGAGATAATTTACCCCATTCTATCCCTCCCTTTCTCCCTCTCTCAATGTATTCCTCTCTTATCCTTTAATTTAATTTAATTTTTTTTAGATATCATCTCTTCATATTCAACTGACCCTGTGCCCGCAGTCTATATATATGTATATTCCCTTCAACTACCCTAATACTGAGAAAGGTCTCATGAATTACACACATCATTTTTCCATGTAGGAATGTAAACAAAACAGTTCAACTTTAGTAAGTCCCTTATGATTTCTTTTTCCTGTTTACCTTTTCATGCTTCTCTTGATTCTTGTGTTTGAAAGTCAAATTTTGTATTTAGCTCTGGTCTTTTCATTAAGAAAGCTTGAAAGTCCTCTATTTTATTGAAAATCCATATTTTGCATTGGAGTATTACCCTCAGTTTTGCTGAGTAGGTGATTCTTTGTTTTAATCCTAGCTCCTTTGACCTCCAGAATATCATATTCCAAGCCCTTCAGTCCCTTAATGTAGAAGTTGCTACATCTTGTGTTATCCTGATTGTGTTTCCACAGCACTCAAATGGTTTCTTTCTGGCTGCTCACCTTATTTTCTCCTTGACCTGGGAACTCTGGAATTTGGTGACAATATTCCCAGGAGTTTTCTTTTGGGAATCTTTTTCAGGAGGCGATTGGTGGATTCTTTCAATTTCTATTTTACCCTCTGGTTTTAAAATATCAGGGTGATTTTCCTTGATAATTTCTTGAAAGATGATGTCTAGGCTCTTTTTTTGATCATGGCTTTCAGGTAGTCCAATAATTTTTAAATTCTCTCTCCTGGATCTATTCTCCAGGTCAGTGGTTTTTCTAATGGGATATTTCACATTGTCTTCCATTTTTTCATTCCTTTGGTTCTGTTTTATAATATCTTGATTTCTCCTAAAGTCACTAGCTTCCCTCTGCTATTTTGTGCATTCTGCAGCTCTAGAATTTGTTCAGAGCCATTTTTGCAGGTATTTGGGGGGATTTGGAGGAGAGTTTAAGCAATTCCCTGCTTTCTGGCCTCCATATTGGCTCTGCCCCACCCCCACCCACCACTAGTATTCTATCATAATCGTATAACACAACTTGTTCAGCTATGGGCATTCTTGAAATTGCTGGGGTTTTTTGTCACCACGGACAGCTACTATAAACATTTTAGAACATATAGGTTCTTTTTCTTTTTCCTTAGTCATCTTTGGAAATAGACCTAGTAGTGGTATTGCTGGCTCAAAGGTTATAGGCAGTTTAATAACTTTTATTCTTGTTTGCTATATTTCATGCTTTATCAATGCATTGTTATATATATTATCTCATTTGAGCCTCATGAGAACATTGTACCATAGAGAGAACAGGTGTTATTGTACTCATTTTTAAGATGCAAGAAAAAGGCTTATGGAGATGTAAGTGACCTGCCCAAGGTCTCACAAGTAGAAAAACAAGACCAAATGAGAACTCAGGTCTTCTGACTGCTAATCTAATACTTTTCCCAGTATGTCATACTTTGCCACTGCTGATGGCAATTAGCACTTTTAAAGTTGTCTAAATAGCTGCGAATTGATCCATATTGCAGCCCACATTTATCTTGTCCATAAGGAAATGAGAACAATTACATTTATGCATGACTTTTTGCTTCATAAAGTACCTTCCTTATAATGACCTTGTGAGTTAGTTAGCTAGTGCAAGTATTATTTCCCTAATTTTATGGATGAGGAAATTACAGCTCTGAAAGTTGTCACAACAAGGCTTCTGCTTGCCGCTACTGTGGCTGTGTAAGGTCAATAACACCTGCACACAGGAGGGCTGCTTGCACAGGTTCTTTGATCTGCTTTACTAAGGAAAGAAACTTTAAGGGGTTTATAATCTCACTTTAATTAAACATACATATACCATTCACTTAGTTCAGGGGGAAAAGTCAGCACCCTGAAATTCAGAGCAAACACAAACAGAAGTTATAAGCAGAAATTATAAACAAGGCAAAATAACACAAATCAAGAGACAGGCTTCTATCTGTCTGACCACAGCAATATGTACACAGTTACCAAAGAGAGAAATACCAATATCTGGGATTTCAAAGTTGGGGGGTGGGTTTCCAACGGCCACCCAAAGTCTCATCTGGCCAAATCACCAACACTCTTCCAATGAGTGTGCCTCCCAAGCAAAATGCTAACCTCAGAGTATATATACCCTTTTTCAGGGCCCTAGGGCTTCACACTTGTCAAGGGGGTGACCTAATTAGCAAAAAGGTGTGGGCCTTCCTACAAAAAAAAGGCGAGCTCAATCGAAGACACTTGATTGCCTTAGTGCTGAGAAGCACTCCAAAAGAAAAAAAAAAGAGGAAAAAGTCGCCCCACTTTGCTTGCCCTTAGGAAAGTTTAAGTGACTTGTCAATGATCTCACAGCTAGTAAGAACTGGAGATGAAATTCAAACCCAGGTCTCCTGATTCGAAGTTCAGTGTTCTTTCTACCACTCCTGTATGAACAGAGACTTTTAAAAAAAAATCTTGGAAATTAAAGAGATGCAATATTTAATATATTGTTTATGTAATCTACTGACCTGATAATCCTATCAAAAAAGAAAATCAATATTTTGGAGTGAATTATTTTAGTGAACCTATCCTATAACCACTTCTTTTTTTAAAAAAAAAATTTCTCCACATACTAACACACGATATATGTAATAATCTGCTCCAGAATTTCCCAGGAATTGAAGTCAGATTTATAATATTCAAAATCATTATTTTTCTCATTGTGAAAACTGGGACTATCTAGGTTTTTGGGCATCTCTTTCCATTCTCTATGACATTTAAAGATCTCTAATAGTGGTTCCAAGGTCACATCTTCAAGATCCTTTAGCACCCTGGGATAGAATTATATCTGAGTCTCATAACTTGAACTTAAGTAGCTAAGTACCACTCTCTTCTCCTTCCTTACCTCCCATCCAGTGGAGAAGTCTAGTGTTATACAGTCACATCCTAAAGTAGGATAAAACTTCCCTTAAATTTTCTGTCTTGGTTATTCTTAGCAATAATCTCTTTTAGTATTTATTCTTAGAATATTGTCAAGCATGTAAAATTTTGGAGTGATACAGTTGTTTGCATAGTACTAGGATATCCTTTGAATGAATGCCCATGATCAATGTGATTTATTAGCCCATTTAATACTTAACTCACTATCTTTGCCTTTTCACTTTATCATTTAATAGACTAGATGGGGAGGATACTTCATTAACTGCTACATTTGTAAAATCATAAACCTTTAGAATTAAGAGGGACCTTAGAGAACCTGTGGTCCAATCTCTGTGCAGAGCAGGAACATACAATGATATCTTCAATAAATGTTCATCTGGTCTTCATGTATTAATCTTCTTAGTAGCTGCCTGGATTCCAAGATACTGTTCTAAGCTTTCTCATAACAGGAAGAAACACAGGGAAAGGTTTAAGATGGGATGTTCCAGTACAGACTTTGGAGTGAGAAGACAAAGACAGAATTAGAATATCTGCCAACAGAGGTCTGTGGCTAGTGATACAAGTTTTGAACTTGAAAAGACTAGTCGCTAGCAAAGATCTGAAGCAAAAGCCAAAGTCCATAGCCAAAAATGTTTATTACAGAACTGAATAAACTTAAGGCCAGAGATGCATTCAAAGAGGTGGCCAGATCAAGAACAGGAACACGATGTTGTACAGGGGTGAATTAGGAGAAGTTTTAGGTTACCCTATGTTCAAACGGGGTCTTGACTCTCAAGATGCAAAGATTAAAAGGAAATAGCACCATGAAAGGAGCCACTATAAATATTTTTGTATATATAAGATATTTTCTTTTCTCTTTGATCTCTTTAAGGTACAGACCTAGGAGTGGTATCACTGGGTCAAAAGGTACACATAATTTAGTAATTTTTGGAGCGTAGTTCCAAATTGCTTTCCAGAATGGCTGTGTAATTTCATAGCTCACATTAATTTGCATGTTTTTCTATAACCCTTTCCACGATTCCAGAAAATCAATGAAGAATGCTGCCCTCATCCTGACGGAGTTGATCACCTAAATACGTAGAATAAGACATCAAATTCTAGACATGGACAATTTGGGGATTTGTTTTGCTTGACTATGAATGCATCTCATAAGGGTTGAGGTTTATTTGTCTCTTTTTTTCCAAGTGAAAGGAGCTTAGCAAGAAAAATAAACACTTGCTAATTGAAAAAAAAAAGATTTAGAAAATGGCCCTTGTCCACAAGGAACTTGTTCTATTAGAGAGATGCCACAAATGCACAGAGATGTCAATACAAAATACACATAAATTAATACACGTAATTTCAGGAGGGAGAGAGCACTAATAACTAACTAGGGGATCAGTGCCTAGCACATAGTAAGCACTTGGTAAATGCTTCTTGAATTGAGATGCCACATTAAGCTGGAAGATGAAAAGCTACAATTTCTAAAAGGTGTAATTGAGAAGGGAGTGCATTCAAGACAATGGGGAAAGTCTTGTAAAGGAACAGAAAGAATATAATATACGGCAAATAAATTATTAGAGATGACTGGAATGGCACCTGGGAGCCATATTGTGAAATCTTTAAATGCCATGCCCATGTTGACAATTTTGTATTTTTTTCCATATACCTAGTGGGAAAACACTGAAAATTTTTTTAGTGTGTGAACGACAAGGTCAAATGTTTACTTTAGGAATACCAACTCAGCAGCTATATGGAAAATAGATTGAAAAAGGTTAAGACTAGCACAGTGGATAAAGCACCAGGTCTAGAGTCAGGAAGACTCCTCTTCCTGAGTTCAAATCTGGCCTCAGCCATACTTAGCTGTGTGATGCTGGGCAAGTCACTTAACTCTGTTTACCTCAGTTTCCTAATCATAAAATGAGCTGGAGAAGGAAATGACAAACCACTCCAATATCTTTGCCAAGAAAACCCCAAATGGGTTAATGAAGACTTGGACATGACTGAAACAATTGAAAAAGAAGACTAGAAGGAGGGAGACTAATTAGGAGGCTATTGCAACAGTCCAAGTTAGAGGTGATTAGGTAAGGTTCCCATCTTCAAAGAACGTAGTTTCTTCCAAAACAAAATTCAAGACACTTCCCCAATGCATATAGAAAGATCCCTGCTAGAGACAAATTGGTGTTACCTTTCTAATTTGCTATCATGACTCCCTTCTTTCTTTTCCGTTATTGACTTGGTGCATAGTGTTCATTTAGTAGATGCTTTTCGACCCACCTATCATTGACCTTTTCTTTTCTTATTTCTTCTGATTGGGCCTCTTGTTCTTTAATCCCTAGTCATGAGGTGGTGTCTTTCTTTACCTGACATGAAGGTATTCAAATGGGCTGGAGGAAGGACCAAAATTTCTCTGCTCATATTTTCCTTATCATCTTTTTTATTTTAGCTCCTTTTGCCCATGATAGACACTAAGTACAATGACAACTCAAGGAGGCATCCCAAATAATGTATGCAACAAGATACATTTATATAGTGCCAATTAGCCAAGATTACTGTGTCCCTAGTATCATGGTATAGAGATTGTATATGTGGACACTCAAAGAATACTATTCAATAAATTTCAGTAACTCCCTACTGACTTGAGGGTCAAACATGAACCCTACTATTTATCCTCACAACCTGATTCTAACTTGTCTTTCCAATCTCATATGATAGTCCCCTTTTTGCACTCTGCGATCCACTCAACCGAGTCTTCTCTGTTCCTCATGTATGCCATTCCAGCTCCTTTCCTTGTGCCTTAGAAATGACTGTCCCCCATTCTTGGAATGCACACCTTCCTCCTCTCTGCCTCATTCTGTTACTTCACAGCATCTCTCTTGCTTGAAGATCTAGTTCAAGCACCATCTTCTACAACTACTAGAGTTCTTTATATTTATTTACTTTATATTTATTTCACATTTATTAGGTATATACTTATGTACGTGCATGTTGTCTGTCCCATTAGAACATAAATTCTTTGAGAGTAAGAAGTATTTTATTCTTTGTATTTGTATCCCTAGTTCCAGGCAGAATGCCTGATATATCATAGGTATTTAATAAAAGTCTTATCGTATTATCTTTGCCTACTTTTTATAGATCTTCAGAGGTTTGACTCCTTCACTGAAATCAATACTGCTGGTAGGAGGACAATTATAAAAGAAAAGGCCTTAGGCCTTTTCCTCTCTGAAGTCAGCATGCAGCCCACAAAAAATGCAGCTTGGTCCTTTTGCTTTGATATTTGTCTTTATGTTTTACATGAAGCAGATTAAACTGAAATCTCCAACTTTGTGAGTTTCCAATAAGCATAGCAAGCTTCTGAGTTTCTAGAAGTCGAAGTTCATGCAAAGTTTTGAAACCAAACCAGCAGTGATATCCAGAGAAGCAAGGAGTGACTTTTCGGACCCACCCCAATGGCAGCTGGATTAGGACTTATCCAATGGTCATAGCACATATGGACATGAACTTAGCAGGACTAATGCTCTGTAGAAACTATGCTAAAAGTGAAGTAGGAGAGTAATCTCCTACCTGAAGGAGGAGAGAACAGAGTGTGTCTCCAAGGTTTAGGGAGAAATGTTTGTACTTTCGTCCTCATTTCTTCAAAATAAATATCCCTTTCTAAAAAGCTAAAAATAAGGAAGAGTTCTATCTATTTCTATTTCTAGCATCTACCATAGTGCCTAATGTAGAGTGGGTATTTGTTATGTGCTTGTTTGATAAGTGTTGTGTCCTGATAATTTCAATACAATGCACTGAAAAGGAAAAAAAAATGCAGCCACTTGGGGAGTTGCTATTGCTTGTTCACACAAATGACAAATAATTAGTTCCACTGATTTTTCCCCACTGAAGTGATCCAATTCATTCTGAGTATCACTTGAGTCACATGAATGTCACTTAGACCAAAAAAAAGTGCCTCATAGCAAATCATTTATATAAAACCAAGAGAAGGGCTCACAAGATTATAGACTTCACGCTAGAAGGGACGTTAGAAATTATATAGTCCACCTCTCACCTTTTTCAGATGATGAAACTGAGGTACAACTTGATGAAACCACCTATCCAAGATCATTTAGTAAATGGTAGTAATGGTAGAAACAGGATTTGGACTGAAGTTCTCTGAATCTAAAGCCAAGACACATTCCACTCTCCCAACATTATGCAGTAGAGACAATTATAGATAGGCAATCCAGTTAGTTCCATTAATAATTTTATTTTCACCTCAATTGTTATCAGATTCTATAGATAACTGGACTGTTTCAGTTTTCATTTATATGAACCAAACCTTAATGGACCTATCTTACAGCTTCTTGTGGTAGGAATTCTGAGATAGTTTGTTGCTGTCATTTCTCTTGAACAATACCTTACGTAGTACTTTACTGTTACTAAAGATTATCATGGACATGATCTTATTGTCCCAATGACCCAGTGATGTGGGCAGTGTAGATATAATCATCTCCATTTTATCAATTAGAAACTGAGACTCATGGTAAGTGACTTGTGGTATTGAGGATCAGAAACAGGATTTGAACCTTGGTCTTCAGATTCTTCAGCCAGAGTTTTGCCTACTCTACCATTCTATTGTCCCTTTGTTTTCTCAGTTAGTTAATCTCTCACATGTTGAGAATATTTCTACTTCACAAGGCTATTGGTGAGGATCAAGTAAGATAATATAAGGAAACTGCTTTATAAAATGCACTATATAGATGTTAACTTTTCTCCTAACCTTCAGCTGACTGAAATATCTGTTAGTGTCTAGAAATTACTGAGTTTTGGTGAAGTGGGGATACTGTTTTTCAGAACCCTCTACCCCCTTTATTTAAAAAAACTAGAAAGCAATCACCTTACCCTGCCTTTTCAATATTCACCTGCAATTATAGCATTGAGTGAAACCCAGCCAAAAATGTGATTCTTTTTGATACAGCCATTTTAGGCATTTAGCCATGCAGATCCCTTTCAAAGTATTTGGTACACTCTTGGTGCACTGATGAATTGGATGAGACATACCTAACCCTCACTCTGCTTTCTGCTTGCTGACATCTGTGAATGACACATAACACACCAATTTGATGCAATTACAACTCTTCCTGGAAGATAGACTGAAAGGTAAAGCATTTTTTAAATCCTGAAGCTGGTGAAGGCTAAGAAACAAGATGTTGGAAATAATAAAGGCTTATGAACAGGGAAAGACCAGGACAGCAGGGGAGTAAGGTTGTCATGTCTAATGAAGATTTAGTGCTTTAGCAATAAATCTAATTCAGCCAGAAGAGCTGGACTGCCAAAGCACCATGCAAGAAATCCCCCCAAGGTATCCAGCAGGGTCGTTTCAGGCCCTGCTCATTTCACATTGCACACTTAAACAAAGACAGTTGCAGATCAGAGAGCTTCCATCTGAGTCAGAGTACAAATCCCCACTTCTGCTTTAAGCAAATAAAATACACACACTCAACCTACTCCAGGCTCACTCTACACCTGAGTCTGCCAAGGAAAACTATTCAGTTTGGGAATACAAAAATCAAGACGAAAAGTGGGACTGGCCCCCACGCAGGCTGCTCTGCTACTTTCCGTGTCCTCAGAAAGAAAAATATTTAGCACGCAGGGTCTCAGATTACTGCTGCTACAGGCAAAGGTTGTACCAAAGGTTACTTCTTGTCATTGTCTTCTTCGGTGAAGCTTGATGACTCCTCATGAAATTGTGGGCTTTAACAAAGCAGGACCCAATCCTAATCATTCAACCTTCATAGAACAGAGTGATTAATGCATACAATGGCAGTTTGACCTGCCTTGTAACTCAGAGGTTGCACTTCTCTAAAGTCTACTCCTCAAAAATAATAATCTATTCTCCCTTGAGGAACTTAGGCAAACAAGATTAAATGACTTGCCCAGGGTCACACAGCTAGTAAGTGTCTGAGGCTTAATTCAAACTCCAGAAGAGGAGTCTCCTTGACTTCAGGCCCTGGCACTCTATCTGCTGTACCACCAAGCTGCCCTTTCAAATCTCAAAGAATCGTAGAAATGTTTAGTAGTAGCGGTAGTAGTAACAGCAGCAGCAGCAACAGCAAGTTTTAGCAAGAGGAAGAGTGATTGGCGTTCATAGAGCACTTTTAGGTTTTTAAAGTATTTAACACAGATATTTCTCATGTGAGCCTCATGGCCACCCCATAAAATAGACAGCATATTCTTTTTACTCTTTATTTTTTACAGATGAAGAAATAGAACATATATGACTTGCCAATGGTCACACAGCTTATTAACTATGAGAGGCAGAATTTGAACCCAGGTCTTCCTGACATCAAATCTAGGGGTCCATCTAATCCTGTTTTTTACAGGAAAAAACCCCAAAACTAAAGTTTACTGAATCACCCAAGGTCCCACAGGTAGAAATTGTATCATCTGAATCTCAAAGCAAATATTCTGTCTTCAAGTCCAGCTGGTGATACAAGGCATAAAGAGCTAGACTTAAAGCAGGACATCCTCTCTGGACACTGACTATCTATGCAGCCCTGGGCAAGGCGCTTAACCTCAGTCTGCTGAGTTTCCTTGTCTGTGAAATGAGGATAACAACAACACTTATTTCCCAGGGCTGTTATGAGGATAAAATGGGATGATGTCTGTAAAGCACTTTGCAAACCTTAGAGTGCTATGTAAATCTAAACTCACTATATTGTAGTCTATTTTACTGTATTTATATCATATTGTATCTATATCATATTTTGCTTAGGGAAATAAAATGTTTTCTATCATTTTACTGGTAGGATTCTTCAGATTCAAACTTTTTCTTAAAGATTTCTGTCAAGAAGAAGACATTATTAGGGGTAGATCATAGTTTCTGTTGCTTCTAGTTCAAGCAACTCTGATGACTGGGCACCTTTTAGGAGGACTCAGAGATATAACTGAGTAATAGCATCAGGGCCCCTACCCCAGGGTATGAAATTTAGGGGAGCACCAGCAAAACCTTCCTGGATGCTTCCTACCCTGTACACCTTCACACTGGTGGTAGCAATACCTTTGTTCCCCTCTCTATCTCTACACCTAGAAGCAATAATTGTCCAGTTCCCAAAATGCCCTCTCAGCAGGGTAGAAATCTCATGGTGTCCCAGGGTACAGTTTCTCTCTTCCTAAAGCTATATGCCAAATGAGCTTCCTCATCCCATCCCCTATGTGTAAACACTGCTAGTTACAGCTCTAGAAAAGTCATAACCATTTAGTGGGTAAAAGCTATCATCAGGAGAGTTCTACTGTCAATGTTGCACCATGGTTCACCATGGAGAAATAGCTTGAGAGTGAATAGAGCTTTTGATGATGTCAACCTTAAGCCTAGTAGGAGATAACATTGATAAGAAATCAAAAGCAAGATGTTCCTTAGATAACCATTTGAAGATTCTTTAGAGTTGATTATGCTTAGCATTTAAAACCCTCACAATCTGGCTCCAGCCTATCTTTCAAGGTTGCTTACACATTACTTCACATCCCACTCTACCAAGAACTCTATAATCCAGCCAAAATGGCCAATCGCTGCTCCCCAGTATGGGACAGTCTATCTCTTCTGTATCTTTTCATAGCCTTCCACTCATGCTTGCCAGGCTTTCCTTCCTCATCTCTACTTCTTGAAACTCCTAGGTCCCTTCAAGGTCCAATTTAGGTGCTATCAACTAAAAGAGGCCTCTCTGATTCATGTAAGCAAGGTTATAGTCCTGATTCTTTATATGTATAACTCATACTAGCTAGGTGCTGAAGTCCCTTCTAACTCACAAGTTCTATGGTTACTCAGTGTTTCCACAATCTGGCTAGCAGCTTCTGAGGGGGGTCCAGATCCACCCACAGCCAGCACCCAGAAGGCTGCTAGACAGCCAGAAATCCCAGGTTCTTTTAATCTGCCTTAATAAGGAGAGCAAGGTTAAGGAGTTGGCAAGCTTACTTTAATTCAGCACACAAATATCATTCACTTAGTTCAGGGGAAAAAGCCAGCACCCTGAACTTCAGAGCAAAATACAAACAAATTACAAACATCCACAGACAGATCTTATCTGATTCAAATCCCAATACATAGTTACCAGAGTTCAATAAAGTCTCAGCATCCAGGTTTACAAGCTGGAGGGCTCCTTAGCTACAGCTGCCCAGAGTTTCCTCATCAACACCATCTCAAGAGCCCTTAAATTACAAACAGACAGACCCAATACAATTCATAGTTACCAGTACCAACATCTGGGTTTCAAAGCTGGGGGGTAGTTTACAACTTGCCTAGAGTCTCAACACTCCTTCCATG
>CM053627.1:119085127-119105292 GCA_028646595.1 Phalanger gymnotis | reverse complement strand
AAAAAAAAAAATAGAAAATTAACTTAATCAAAGAAAACAAAATACTTGGAAAGTTCTGGAAATATAAATGTTGTGAATGGTGTCGATGGGTTTCTTGCTTGTGTTTTAATGGCAAAAACAGACAAAAAAAGAATGATGGTGCCAGACCTCATACCCTTTCATGTCAGCTGTGGGGATATTCCTTCTCTATCAATTGTGTTCTTCTCCCTGGAGATATAAGGAAGGGCCATGGAGAGGGTGAAAAGAAGGGGGGAGCCTCAGATCTTAAAGTCTTTGAGATCCTACTATCTCTGGTTCCTGTAAGTTAAAATTCCTTTACACTTGAAAGGTATAAATGGAATGTATTAACGCTGTTTAGGAATCCCTTGTAGAGAAGCAACTGAAGTATCTTAAATAGAAGCCAGATCATATATGTAAAAACATTTTGAAAACAGGAAAACACTGCACAAAGGCAAACGACACGTATCCCTGGGCCACTGGAGCCTTTAAGCCACTGCCGTGTTGGTGAGAATGGAAATTAAAAGAAAGCAGACAGGATGGGAAGACTTGAATCTCTCTTGTCAACTGTTGCCCATCTTTGACTTTCAGGGGGAAAAGAAAACTTTCAGAAGTTATTTTAAATGATGTGACTAATGTTAATTTTAACCATCGAGAAATGTGAAGCTAGGTTGAGGAATTTTAAATTCTCATTTACCTAGGAGGCCGAGTAAAAACATTAATTTACCTCTCATTTCCCTGGAATTTCTAAAGGCTGCAACATTTTGTTTCTGTCTTTTAAACTATAGAAATTGATATTTTGCCAGAGGAGGGAAGAAGGAATGTTTCTGTCTTAGACCTAAGTTTATATTTCTACCTAAGAGAGCCATAGATAATTCCAGGATTGCATTTTTATCATTGTCTCTTTAAATGCGATTAGTGGCCTAGAGCTAAATGTTTGTTGATTGATTATCTTAACAAATATTTTCCATTTGTTCCAGAAATAGGATCACAGACTTTAGAGGAAGAGATTTTGGAGGCAATTTACTTCAATAGTTCTAGCTTCTTCTTACATTTCCAACAAAACTTTTGTAGTTTGTTTTATTTGTTTATGTGCCTTTCCTAAGGACTTCAGAAATCTGCTTTCTATTTATGTGATATTGTGGGGGTAATTATTTTATCATCCATTGAATAATAATTATAGCTAACTTTACATAGTACTTAAAAGTTTATAAAGCATTTTACACATATGTATATTACCTTATTTGACCTTAACCACAACTATGTAAGGTAGATGTTATTATCACCCCCGTTTTAGAGATGAGAAAGCGAAGGCTAGAAAAAGTTAAGTGACCTAGCTATTGAGTGTCTGAGTCATGATTCAAACTCCTTTTCCTAACTCCAAGCCCAGTACTCTATCTAATATTCCTCTAGATTTGTGATGACAACCAAAGTCATCAAAACAATTTTATGCTTTTACTAATCTTCTGGCAAGATGATGATTGGAAACTTTTGAGTGGTAAACTAATAGATGAACCAATATAACCTTGAACTTTGTATATCCAAAAGAGAGTTCCAGACAGAGGTCAGAACCTACCAAGTAGAGACTACTTCACTCTGGCCTATTTTACTGGAAAAAAAAAATTGATTCCTAGATAATTGTTTCTACCATGGACAAGTGACAACTTCTCTGGAATTCCATTTCCTCAACTTTGATGAGGTTGGACAAGATATACTTTCAGCTCAAAATTCAGATACTTTCAGTTCGTGCTGTCTGCATGTTGTGACTAGGTAAAATTGGATCAGCACCTTTGAATCACTAAAATTAAAACTTCAATAGAACTAGGACTGTCACTATAAAAATATATGACCTATTGATCCAATACATTACAGTAATCTACTAATAACAACACATCTTTATGTATCATGAAAAATAGCTTTTGTCACAGCAACCCTGTGAGGTCCCATCTTACAGATGAGAAAATTAAGAAACTTTCCCAGGGTGACAAAGCCAAAAAATTAGATTTTCCAACTCAATGACCAATATTTTTTTCCACCAAGATACCTTTTCCTAGGACCTTCTGATTGTTAAAAATTAAAAAAAAAAGTTTATGTGGAGTCATGAGTCATGAAAAGTCAAAGAAGGCAACTGCTTCCACAAATGCTCCAGCAAAATTCTAAAAATTAACCAGAAAGGGTAAGGATAAAGAAAACCGAAGAAAAATTTCTATAAGGTCCTCTATCCATTTCAGGACAGAATAAGAAGACCGCCAGAAAACCAATAGACACTGATTGCAGGTAAGCCAGGGAAGGCAGAAACTATGGCACCTGGAGAGCATGCTAAAGTGCCTCAAATGGGTTAGTGTAAAATTCAGACAACTCATCTCATAACCAAATTAAGAGACAGGAACAGTGCGCCACCCAGGAAGTCAGACCATGCCCATGCCATAGTAGAAAGGGTTAGAACAGTACCTAGATGACTCTTCTCGAAAGAACACAGCAGCCAGGGCAGATGCAGCACCAAGTCAGCATAACAGCCAGGTAACCCATGCCAGAGCTGCAGCAAGAAATAGGGATACAAAAGCCATAGCAGGAAACAGGGTGGGCATAGCACCTAAGGGGCCAAGTATGGAGGCCTTGCAGGAAGCCTACTAATGAGATAATCAATAGCATCTAGAACTGTGCAAATTGAAGGAGACAGATAGGAGGACTAGGCCTATATCCAAGTCAAAGCTGCATAATATGAAGCCTGAATTTGGAGATTTCTGCACAATTTAGGGCCAAGTCCTGGTCACCATATCTAGAATGGCAAGAGCATCAGTGTCCTGATGACAGAAGGAACAGAACCAAGCAGAGACTGACCATCCCATCTGAGAGTAAAACAAAGTAATGGAATCTAATCCAAGGACAAAATCATAATTCAGTAATTCAGGCTACAAATATAAATAATCAGAAGAAAACATAACTCAAAAAATAGATACTATAAGTTGAGAGAAGACCAAGAGATGAAAACTAGAAAAAAAGAGTAACTCCACTACAGGTTCAAATGGTACCACATTGGCTGGGGTGGGGAGGGAGGAAGGGGTGGCTTTCCACAAGGCCTATAAGAATGACTAAAAGAAATGAAACAAGAACTAAAAGGTAAAATCAGAATTGAAATCAGAGGGCTGGAATTAAAAATCAAAAGAAAAAGAAATAAACTAAGTATAAGGAAGAAAACCTTATAGAAGTAGTGTATTGAAAAACTGAATGGGACAATCAGAGCTGAATAACTCCATAACATGAGAAATATAACCAAGTTAAAGGATTTTAACAAATAGGAGAAAATGTAAGATATCTACTATGCAAAAAAAAAAAATGACCTGGAAAAGAGATAGAGGAGAGAAAATTTAAGAATTATCAGACTTCCTGAAAACCAGGAACAAACAAAAACATGGACAAAAACTATAAGAAATTATAAAAGAAAACTACAAATATGTATTAGAACGATGGACAAAGTGAAAAAGAATCCCATGAACATCACCTAAAAGGAACTCCAAATTGAAAATTCCAGAGAATGTCATAATAAAAAGCCTAGATCTCCAGGTCAAAGAAAAAATACTACAAGGAATCAAAAAGAAGTACTTTAGGGAAAGACAGGAACACACAAGATTATGCTATGAGAACCATAAAGGAGAAAAAATATTGAAATATGATTATCAAAAGATAAAAGATAAGGGTGTACAACCAAGAACAACTTACCCTGAAAAGAATGGGTATAATCTTATAAGGTAAAAACGAACCTTTAACAGGATAGATGGCTTTCAAACATCCTTGATGGGGAAAACAAAAAAAAAAAATAGATGGATAGAATATTTGGAATGAAACAAAGAAGACAAAAACTCTGGAAAGGTATAAATACCTTTGAATAATAGGAAAGGCCTAAATGATAATGTAGTGCCTACATTCTAATAGAGGGAGAAGAGCCAAGAGTCCATTCAATAATTCTGATTTCTAACGTCTCAGAAAGAGTAAAGAATGACAAACACATGGCTTGGATGTGGCTTTGTTCCTTAAAGTTGATTTTAAAAGAAAGAAAATGGAAGAAGAAATGGATATACTGGGGAAGAAATTAAGAAGAAGCAGGAGGAATGTAGTATTTATCATAATTGGAGTGAGAAAAAAAAAGAGTTTACCAACATGGAAGAGGAGAGAGGACAGAATCCAAATGGAAAGGAATTCATTCCAGATGGTGAGGTTCTCTGGATACTTACATTTGTAGATGACATTGTGTTTCAAGCCCTGGGATATTGTGGAGCTTGCTAAATAAGATGCATAATTATTCAAAAGAATTTGGATTCATGACCCAGAGGGGAAAATTCTCATAGATGGAGAATTAATACTGTCTAGATTGTGATCTACAGTTGAATGTACAAATCACTGGGATATATAGCTCAGGCAGACACAGAAAATGGGCAATGAGCTAGGCTCAGAATTGAAGAGGAAGAGCAGAGTAGTGTGGATTATCTTTGGAAAATATTGTGGTATTTTTAATGACCCCAAGATTCTCCTAGAAACAGAGGAGCACCCTTTTTTAAATACAATATTCTTCCATCCATTTTGTATTTCCATGAGAGTTGTGGTATACAAGTCTCTAAACAAGCACAGTTGAAGTTCACTCATAAGGCACCATGGAGAATGTTGTGGGCATGGGAGGTGATAACATTACAAACTTAGACTATGTAAGAGAACCTATGTAAAAAAGAAAGGCATCAAATAGATATGTTATTGGAAAAGGAAATGGGCCACAGATATGATGGGATTAGAAAATAATCATTTGACAGCTTGTGTGGTCCCATAATATCCACCAAATTTCAAGATATGTTTAAGAAGGCCTCCAGGATATTGGGTGAGCTTCCAATGGAAGCTTCTCAGAAGAGTATGGACAAGAGTTTTATAGGACAAAATAAGGAGGATTGGCTACGATCTCCAATAATACCAGGAATAATCATAATAATAAAATTATACATGCAACAAAATATTAAAGAAATTGAGAGGCAGCATAGTATAGTAGAAAGAGTGTTATACCTGAAGTCTGGAGAGAGTTGGGTTCAAGTCATGCCTCTGATATCTCCAAGATGTGTGCTATAGATTAATCACTTTTCTTGGTCTTAGTTTTCTCATATGAAAAATGGTGACAAAATATGTTATAAACATAAGTTTATGAAACTCATCACTGTCATCTCTGCAAGGAAAGCATCATAATTATTCACCTTTTGGAGATGAGGAAATAGGATCACATAAGTGAAGTAAAAGGTAATAGAATAAGGGAACACAATATTTAAGAGTATAAGACGTAATTTGAATTGGTTCGCTAAAGTGTGAAGACTGGGAAAAGAGGAAAGTGTAGCCGGAATATGGGGTGTTGGCCTTGGATAGTGCTGAGGAACAGATCCACTGGAGACTGAAGTAAGGACAAAGAGTGGGTTTAAGAGAAGTGAAACAATGGGGAGATAGAAACATTATTAACAGCAAACAAAGAAAATTCAGCATTCTTAAATATGGAAGTAGAATATTTGTAGTTGATGGCAAGATTGAGCTTTTCCTGGGCATAGCTGAGTTGGAATATAGGAAAAGATCATGGGAGTTAAATAGATTGAGAAGGCGAAAAACAACAGTAGGTATGTTTAGGTTACTTAGAATGTAAGGAAGAGTGTAAGAAAGACAAAATGAGCCACCTACAACTAATAAGGACCAAAGAGTATACCAACTTTACCACCATGATCAGGAAGTGGTTGAGGGCTGTAGGGTGGTACCACAAGGGTGGTAAAGAATGCATCAGCAGCAGAGAGTCAAATCTTGGTGAGGGCCAAAAAAAAAAAAATGAGAGCATTGAAAATGAAGGATATTTAAAATGAAAGCAAGTTTGTTAATTATGGAGGAAGTATTCTGGAGAACATAGTAGAAGATCTGGAATGGGCTATTTGTATGTGTGGAAAAGGGGTAGGTTGAAGTGGAATTGGAATGACTGAGCGTTCAGTTGAAGTTGGAGAAAATTGTTCTTCAGCAGATGAGGAGTCAATATCATAGAGAGGGGGAAAGATGTGGTAAGAGCACGTTAGTGACTGGGGAATGAATCCAAGTGGAGTAAGTAAAGGCAGGTGAAGTAGACTAGTAATTAGAAGTTTCAGTAATTATTATTTATTATTATTATTATTATTGCTTTTATTATTGTTATTATAGCCTTCAATTTCCCAACCTGCCATATTGCTGTGATTTGAGGCAAGCCTGGAAGTACTATGGTCCAAACCTTCCTGTCTAGTTGGGACATGAAAGATAGTTTTCCCCCATCCATAAGCTTGAGAGAGCAGAGACTAGCTATGTTATGGCTTCAGGCAAGTCAGGAAGCCTACTTAGGAGGTAGATGTGATTTGTCCCAGTCTAGAAATCTCTAAGATTAATAAGGAGGAAGGAATGTCTGGAATTCTTTCTCTCCTCACTTCAACTGCTTAGAATCTATAATTTTCTTCAAAGTTCAGCAAAAGTGCCACATCGTTAATAAATATTTGCTGAATTAAACTGAAGGCTTGTTGAAGGAATTTGAAGTCTAGTAAGGAAGATATTACATGCAAAAATATAATGCAACACAGAATGCAATAAGTGTAAGAGAAAGGAACAGACAAACTACTGTGAGGAAATTGAGGAGAAAGAAGAAATATGTCAAGGATGACCTGGAACATGTATACATGTTCTGGAGCAGCCATAGTTCTGGACTTGGAGTTAGGAAGATCTAAGTTCAGACCCTTTCTTTGATACTAGTTATGGACCATCAAATCACTTAACCTGTCCGCCTCAGCTTCTTTGTGTGAAAAATGGGAAGAATGATATCTTTAGCCCTACCTCAAAGGGTTATGGTGAGTCTCAGATAACATTTTTAAAATGCTTTGGAAACTGCAAAGCACCAAATAAACATTGTTGTTCAGCTATGTCTTCGTTGCCTCGTGGACCATGAGATTTTCTTGGCAAAGATATTAGAGTGGTTTGCCATTTCCTTCTCCAGTGGATAAAGACAAACAGAGGTTAAGTGACTTGCCCAGGGTCCTACATCTAGGAAGTGTCTGAGGTGAAGTTTGAACTCAGGACTTCCTGACTCCAGGCCCAGCATTCTATTCATTGACACCTAGCTGCTTCCCAAATAAATGTTAGCTATTGTTAAATTAAGATCAGTTACCATCTTTACCAGAGAGCACAGCATGGCTGCAATACTCTACTTACTTCCAAATTATTCTTTAGTGGGGATTTATCTTTTAACAAAGTAATATTAAAGTAGAATAACTAACTTGTGAAGTTAACCCTATATTCCCTTAATAAACCAAGCCAAGAAAATCAAGGGAATGAAAGAGACCTTGGAAGGTCATTGATTTGTGGATTTACCTAGAAGCAATTGAGTCCTGAAATTATCTTAATTACTTGGGCATCATACCATCTCAGTCATCTCAGGAACCCGGGTATGAAGTCTCAAATATTTCTTAAAATTTTTAGGGGGAGAACAGCAACAACTTTCCTTTGTGGACCACTCCAGTGTTTTTCAGTCCTCACAGTTTAAAATTTCTTCTATATATGTTTCATGGTCCATTTAACTTTCCTTCTGTCTGGACAGCCTCAAAAGACTGTTGACAGCAAAGATTTTTTTAAGTCTTTTTTAAAGGAAGCCAGCACAACAACTCATACCCTTTAAGGAAACTTTGATTTGTACAAGTAGACAGGTGATATGAGTTTCTCTCCAACACCCATTTAGATTCCCACACAAATACGATTTTAATCTCGTATGTGAGGTATATGAAGCTGAGCTTGACGAGATGAAATGTTGCCCCAGGGATTAAAAGTCAGTTTCACTGAAACATCTCAACTGAGATTTATTGAATTAAAATGATTCTTCTTGTAGACAATGATATTCCCTAAATTACTCAGAGTATGTGGAACACATGTTTATGTTCCAACACTTTTTTCATTCTTTTAAATCATAGAGTACTTAAGATTAAAAGATCCTAGATACAGAGACTGGAACTCAGAGGGAATCTAGTCCAACCTCTCATTTTACAGATGTAGAAACTGAGGCCCAATGTTAAGTGATCTGCCCAAGGTCATAAAGTGGTAAGGGTCAAAGGCAAGATTTGAACCTTCACCCTGGAGCCAGTAATTTTCTTCTATTTTATCACGTAGCCTTATTTCACTACTTCAAACATATGTGACTTCATTGGTTCAAATATGATTACTCAAATAACAGTAAATGCCACAATTACTCTTGGCTTTAGCAGATGATCTTTGTGAGTTTCTGAGACCAATAAAAGAAAAAAAAATCAGTACTCATGATCAAGTCTCTATGGGAACTCCATTCTGAATCAGGTTGGTCCTTGGATGACAGACATATCACTAAATCCAGTCCATTTTGGTAGAATCTGCCCAATCTGGTGCTTCTCTATAACATAAAAATCCATTGCATCTGGATTGAGATTTTGAGTAAGATCTGGGTTCAAATCCCAGTTGTTTTTACTTAGTACTTACATACTAAGTAAAAAGAAAAATAATTTTATCTCTATGGTCTTCAGTTTCCTCATTTATAAAATAAAGAATTTGGACTAGATGATTTTTATGGTTCTTTCCTGCTCCAAATTCTATTTCAGATTAGTCACTTCCATTCTATAATGAGGCACCTCCAAATAAGAGGGAACAAGTTTTATAATTCCAAGAGGAGTTTAACAAAATGAAAACTATTTGATGATAGGGACTTTCAGATTTGTATTTCTCTCTCCAACACTAACGTGGTGCCTAGCATGTAGTGTGGAACTAGACCTGTGATTTCATTGCTGTAGGGAACTCAATGGAGGAAACTCTCTCTTCCAGTATAGGCTGGCACCTTCTCTGAAAATTATAGTCTTAAAGAGTTTCCTAGGACACTGAAAAGGTTAAGTCATTCACCTAGGGTCACACTGTCAGTGTGTATCAAGGGTAGGACTA
Organism: Phalanger gymnotis; assembly: GCA_028646595.1. Classification (NCBI taxonomy): domain Eukaryota; kingdom Metazoa; phylum Chordata; class Mammalia; order Diprotodontia; family Phalangeridae; genus Phalanger; species Phalanger gymnotis. Next base: position 119,096,319 of record CM053627.1, on the reverse strand, counting down.
GAACTTAGGTCATTTGGGATGTGAAGCTGACTCTCTATTAAATACATCACACCACTTCTCAAAGAGAAGAAGCGACACACAATAAGCATTTCATAAATGCTTGCTGAGAATTTGTTGAATTGAAGAGACAGTTCCAAGAGCAACCTTGGGTTAAATTCTCTCTAGTTGGCCACGTGGCAGTAGCAAGATCCCAGTAGATATGGAATGCCAGAACATTAATGTCATGCCATGACCTGGCTAAGAAAAGTACCAAATGAGCACTATAAGCACAAAGGTCAAGCGTCTTTGAAATTGGGTAAATTAGAACAATGTGATGTACCTTGTTAAAAACTCTCTGTTAACAAATTTGGGGAAAATAGTTCAAGGCTTGGGTTCTTAGCAGGGGGAAATGGGGGAGGAATGGAAAGAAAAAATATTGGAAACTGTTAGATTGTGTTTGTATTATTAAAAAAAAGTTTTGAAGATTTTCATAGTAGTATTATCTGTAATTGCAAAAAACTGGAAGCAACTTAAATACCCAACAATAGGAGAATGTTTAAATAATTATGATGTATTAGTATGATGAAATACTATAAAACAATTAAGATGGAAGAGAAATTCCAAAGGAATTGGAAAGACATTTATGAAATAATGCTTAGACACTAAACACGATTATATGGAAAGAAATGAATGAGAATTAATGGTCAGAGAATCTTGATGACAATTTAGAGGGAGAAACTTTTTTTAAAAAATACTATGATACTTTACACATTGAAATTAATTGTTTTAATATGGATAAGCTAGAGATTGAACCTATCATTAGTTTAAAAGTGAATAATTATTAAGCGAGCGATATTATTGCCATTTAATTTTGTTTCAAGGAACACATTTAATTATGTTTTTTTTTAAAAAAAAAGCAACCAAAAAAACCCTCACATACCCATGTGGATTAAAGCTGCTTTAAAACCTGAAGATTTTGTACAAGACCAAACAGCCTACTCTCAGAGTCCAATTCAAGGAAACAAGGCTAGCATTGGATTTCCCAGATAGCAACACAGACATCTATTAAGGTCTAATCCAGTGTCACGTTTCTGCCTAGTGCTGGCTAACTACCAGTCCAATTTGCTGGCTTCTCTTTCTCTGTGTTTTTTTTCATTGTTTCAAGCCAGGCAGAGACTTATCTTAATAATGGGTCAAGCCTCAGCCAAATGTGTTCAATTGAAGGCCACCATGGGAGAATGGCAGGATATTGTCTTTCCAACAGCAAGTGAATTGCAGGCAGCTTAAGGCAGTATCCATTTCACTATAATGCTGGTTTATGTTACAGCCCTTTTCAAACTTCTAATTGCCCTGTATTGCTGACATTTATAGACATACCCTATTTTAAATGAAAACACAACACTGAGGTCAGGAGGAGGTTCTGGGACAGCTGAGATCCCAGGTGAAGCTAAAGGGGGAAATTACTTTAAAACTTCTAAATGCCAAACATGTTTGAAAAAAAGGGAGAAAAAAATAAAGTCTTGAGGGAGAAAAAACATTAATCTTAGCCCCAAGGTATAAATTAATAATAACTCTATTTAATTCTCTTAGGTAAACATTTGATGGTTGGATTATATAATTTTTAAATGAATGTAAATATTATTCATTTGGCTTTGTAAATCTGGCAAGTCTCAGATTATGTGAACTTATTTTGAATATCATTAAAATCTTTTCCTTCTAATTTCACTCTTCTTTTTTAAAATACCAATTGGCCAAAGGAAACCAGCTTTGTCAGCTGCTTCTAACAATACCATCTTGTTATAGCCTTTCTATATTGTTCCAAGGCCATGATTAATAAAATAATGTTTCATATTTACATAGGGTTTTTCACCTAAGTATCACATAGAACTTTACAAGCAGTAAAACACTGATTCCTTTTTTATAAGTGTAGCCCAGGCATAGCATACCAAACTCTCTCCCCTGATTTTCTGGGCTGATTTGTTCACCTGACCAATATTCACTCTGGCAGGTCTGGAGTTCTCAGAGAGGGTTTGCCCAGCAGCTAGAACTCAAATTCTCCCTTAAAGTCTTAGAGATAATGTCAGTGTTGAGGGTTGGGTGGTTATAAGGGAAATACACTCCTACTACCTGCCACTTTGGCTCCTGAGACCCCACTGATGTGTTTCCCCTTTACACAAAATCAGTCAGTCACATAATTGACTCAAACATAAAACATTGACTTGCAAGAGCAAGAATAATCATAATATTTATTCATTATAAAGCAAAAACAGGAATAATCATAACATTACTCAATAGAAAGAAAAAGCAAAAATAATCATAAATTTTATTCAATCTTTACTCATCATAAAACAAAAACAAGAATAATCATAACATTTGTTCAACAGAAGACAAGAGCAGGAATAATTAAATTATATTTTATTATTATATTATATTATTATTATATTATAATATATAATATAATTATATATTATAATATTATAAATTAAATTATAATTTAATAATAAATTAATAATAAAAAATTAATAATAAGCCCACCCATAAATGTCCCTCACACTGTCCCACCAGTGTACATAGTATCTGTGGGGGACAATGAATGCACACAAAAATCTAGTCATATGAAGAAGAAAACAATATACTTAGTATAACTCATATCTCTGGACAACAAGCCTTGATCACCTGGGTCTCTACAGCATGCACTATGCCTCGCCTGTTACACAAAGCCATTCATCTACTTCTTGCCTAGATATCACAGCTGTTCTGCTGGGCAGACCCACTTCTTTACTACTCTTGGGCTGCTGAATTAATGACAGTCTCTTTAATCACATAGCCATCTTTAGTACAGTGCTGAGAAAGTGTTGGACTCTTTCAATGACAAGCAGTTCCCTTAAACCAAAGAAATACCAAATTCCTCATACTTGATCTGGAGTTCCAAGAAGTTTTTACCTCTCATACTGTAGAGAAGGGGCAGTTTTCTGTCTGGTTCTTGAAATGCTATTTCATCTCATATTAATTTTATCAGTTTTCCATACACAAATTTTCTTTTTCAACAATCAAAATGTCCACAAATGAAAGGGGAATAGCACATACAAGTATGGAAACTGAGGTGCAGATCCAGCAAATAATTTCCCCTAAACTGATAACTAAATAACTAGATAACCAAGGGCTCTTGATTCAATTAAAAATCCAACAAACATCTATTATATTAATAATAGAAAGAATTTATACAGCATTTTCTGGTTTGCAAAGTTCTTTACATACTGCATTTGATCTTCTGGTTTTGTTGTTGTTGAATCATTTCAGTCATATCCATCTTTTCATGACCCTCTTTAGGGATTTCTTGGCAAAGACACTATAGTGGCTTGCCATTTTCTTCTCCAGCTCATTTTACATTTGAGGAAACCGAGACAAACAGGGTTAAGTGGCTTGCCCAGGGTCACACAGCTAGGAAGTGTCTGAGGCCAGATTTGGATTCAGGAAGATAAGTCTTTGTAACTCCAGGCCCAGCACTCTATACACTGTGCTACCTATCTTATTAGGTAATGCTATCATTATCCTTGTTTTACAGCAGAGGAAACTGAGGTTGACAGCAGTTAAGTAATTTGACCAAAGTCATACAGGTTGTAAGTAGCTGAAACAAGACTTGAACTTAGCTTTAGTTGATTTCAAGTCCAGAGTTCTGTCCTCTATCTTATGCTACCTAGATGCTTCAAGTTATCTACTTAGTGTTGAATGCTATGCTAGATGGTGGATAATGTGTTTAAGTAAGAAGCTATCCTTGCTATCATGGAGTTCATGGTTTAGCGAATGGTATGGTATATATAAATATAACTAGTAAACAAGTCTATGAGTCTCCATTCCAACGCGGACAATCTGATGACCTACCTCTCTTCCTATAGAGTAGGGATAGACCCATGTTCAAAGAACAAAAGGCAAACACTGATTAATTCTCAGTTATGGGCTAGACCAAGACTAATTGGCTGATTTGGCATCACCCCTTGGTTTCTTCTAGAGAATGAGTTTCAGCGATTAGTGTTGCCTCTAAGATGATTTGTTTGGCTAGATTATTTAACAGGATATACTCTCATATGAGTAACCCATGTTGTCCACCTGTAAAGGAGGTATAAAGCACAGGCAGATTGCTCTCAGTCCTTTATTAAACTTTCTCCCCCTCTGGAGTCTGGGAGGAAAGCATTTTTTTTGCCCTCTCACCTCTCTTTAAGAGCTATACTTTGATAAAGAAAACATGGTAAATTATATGTGCTTTCCAATATGGCCCAGGAGGAGAATTCCTATAGACTTTTCCAGCCTGAGAGATGGTAGAAGTAAAGGTCTGGGAGTTCCAGAATAAGTACAAATCCAAGAATATGGTAGAGTGGGATATAATTGGCTAGATTGCCCAAGATGTCATAGGTATCCTTAAAGAGAAGAGTTTCAATATGGTGAAACCCAGATTACAAAGAGTATGAAAATAAACATTTATTTCTGCAATTCTAGCCATTAAGGGGAGAAGAGAGATTGGATAGATTTGAATAAGTCAAATGAGATTTTGAATTGAATAGGTCAAAAAGAGATTTTTTTTATTTTAGAAAAGGAGAGATTAAACACTTATGGGCATAATGGAAGGAGGGAGGAGAGAGAAAGAGAGAGAGAAAAAGGAGACAGAAAGAGAGAAAGAGAGAGAGAAGGGGAGAGAGGGGGAGGGAGAGAGAGAGAGAGAGAGAGAGAGAGAGAGAGAGAGAGAGAGAGAGAGAGAGAGAAATTGAACATCCAACAGTAGATAATTGCTGAATCAAGGAAAAGTAAAAAGAGTAGAGTATCAAGTGTAAGGTTAAAAGAATCAGCCTAATGCCAACACATGGAATGCCTCTTCTTCTGAGTCAAGGAAGGAGAAGAATAGACTGCTTTATAGAGAAATTTTTCACAACTTTGCAAATATCCATTCAATAAATACTAATTAAGCACAACAGCAGTTCAGAGGACCTGGGTAGCTAGACTATGGGATTTAATTTCATCATGTTCTCTGTTTTATAACTCATATTTGTCCTTATGGTTTCTTGTAGCCTCCCCAACTTTGTATTCCTAGACTTGTTTCTTTCTATGCCTGAACAATTCAAATGTTCCACTATCACCACTGGATCTTCATTATACAAAACCTGATTTCCTTTACATAACTGATCAAGTTTTAATGTTGCCCTATAATTGATCTCACTGTAAAACTTAATCCCTATGGGCCATTTTTTATGCTGTACTATGACCACAATAAGACTTGTGATTTTTTTTTCTTTTTGTTGACACGTTGTTCAAAATTGTTTTTCGACTATATCCTAGTCATACCCTTGGGTCACTTTGGTCCAGAGAGTTGGTCCTGTGCTGCACTTAGCAACTTCCTGATTGGTAGCTGGTATTTGTGCCACTACATGTCCCAGAGTTTGAGAATCCAAAGACCCTAGAGTAATAATAGCACAAGTATTGTTTCTATCCCTGCCTCACATCATCTGCTTAATAAACATCTTGATTTGAACTGTTTGCATTGAGTGTAGTTATATCTTTTTTAACTCACACCCCAAGTCTCAAGGTACATCAGCAGTACATGTTTGAACAGCATGATGCACAGCACTGTGTATGATACAAAGAAGCATAATTTGTAGGAGCTTGCAATTAAATGGGAAAATATGCATGTAACAAACATCTATATATTTAAATATATATATAATTTTATTTACATAAAATATGTTTCACCCTTATAGCAACCCTATGAGGTTAGAAGTACAAGTATTATCATCTCCATTTGATAAAAAAAAAAGAATCTGAATCTGATTTAGGATAAGCACCTTGTTCTATATCAAGCAGCTACTGAGACAGAGGCCAATTCAAGACTTGAATTGAACTCTACTGACTCCAGATTCAGCATTCTTTCCATTACACTAGGTTATTTTCTGAAATAACAACAACAATAAATCTATGATATCAAATAACAAGGATTATCATTATTATTATTTTTTATTATTATTATTATATGGCAACACCAGATAAAACAAACACAAGTGCTTATTGACCTTTTGTAAAATGATATTTCTCATAATTTTTATCATCCTCCATAGTGTTTAACAAATTAACTAGTACTCTAAAGAAATATCAGGCCCCCCGAATTAAAATTCTGGCCCTGCCATTGTGTCCTTCTGGGGTAAGACACTTAGCCTTTGCTAGTCTTTGTTTTCCTCATCTGCAAAATGACAGGATGAACTGGATTCCTCCTGAGATCCTTTCTAACTCTAACTCTATGGTTCTACGGTGTTGTCTTGCTACTATGCCTCTGTTGGGGGAAAAAGATAAAATGTTAGCTAGTTAAGTCAATTCCTGATGGATAGATGATAAATAGATAAATGAATAGATAGATAAATGGACATATAGATAATCTATATGTAGCTAAAATAAATAAAGAGATGGAAAGAAGGAAGGAAAGAAGGAAGGAAGGAAGGAAGGAAGGAAGGAAGGAAGGAAGGAAGGAAGGAAGGAAGGAAGGAAGGAAGGAAGGAAGGAAGGAAGGAAGGAAGGAAGGAAGGAAGGAAAGAAGGTGGAAAAGAAAAGAAAGGAAAGGAAAAAGGAACAGAGGAAGAAAGGAAGAAAGAAACAAAGAACAGAAAAAAGGTATAGGAGATTGAGGGGTTGGATTCAAAATGCATACAAACAGAAAGAAGACATACAAATGGAAAACAGAAAGAGTAGCTTCATGGAACACATGGTTATATCAAATTGCTTTCTTTATTCTGTCCATACCTAAATAAGCAGCTATACAAATATTTGCCCAAAATCTATTACAAAGGATGATGAATTTGAAAAAAATCTATGAAGAATTTGACAATATCTTCCAAACTAAGTAAATGATACTTGATACTTTGTGACATCAGTAAGAAGGAGAACACAAGGGAAGGTTTACGCACACGCACACACACACACACATACACACATATGTATGTATGTGTGTATATATACATATATCTGTGTATGTGTATATATATGATAATCCTTCATGATCAAGAAATGAGAGAGACCAAGGTCTTAGAGTACTCAGAAACATATTCATATTAAGAATTTCTTTCTCTAAGAAAGAGTAGAAAGGCATTGGAGATGGTATGCATTGAATAACATTGCACACGATGAAATTAATTATACCCTAACAGACAAGAAATAATTGTTTACTAATACAGAAATCATTTCCAAGTCAGCTTTCTCTGTGCAGCCAGATCATCAACTGGTTAGGGCAAAGAGTAAATGTCAAATTGGAAAAGAAAAAGATGTAAATGAGAAGACACTGAAAGTGGTTATAGAAACCCCGATCCAACCTGTTTAAACAAATTTTTGGTTCAAAAAAATGAGAAATAGGCAAAAGAAAAGACAATGTCACTGATTATCACAATGTTAAAAAAGTTTAAAAGATATTAAAACTGTCGATTCAACCAGGTAATAAACAGTAGTAAACAGCAAAGAGAAAAATAATAACTACACACATGTAGATATGTGTGTATATATGTATGTATGTGTATATATATGTCTGTGTCTACGTATATATGTATAGGCATATGTATATATGGAGAATCTATGAAATATACTTCCATTTAGCTAAAACATTATGTCTTCTGGTTTCACTCACACTAAAAATGTCAATATGGATTTGGCTCAGTGCTTCTAGTAATGTATATTAATCATTGGACAAAAATTGAACATTAAAACTACCATGAGTTAAATTAATATTCATAGAAGGCCTAGTGCACTTCACACTCTTTTGATACTCTGATGGAAATACAAGAGACCCACCAAAGACTAAGGATAGCCTCCATTTTTTTATATGTTTCAATGGTCACTGTGACCAAAACAATCCATCACCTAGTGACCAACTTCACTAATCCTTTCTAAGCTTAGCTTGGTTAGTCCTCAGTCAATTGATGATCTGTCACCAGCACTATACTTAAAACCCCTTTCCACCTCATCAGAATCTGCAATTTGTTTCTTTTCCATTAGCATAGCCTTTGAGAAACCAGGACCAACTCCATGCCATTGAGAGGTCTTGGATGTCTGCTGTTACAAAGCAGTAAAAGAAATCCAATGACAAAATCACAATGAATTGCAATGTCTGGCTTTTTATGTTGAGTATAATGATTTTTTTGGTTAAGTAGGTAGGTGTCTATTTTCACTCCAGAATGGACACGTTTTTAATTTTTTTCTTAAAATTTAAATGAAGAAAAATGTCTCATACACCTTCTGCCTCGAACTGTCTATTTAAGGCAGTTAACGATCAATTTTAGGGAAAAGTAGACTTACATGATCTTGTAAAGGAGATACGCAATAGCTGATTGAATCAAAAAAGGGAAGTATTTTCTGATATAAAAACTGCAGTGTAAATATGAACAAAGGAAAAAGGAATAAGAAAGGAGATAGGAATAATGTTTAATTGGAATGCTTGCTGAAAGAAAGACCAAAAAAATCAATAAATAAATGAATGGATGAACAAAGAGGTAAATGGAATGATACAGAAAAAAATGTTATTCATCTACAGCCATACTATCAATGTGGTTAATTAATTTTCACACATTTTAGTATTAGCAAACCATTCCCCTAAAATATTTTATTCCTTCCTATCTTAGCTGAAACTGGATTTTAAAAAAAAAATCTCTTGGGCACGTGTTAAATTTCTCATCATGATCACAATCCTCTCTTCTGGAAGACAAATAAGGGTGACCTTGGGTTCAGTTAGATATTAGTTGATTCATTATTCAGCCAATTTATTGAATGCCTGTTATGTGTCCAGCTCTGTCCTGGCAGCTGATCTTGTCCAGACTAAGAAGTTCCCTAGGGTTGCATCCTACAGAAACTGCCTCTTTAGAATCCTGCTTGGCTCAAGAGGCAAGCCAAGTATCATTCCAAGTTTCAGAAACATTTCAAACAGAGTGGAGTGCTTTCAGAACACCTAAGGTTCATTTAACAGGAAGTCATTCAGAATCCACTCAAACTAGGGATTTGAACTTGAAGACATGGTTTTAACTTCTTCTGCCTACTTCTTAAGGGGCTACCATGATAGCAGAGATAGATATTTCTAAATCAAATGTTTATGAAATGTTTTCTATGGCTAATAAACTTATTAAAATCTCATTCATCCAAAGCAAAAATTCAGGAAGTTCTTTAGTTAGCTTAATACTATTTTGTGATTAAGACAGAACATAGCAACTTGCTACTGGGGAATTAGAGAGAGTTATTCACCAACATTATCAGTGTAATGATTTTTTCCCCCATAATCATCTCTGACTCTAGCAGCTTGTAAGTCCTTTCATTGACATCTATTTTGAAAAGGGCCAAGGCTGTGTTTCTTAATCTAATTAGATCTTCCAAGGTAAAAAGCACTCTCAAGGGTAATCCTTCATTTCTGTCTCACAGGTGCAACCTCATTTCAAAGGCATTTTGGAATAAAATCAAAATCCAAGAAGCATGACCTATAGCATGGACTATATGTTTTTTCTTCATATTTTTATTATTTAATATTTTTAGTTTTAGACATTGATTTCCACAAGATTTTGAGTTACAATTTTTTTCCCATTTCTACCCTCCTACCCACTCCAAGATGACATATATTCTGATTGCCCCATTCCCCAAGCTACCCTCTCTTCCATCACCCCACTCCCCCACCAACCAATTTCCCCTTACTTTCTTGTAGGGCAAGATATATTTCTATATCCCATTGCTTGTATATCTTATTTCCCAGATGCATGTAAAAACAACTTTTTTTGACCATTTGTTTTTAGAATTTTGAGTTCCAAATTCTCTCCCTTCTTACCTCCCCACCCACCCTACTTCAGAACTAAGCAATTCAATATGGGCCACACATGTATCATTACAGAAAACACTTCCATAAGAGTCATGTTGTGAAAGACTAACTATATTTCCTTCCATCCTATCCTGTCCCCCTTTATTCGACTTTCTCGCTTGACCATGTCCCTTTTCAAAAGTGTTTGCTTTTCACTACCTCCTCCCCCAATCTTCCCTCCCTTCTGTCATCCCTCCTCTCGTATCCCCTTCCCCCTACTTTTCTGTGGGGTAAGATATCCAATTGAGTGTGTATGTTGTTCCCTCCTTAAATCAAATCCAATGAGAGCTAGATTCACTCATTGCCTTTCACCTGCCCCCTCTTCCCTTCCAATAGAACTCCTTTTTCATGCCACTTTCATGTGAGATAATTTACCCCTTTCTATCTCTCCCTTTCTCCTTCTCCCAATATATTCCTCTCTCACCCCTTAATTTTATTCTATTTTATTTTAGATATCATCTCTTCATAGTTGACTCACCCTGTGCCCTGTATCTATCTATCTATCTATCTATCTATCTATCTATCTATCTATCTATCTATCTATCTATCCATCTATCTATATTCCCTTCAACTACCCTAATAATGAGAAAGGTCTCATGAATTACAAATATCATTTTTCCATGTGGGAATGTAAACAAAATGGGTCAACTTTAGTAAATTCCTTATGATTTCTCTTTCTTGTTTACCTTTTCATGCTTCTCTTAATTCTTGTATTTGAAAGTCAGATTTTCTATTCAGCTCTGTTCTTTTCATTGAGAAAGCTTGAAAGTCATCTATTTTATTGAAAATCCATATTTTGCATTGGAGTATTATATTCAGTTTTGCTGGGTAGGTGATTCTTGGTTTTAATCCTAGCTCCTTTGACCTCCAGAATATCATATTCCAAGCCCTTCAGTCCCCTAATGTAGAAGCTGCTAGATCTTGTGTTATCCTGATTGTGTTTCCACACACTCAAATTGTTTCTTTCTGACTGCTTGCCTTATTTTCTCCATGACCTAGGAACTCTGGAATTTGGTAACAATATTCCTAGGAGTTTTCATTTGGGGATCTTTTTCAAGAGGTGATTAGTAGATTCTTTCAATTTCTATTTTACCCTCTGGTTCTAGAATATCAGGGCAGTTTTCCTTAATAATTTCTTGAAAGATGATGTCTAGGTTCTTTTTTTGATCATGGCTTTCAAGTAGTCCAATAATTTTTAAATTATCTCTCTTGGATCTATTCTCCAGGTCAGTGGTTTTTCCAATGAGATATTTCACATTGTCTTCCATTTTTTCATTCCTTTGGTTCTGTTTTATAATATCATGATTTCTCATAAAGTCACTAGCTTCCACTTACTCCAATCTAATTTTTAAGGTGG
>CM053627.1:119022555-119084627 GCA_028646595.1 Phalanger gymnotis | reverse complement strand
CACCAATCTTATTCTTTGGGGACTTGATTTCATCAGTGGATTTTTTTTTCCATTTTTTTCTTTTACCTCCCTAATTTGGTTTTTAAAATCCTCCTTTAGCTCTTTCAGCAATGCTTTTTGGGCTGGAGACCAGTTCACATTACCTTTTGAGGTATCAGATGTATCTATAGTGTCATTGCTCTCCTCTTCCAAATTGATATTTTGATCATTCCTGTCTCCATAAAAAGAATCAATGGTCCTCGGTTTTTTTGTGTTCTTCTTCATGTTGTTTAGCCTTTTCCTGGCTTTAGAACAAATTTCTGCCTTTGGGGCTCAGGGCTCTCTGTCCCAGCTTTCTTATTCTGAGGATCGTGAGTCTAGTTGTTGTCTTTGTGAATTACAGCCTTCAGTTTCCTGAGGTGTGGGGGAGGGGTCTGGCTCCCTGATGTCTCTTTCCATAGGGGTGCTCTTCAGCAATGGTCTCAGCTTTTTATTGTTTGAGCTGGTGTGGTCACTTCCCCTAGGGGAGCAATATTACGTCTGGGCTCCTGGTGTTGACCCCTGCTGGCTCTGCTCCTCTGGGACTAATGAACTTCTACTATTTGGCCACTGAAGCCCCTCTTCTATCTTCTCTGTTCCAGCATTCTTTTTTTTCCAAGGAATTCTCTGGGTGAGGGGGGTTGAGATTAGAGCCACTTACCTGGCCATTATGTCTCCCGGAAGTTCAAGAAGCTGCATTTTATACCATTGGGCTGCAAACCTCAGGAGTTGATATTTCACGGCCAGTGGCGTTGCGCTGCCTCTCGTTGCTTCCACAGACTGCTGTCCTGTGTTGGGAGGCCTGGGGATCTCCTCTGATTTCAGGTGCCCAGGTTTCTCCCAACCTGTCACCCACGTGGGTTTCCTGGCCAGCCATTTCTGCTTTGGTCTGGAGCAGCTCCGCATGCGAAGCACTCTCCGAGCCTACAGATTCGTGCCTTTGGCCTTTCAGACTCTCCTGGCTTGGAAATTTGCCCCACTCAGACTGGTCGCGGTTTCCAACTCTCTCAAATCTGCTCAAATTCACTTTTTTATAGGAATCTGACAGACCTTGTGAGAGAGCTCTGGTAAGATGCTGTTTTCATGCGGCCATCTTGGCTCTGACCCTGGGGCAAATTTTTTAACTCACAACCTTCAAATCCATTGAAAATTATTTCTGAGGCAGCTAGGAAGTGCAGTAGATAGAGCACCAGCCATGGAATCAAGAGGACCTAAGTTCAAATCCAGCCTCAGTTACTCACTAGCTCTGACCCGGCAAGTCACTTAACTCTGATTGCCCTCAAAAACAAACAGAAAATGATTCCTTAAAATTGAGAATATAATCCTTAATAGTAATCTTAAAGAGGGTAAAATACCTTTTCTTCTGCCTAAAATGCTAGCCCCTAAGAAGGATCAAGAAAGGGTGTCTTTAGAAGGACTATGTATTAGTACTAGCCCTAAAAACTAGTATCCACCTAGCACTTCTAATCTATTCAAGTCATGAGTATTTATCTTTCTTCTTGGTAGATTGAAGGAGTGATTAGACCTAAACAAAACAAATTCTGAGCATGCATGAAGAATATTTCTAGCTCTTTTTTAAGGTGGCAAGGAATAAGAATCGGAGGAGGTACTCCTAAACTAAGGGATGGGCAAATGAGTTATGGTACATAAATGTGGTGGAACACTTGTGCTGTAAAAAATGATGAAGGGGATAGTTTTGCAGCTCTGCTTGATTTCTACTGAATGGAATAAGATGCCCTTTCTAGGACAGGCTGATCTCTTCAAGTCTCATCGCCACTTGCTAACTTAGCCTCAGATACTCAACACCTTTGCCCTTCTCTCTACCTCCTCTCCCCTCTGATTGGAGGGCTAGAAGATGGAGCACTAAACTCCTCCCAATGCTTAATTTTGTATCAAGAAGTAGTGAGTCCCACATGTGGCTTAGGGAAGGCTTTTCTTTATGCAATTCCAAGGGAGGCAGAAGGGATCCCTAGCCTTCTTCTCTTCCCACCCTTCCCCAAGAGTGATTTTTATTCCTGTCAAGAGGAAAAGCAGGAAGTTGGAGCTGGAGTCCCTCATGACCAGTTTGTGCTAACCCCATGATCCTTTGTCATTGGTGGGGGAAGAGGGTTCTTAAGCTCTATATCCAAGGCTTGACCTGTTTCCCATCTAATACCAGTTCCACAATGAAAACACATAGTGAATAGCAAAGAAACTCATTTATCCAAATCATAGCAAAACAGAAATCAGAGAAGGTATATATGCACTGTGCTCTCTTTCTCTGTGCATGTGTGTTTGTGTGTGTGTGTGTGTGTGTGTATGTGTAAGAGACACAGAAAGCACATGCATTCTGGGCTTGCAATCAGGAAGATTCATCTTCCTGAGTTCAAATCTGTCCTCAGACACTTCCTAGTTGTGTGATCCTGGGAAAATCACTTAACCCTATTTGCCTCACTTTCCTCATTGTAATGGCAAGCAAAGTGGGACTTTTCACTGTTTTTTCTTTTGAAGTGCTTCTCAGCACTAAGGCAATCCAATGCTTTGATTGAGTTTTTGATTGAATCAAGAGTCTTTGATGACCTGTTTAAATCACAAAAAAGCCTAAGTCACATGAGTTTGAGTCACATGGTTGTGATGCCCTCTGACCCTGAAGAAGTGTGTATACATACTCAGAGGTTAGCGTTTTGCTTTGGGGCTCATTCATTGGAAGAACATTCTTGTGATTTTGCCAGACAAGACTCTAGGTAGCCATTAAGGAGCCCCCAAGCTTTGAAAACCCAGATGTTGGTGCTTTTCTCTCTGGTAACTATGTATGTATTGCTATGGACAGACAGTTAGAAGCCCTGTCTGCTGATTTGTGTTATTTGTTCTGTTTATATAATTTCTGCTTGTAATTTCTGTTTGTGTTTTCTCTGAAGTTCAGGGTGCTGACTTTTTCTCCTGAACTAAGAGAATGATATATGTATGCTTAATTAAAGTGAGATTGTAAACCTCTTAAAGTCGCTTTCCTTAGAAAAGCAGAACAAAGAACCTGTGCTAGCAGCCCTCCTGTGAGCTGGTGTTATTGGCCTAACACAACCACAGTAGCCACGAGTAACATTGTTGTTACGTTCATTTGAGCTGGAGAAGGAAATGGTGAACCACTCCAGTATCTTCGTCAAGAAAACCCCAAATGCATTCACAAAGAGTTGGATGTGACTGAAATGATTGAACAACAGCATATATACCAGATGATGCAGAATGAAGAAGCTCTTCCATTGGGAGAGAGATAATTCAACTCCACTGAAAGAGAATAGCCTAGGTTTCACCCAAGGGGAAATACGCCATCATCTCTAAAGTATCAAGTTGGGAACAGGGACATGATAGAGAGTGTCTGCTCCTCTCAAATCTTTTTCTCCAACCACCCAAACGGGGGTTGGCTTCTTTCATATTCCCTCTTAGAGTTGGAAACCAGAAGCCCAAAATGACTCAACGCTTGAAGAGTCCTGCAGAAGACTAGCACCCTCAGAGTCCCCAAAGGGGAAGTGGAAAATACTCGAACTCTCTTGTGCCTTCCCGACTCCACCCAGCCCCTCCCAGAGAGCAGAGCACTCATTTCTTTGATAAATGGGCTTTGGGATAGGGGTTTTACCTTTATAGAGGGCAGATTTGGACTTTTAGCTCATTTCATTTTTCTTCAGCAACTCTGCTTGGTTTCAACTATGTGGAACAAGATACCCCTGGTGTCATTCCCCCCAACCCCTGCTTTCCAGCTTCTTTTTGTGTTGTCTTCCCCATTAGATTTGCAAGCCCCTTGAGGGTAGGGACTATCTTTTTCTTATTTGTATCCCAAACACTTAGGACAGTGCCTGACACATAGTAGACAATAAACATTTATTGAATTAAATTGAATTGATAGAACAAAGCCATTCCTAGGACCTGATTGACTCACCTTCCCAGATGCTGTTTCATGGGCTAGGCTAGGACAAAGCAGCCTCAGGGACCTGATTGTTCTCAGCATCCCTGACAGCTTCAGGATCTAGATGACCCAGGGGGTGGGGAACCTGCAGCCTCAAGGCCACATGTGGCTTTCTGGTTCTTGGTATGGTCTTTTGACTGAGTCCAAGTTTTGCAGAACAAATTCTTTTATTAAATTTGGATTCAAAGGGCCACACTTGAGGACCTAGAGGGCCACATGTGGCCTCAGGGCCACAGGTTCACTACCCCTGAATAGGTCATCAAAAGCCCTGGCCATGTGAAGTCAAGACCTCTCAGACTAAATAGGTTCTTAAAACCAGACAGGTCACCAAGCCCTGATGACCTACTGATCAGGGGCACTTTCAGAGAACTAAATGACACTGCATCTGTGTTATGTATTCTTACTGTGTTAGGGCAAAGTAAGCCTCCTTTGCTAAAACTTCCATGACTTGTAAGTCCCTCATTTTATCCCAGCATTGAACCTGAACTAATAAAGGGCTAGCATTAGAGCCATGCCTATAACACAGAGAAATCTGAGAAGATGAGTATGAACTGATGCAAAGTGAAGTGAACAGAATCAGGAGAACAAATTACACAGAGATAATATGGGAAAGACAAACAACTTTGAAATAATTAGGAACTCTGACTAGCATATAACCAACCATTCCTTTAAAGAAATGCCGTTCTACAGAGGAAGACAACATGTACAGATATCAGTAAACACAAAAAGTATGCAAAGTAAGAAGGAAATAATTTTTTGTTTGAGAAGGCATTTAAGAGCTAGCTATTGGGAATTGGGAAAGGCCTGGTATGGGAAGTGTATCTTGAGCTGAGCTTTAATTTATTCAAAGGAAAATGGGATTCCAAATAGCCATCACTTCCACCTGTGTAAACCTTTGCTATTGAAGGGAGAATAAGCAAGAACTATTCTTTTTTTTAATCTACTATCTCTTTCCCATTGTTGTAGGTAGTAAAGACCTTTAGAAAACTTCAAAAGGATTTATGTTTGCTTTCATGACAGGAGTGGAGAGTTAGGGTTCTCTGTCATACAACACATCAAGACAGCAAAGAAACACTAGTCTAAAGCAACAGAGGGTACTTATGGGAAGCAAAGCAGGTAAGATCATTCTTGGGGCTTTTAGGAAAAGAGAAAGGGGGAGATAAGGAACAGATATATACTACAAAATGCCCTCTAAAGTTTACACAGTAGCAGGCCTCAGTGGCTGACAGCTCCTCAACACCATCACGATAACTATCCTCTCACCACACCACAGTAGAAAGATTCTGCTAGCAGTTTGGAAATCAAGGGAGTCCTGAGTCCTATTGCAGGGAAGGTGGAGAGGGTGCATATAAAGGAGTCCCTAGTGTCACTGGCAGGCCTATAGTAGGGCATGGAGATGTAACAAAGAATAGTTCCATCTAAATATTGTTCTACATAATAGCTGGTCAACTCTAGGGTTCAGGAACCTACCTACCATATATAACAATGCTTCAACAGGAAAATGTGTTCCAAGTTCCAAAAAATTGGCTTACAGGCCAACTGTTGGAATATATCTCATTTGCAAGTTGGTGCCTGCCTGCACTCAAGGAATTAAGAGAAGTTTGATAGATTCTAGGGCTGAACTAAACGGGGATCATTTGCTACATTCTTTTTTTACTTTTAGATCATCACTTTTAGGAAAAGAAAACTCAGGATCATGTCTGTGGGTCTTGACAAATGAACTTGGCCAGTAAAAGAATTTATACTGCTCTATTGTCATCATATGTACTTTCCATTACCTTGATGTACTTATCCCATCACAGATTCAGGATCTTAACCAGGTCTTAATCCAGGAAAACTGAGTTTTGTAGTTAACTTCAAAGTGATGACAGCCTAAGATAATTGCGTAGATGAAACAAAGATTGAGAGAGAACAACTTCTAACCCCTTCTATGCCAGTAAGGAAGGGGGGAGGGATGGAGGGCAAGAATAAGGACTGGTAGAAGGAAATATCCACAGAAAACATCTGCTGGTTATACACAAAGAATGAAGAGCTCACTTATTCTTCTGTGCTGTTGCCAGAGGCCCCCCCCCCACCCCAGTCCTCCCCACAAAATGTGACATCAATGGAGATCTGTTTGTTTTTTCTATATTCAATAGATCAAAAGAACAGGCAGCAATGCAATCTGCTCTTTGTATGGAGAAAAGGTCTATCCAGAGGGAAGGCGGGCACACATCTGGAAATATCTGTTCAGGGAAGCCACTTGAAAAATCACCATGTACAAGCCATAGGAGAAACATCTGTGCAGTGTACAGCCAACTGGTGGAGGAGGGGGAGTTGCTGGAAAGGGACCACATAATCAAGACAAAGATTAGGGTGGAGACAGGCACCCCATTGAATGACACAACCTCCCAGACCCTGTTTTTTCAACCACATTCAATCATCAAAGGCTGCTTTCCCTTCCAAACTGTTTAGATTAGGGGCACCTGCTCCAGGCATTACAGGGAGAGGGCAGATCACCCCTTTGTTGATTCTTGAAGAGATAACCAAATGGAGTTGAAGAGCAGTCAGCATGTTCTAAGTATAGAGTCCAAAATATGTCTATATTTACTCAGAAAAAATGCCTTTGCATGGCTCTTATATATTCATTAGGCACACATATTAGTGCTTTGGTACTTTGGAAAGTAATGTTGTTCAGTCATTCTCAATGGTGATTAAGCAATTACCATTGAAGATATTGTAATGCCACCCCTTTAAGAAGCAAGCTAATAATACCAGTACAAATAAACCTCATTCTGCTAATCATATGGCTCCATAATTTTAGTGAAAAAGCAAACACATGCCACCATGTCATTAAAATTTCACATGAGACTTAATGAGTTTTCCCATTTTCATGCCTGTGCCTTTGAGCAGGAGGTATCACAAGTAGGACAAAGTCAAAACATGGCACAACTGTTAGGGTGAAAACTGATCAGACTCATTGTTTTACTTTTCTATGAAATATGGCCATTAACAATGGCATCTTCTTTCCTTGGAATTAATTAGCAAGTTGTCACTTTATATGAGACTTCTGCAGCCTCTTGCTTTTATTGCATTTTGAGGTTATGTTTACACAGATAAAATAAAGTGGAGAGCTGAGGAAAGCATGTGAATAATTCAGGCCCCAAACCCTGCTGTGGAGGAAGTGAGGGGACTTCAGTAGGAATTAACCACATTGGCTATCCACACTGAATAAATTTAAGGATGATTGCTTAATTCTCCACTTCTTTTTAGCCATGTCCACATACCTTGATACCAAGATTTCACCAGCTGTGTTATATCCACTACTTGAACAGATCAAAACTCCTTTTCTTTTTGGTCTCCGAGACCTGCTGTGGCTGAAAATTCATCATCTCATGGCCTGCCTAGTGATGAATGAGTCTCTCTAAGACTCATGAAATAGGTTGGCCTTCTAAGAATAAACATATATTCCATCACTAGGCCTGTTTATAAAACATAGCCAAATATATGATTCTATGATTTCTAAGAACTATACCTAGAGATGGGTGCCTGGGACGTTGTTCCATATTGTCAATATTTAGAAGGTATTTAACATCATTTGTACTAACTTTCAACAGGAAAAGATATACATATTTGCACAGGTACGTGTGTATATGTGAAATACAAGGTATCTCAAAAGTCTCAATGTGGTTTTAAGATTTAATAGCTATATTTATGTTTATTTTAATAGGATAAGCTATTAAAACTTAAAATTACCTTTAGATTTTAGGGATACCTTGTATGTGGTTTTTAAGACTTAAGAACTAGCTCCTAAGTTTAGATAGAATCCTGTTTTATTTAGTTCAAGGAAACATCAAAAATTGAATCTATCGATAGAGCTAGAAAGGACCTTAGTATATCTGGTATAACTCTCTCATTTTACAGATGATGAAACTGAAGTACAGAGAAATTATATGACTATCTCAAGGTAACACAATTTTTGGTGCTAAAACTATTTGAATGTATCATGCTGTTACTCATTCAAACTTCTTTAAAAAGAAAACCTATTGTTACAGTGTACAAAATGATTGCTGTTGTTCAGCCATGCCTAACTCTTCATGACCCCCTTTGGAGTTTTCTTTGCAAAGATACTGGAGTGATTTTCCATTCCCTTCTCCAGCTCATTTTACAGATGAGGAAATTGAGGCAAACAGGGTTAAGTAACTTGCCCCAGCTCACACAGCTATTAAGTGTTAGAGGCTGGATTTGGACTCAGGAAGATGAGTCTTCCTAACTCCAGGTCTGGAACTCTATCCACTGTGCCACCTAGCTGCCTTCACAAAGTAGGTACATTTTTACATTTTTATATATTTGTGTATATGTATATTTATATATATGTATATATGTTTATATAATGTATGTATATATATGTGCGTGTATATATATGTGTGTGTATATATATATATATATAAAACAAATATCTAGTTTATACTTTTGCTTGCAACAATAACAAATTGGGGAAAGAGAACAGTGAGGATATAGACTTGTACAAAGGAAGAACATATTTTGCAGGCCCTAAAGCAGTGGTGTCTGGAAGGCTAAATGTTGCTATGCCTATATTTAGCCTACTTACTGTAACTATAATGCAATGTAATATATTTTACATAAAATCTGGCATGTGTTTCTTAATGTTGTGCTGATGATTTTGCTTTTTTATATATTTAATTAATTGTGAATGGGGTTTTGTTGTTTGTTTGTTTTCTAAAAAGTATTTCTTATAGCTGGATAGCTACTAACAAACCCCAGAAATCATCACAGGACAAATAAGATGTAAATCATTAAAGGGAAGGAGGACTTTTCAGCCACTTACTGGCTGTGTTACCAAGGACAAGTCACCTAAACTTCACTAGCCTGAATTTCTTCCTGTGTAAAGTAAGGGTGTTGGTCAGCATGGTATCTTACTTCCCTTCCAGCTATAATGGGCTATGATTTTAAGATAATTATTGTTTGTTGTTCTTGTTTAGTCATGTTCGACTCTTCATGACCCTATTTGGGATTTTCTTTGAAAAGATACTGGAGTGATTTGCAATTTGCTTCTCCAGCTCATTTCAGAGATGATTAAACTGAAGCAAATAGGGTTAAGCGACTTGCCCGGGGTCACACAGCAAATAAGTGTCAGAGGCCACATTTGAACTCAGGTATTCCTGACTCCAGGCCCAGTGTTCTATCTACTGTGCCACCTAGCTACCTCCAAGACAACAGCTTCTACCGTTCTCCAAATATTTGATGTTTCAGGAATTGAGCCACAATATATCCTAATATATTCAAAAAGTCAGCGATGCTGGAGGGGTGGGAAGGCATTTGAAGTCTTGCGACTGAAATTATATAGAAACTTATGTGATCACTTATAATGTATACCTCTCAGAGAAACTATCATGCAGTGGAAAGAATATTGGACATAAAGTCAGAAGATTTTAGTTTCCATCATAGTTGGTGGCTTTTTTGGAGAACATCCTGGAATGGCTCTGGACAAGTTAATTCATTTCTCTGAGTTTTGATTTCCTTATCTATAAAAGGTTATAATATTTGCATTATAGAATCCTTGCATGTAACAGATTTGTTACAAGAAAAGTGCCATGTAAACTTTAAAATTGTATATACATATGATTAACTATGGCAGTTGGTACAGCAAGGGGGAAAACTAGAGGGCTTGGTTTTGAATCTTACCCCTAACACTGGGGCAAATCAATTTTTTTTTTTTAAATAAGGGAGTTGGAATCTGAGTCCCTTCAAGCTCTATATCTATGATCTTATTTCTTCTTTTACCTCCATTACACAGAGAAGAGACAGACAGAGACAGAGATACAGAGACACACAGAGAAAGATATATTGGCTTTGTTACTCTGGGCAAATCATATAACTTCTCAATACTTTGTAGCTGGGGTCCATCTCTAGTCATCTTGATCTATATCTTGCCACTGATGGCTCAGGAACCAGATGGCTCAGGAGCAGAAAATGAGGCTAGTGACTCTACATAACCCTCCCTCACTTAAATCAAATTCACTTGCAAGTCATGGTCCTCTTCAAGAATGAAGGACAAACAAAAACAAGTTCCATAGATATAAGTTGCAGAGAAAGTTCGGTTTGTTTGTTTGCTAGAGTTTCCTCTTACAAGATTTCCTTGTGTCAGCAAAATCACAAATTCCATCAGTATCCTCGATAGGGAGAGATGGCCTTGTGCTTCTTTCAATGCAATTATTTCTCAATATACTTATTCTTCCTCCCTTCAAAACCCTCCTTTGTAATAAAGAAAAACAGTCAAGCAAAACGAACCAATATCATGACTACGTCTGCCTTCAAACGGCACATTAAGCGTCTGTAGTACACCCCTCTCTCCCCACAGCCACCAAAGGAATTGAAGGGGTGTTTTATTATTTGTCCTCTGGAATCAATACTGGTCATTGCATATAATCTGAGCTCAGCTGCCTTTTTCTGTCATTTTCACTAGCATTATTGCAGTCATTATGTATAACGTTCTCCGCGTTCTGCTTTCTTTGCACTATATCAGTTCTGTCAAGTATGGATTCCTCATATTCATTATTATTTCCCCCTGGGCCAGCCACAACAGCATCACGCAAGGCCCCACTGGTGCCTGCCCCAAGGTAGGCCAGGAGGCCGCCTCCCGTCTCCTGACAAGGCTCTCAGACACTCCAGGACGTTCTTCTTCCTGATCATGCCTGCTTTGAGGCAGGTTTCCAGTCTCACAAGATACAGCCGTACTTTGCCTGCCACAATCTCAAATGACAACATTTAAGTCCATATCTCCTCTATCCTTAGAAAACCTTCACTAGATCTCATGATCTCTGCTAGCTATAAGTCTATATCTCTCTCCTTCTTCTTGACCACACTCCTTCTTTTATTCGCTTGCTTCTAAGTCCTCTACAATCAGGCTTTCGAAGTCATCATTCCTCTAAAACTGCTTTCTCCAAAGTTACCAACGATTATTTAATTTTCAAATCTAATGACCTTTTCTCAATCTTTATCCTTCTTCACTGTTCTGCATCACTTGAAAATGTTGGTCACTTTGTCTAGATTCTCTCTCTTTTCTGGGTTTTTGAGACATAATTGTCTCTTGGTTCTTATCCTACCAGCCTAACCATTCTTTATAGGTCTTTGTTACTGATTCTACATTCGTGTCATGTCCAGAAACTATGAGTACTCTTCAAAGCTCTGTGTTGGGCCCTCCTCATGCCTTCTATACCATCTTCCTTGGAGATCTCATCAGCTAGCAATGGGTTCAATTATCTCTATGCCAACGATTCCCTGATCTCTACAGCCTAGCTTTTTCCCACTAATTTCCTTTCCCTCATCACTAACTGCCTATTGGATATTTTGAACTGGATGTCTCACAGGCACCTCAAATTCAGCATACCCAAAAAAGATTTCAATGTCGTTCTTTCTAAACCCATCTATATTCCAAACTTCCCTATTACTGTTGAATTTACTCCCACCTTCCCAGTCACCTGGATGTTGACTTCAGTGTCATCCTCAACTCCTCATTCTCCCTCACTTCAACTTGCCAGTCCTTTGCCAAATCTTGTCATTTCTACCTCCAGAACATCTGTCACATGTCCCATTCTCTCCTATCAAATAATCATCTACTTATTTCAGAATCTTACTTCTTCTTACCCAGGGTTTTGTCTTCTAAAGGTTCTTTACTTTACACCTCTCTTCATTCTATTCAATGCTCCACTGATCTGCTAAAGTGATTTTCCTAAAGCATAGGTAACTCCCTATCTAGTAATCTCTACTTGTTCCCTATTACCTTTAGAATCAAATATAAACTCCTTTGTTTGTCATTTAAAGCCTTTTGCAACCTGACCTCTTCCCACCTTTCCAGTCTTCTTGTTCATTATTTCTCTCTACCCTCTCCCCAGTCCAGCCATACTAGGTCCACTTGCTGTTTCTCACACACAGAGTACCAGACCCCGAATCCATAAATATACAACCTATTCATTGGCTAACCCTCATGTCTGAAATTCTTTCTCTCCTAATTTGCAGTTCTTAGATCCCCTGCTTCCTTTAAGATTCAGTGAAATATCATCTTCTGCAGGCCTTTTTTAGTTCCTTCCCACCAATTGTTAGCGTCTTCTCATCTAAGGTCACCTTGCCTTCATGTATTTTGCATGCATCTATTTATATACATATTGTTTCTGCCATTAGAATATAAGCTCTTGGTGAGGGGACAGTATATATTTTTTCTTTGTATATGCAGTGCTTATCATAGTGCTTGACATATAGTCAGCACTTAACAAATGCTTGTGGAGTGCTTAATTGATCACTTATGCCCAATAATAATCTATAACATTCCTATACCACAATTCATTCAGTTTATTCCCCAAATAGTAGGCATCCCCTTTGTTCCCAGTTATTTGTTATCACAAAAAGTAGTACTCTGAATATTTTTGTAGGTGTGGAACTTTTCTGTATGTCTTTGTCTACCATTAGGTATATTCCCAGTAGTCTGAGCTCTGGATCAAAAAGTCTGAACCATTTAGTAATTTTTCCCACATACTTCCAAATAGCTTCCCAGATCAGACTGACCAGTTCACAAGTCTACCAGCAATGTGTCAGTATGCCTGACTTGATATAGCTTCACTAACTTTGAATATTTACACTTTTCATCTTCCTTGACAATTCCATGCAAGTTGAATGCAAGTTGAAACTTTAAACCAACCCTCTC
Organism: Phalanger gymnotis; assembly: GCA_028646595.1. Classification (NCBI taxonomy): domain Eukaryota; kingdom Metazoa; phylum Chordata; class Mammalia; order Diprotodontia; family Phalangeridae; genus Phalanger; species Phalanger gymnotis. Next base: position 119,071,971 of record CM053627.1, on the reverse strand, counting down.
AATGCTTAGATGAGAAAACTGAGAGGTGAATGACTTATCAAGGGTCATGTGTAGAAAGTATAACAGATCTGGAAGTTTGACCCAATGTTCTAATCAGTGTTCATGTTATTATACCAGTCTGCTCCCTTCCCTTTAACTGACCTAACTTTTAAAGTTTAAAGTTCCTTCACCTAGAGGAGGGAGATAATGGTACTCCTTCACAAAACTTGACATAATCCATGAGATCCTTTGTCAACAGAGTCGGGATTACTAACTTTGTGGAACAACAAGGGAAAGTTTAAAGGATGAAAGTTTTAAGAATCTCCTAGGATGTCCTCTGACCACTGTTCAAAAGTATAGCATTGTGGTCTTATTGGGATAGCTTACTGATACAGAATTAATCAACAAATATTTACTGAGCACTGAGGATACCTAGCACAATGCTAGGTATTGTGGGAGTTACAAACGAACCATATAAAATATATTCTCCACTTCATGGAGTTTGCAATTGAATAGATAGATTGACATGCATGCTTCCTTCAAGTCTCATCTAAAATCTTACCTTCTGTAAGAAGCCTTTCCCCATCACCCCTAAATGCTTATGCCTTCCCTCTTTTACTCCAATATATATGAAATATATATATAATATGTATAAATATTTAACATGACATAATATAATATATTTGAAATATATAATATATTATAGCTTTATATGGTTATATATACATATATACATATACGCACTATATATATATATAGTATGTGTATGTATGTGTGTGTGTGTATATACATATATATATACATATATATATATATGTATAGCTTTACATAGTTATTTACACATTGTATCCCCCATTAGAATGTGAGCTTCTTTAGGTCAGGAACTGTTTTTGCCTTTCTTTGTATCCCTAGTACAATTTAGGCACTTAGTATAATGCCTGACATTTTCAGAAGTTCCTTAATCATATCCTACTCTTTGTGACCCTCTTTGGGGCCTTCTTGGCAAAGATACTGGAGTGGTTTGCCATTTCCTTGTTCAATTCATTTCACAGATGAGGAAATTGAGGCAAAGAGGGTTAAGTGACTTTTCCAGAGTCACACATCTAGCAAGTGTCTGAGGCCAGATTTGAACTCAGGAAGATGAATCTTGGTTGCTTGGAAGATGAATCTTCCTGATTCCAGGCCCAGCACTCTATCCACTGTACCACCTAGTTGCCTGGCACATAGCAGGTGCTTAATAAATGATTATTGACTATTTGTAGGCTTGACTTATATAATACTCTAAGACTAGCTAAGGAAAAGTTTTAAGTAGTCTAGAACAGACCCACAGGCAATTATGTCCAATACTTTTTTTTTTCTTTCTCCCAAAATAGCCACTTAGTAGTAAACCTCTAAGCCTCAACCCTTAGGCCACACAGAGTTATGTGCTGTGGAGTCAATGTTCAATGGCAGGTTGTATTCCATGATGTAGAGCTGAGTGAGCATTAGACATAGTGGTTATCCAATGTAAAGTGAGACACAGACATGGTTCTCACCAGTCCTTGGTGAAACCTTACCACTGTAATAAAGGCTTGGGTTTGGACTGTAGCTGAAAGTTTCTCAGTTATTTTTTCTGCTTCATCTTCCAAAGTCAATCTGGGTCATCTGTGGAAAATACCTCCAACCTACTGGACATTTTCACTTGCATAGTCAATCATCACTTCTAATTTAATAGGTCCAATTCCAAACTAACCGCCTTACCTCTAAAAGCAATTTCCTCCTCATGTTTCTATTTCTGTGGATAGTGTCATTCTTCCAGTTACTAAATTTCCTTTCTATTTCTCATCCTTTAAGTCTATTAAGTGAACCAGATGCTTAGAGTGGGAAGAGATCTCAGAAGTCATTTTGCCCAATCCCTTCATTGGAGAGATGAGAAAACTGAGGCCCAACCATAAATGTCTTGCTTAAGGCACTAGAAGTGGTATCTGAGATCGGATTTGAACCAGATCCTTAAACTCCAGAGCCAATATTCTATTGTCTATACCATACATGTTGTTTCTTGCTTCATAATGCCCTTCATATGCCCTCATCTTCACTTCTCAATGCTATTGGCCTAAACCAAGCCTTCACTAGTTCACAGTGAAATTACTGCAATAACAGTGCTTCTTCACTTTAATATCTACCCTCTCCAGATTCATCCTGTACTCTGACACTGGATTTTTTTCTAAAATACCAACTTTAATGTGTTATACCCTTGCTCAAAAACCTTTAATGGCTACCCATTGCCTAGAAAATAAATCCTTAATTTGTTATTCAAGGACCCCCCTCTAACTGATATTTCAAAATATATCCACCATTATTCCTCTTTGCTTTACTAAGAACAGTTGTTCCATTCTACCAGGTGGTTTCTTAGCATTGTTCCCTCTACCTGAAATGTCCTCCCTCACTCTTTTCTCTGCCAATCAAAATTCTACACAGTCTTCAAAGTCTATGTTATGTCCTACTTCTTCCATGATGTCTTCCCTGATCATCACAATCAATGTCCTCTCCCTTCTCTGAAGTGATAGCATTTATTGTCTAATCATCTCAAATTGCTCTTAATTACATATTGACTTGTAATTTTTAATGCTATTGGTTTATCTTATTTAAATTTTTATGTATGTGTAAGGCAACTCTTTCAGAAATAAGTTTAGCTACTAAAAAGGTGAGAAAATAAATGTATTCAGAAAAAATAAATAAATAAATGGAAGAAAAACATAAGCTAATTATTTTCACCAGTAAGCATTTTGAAGGTTGAAAGAGGCAGAAATTACTTTCATTTAATAAAAACAGCTAAAATTTCTATTAAAGAACACAACTTGCAGATAAGCTATGAGCCATTTACCTACCAAAAGAGGTAGAAAATGAACTGTCGTATAAAGAAAAAGGCTTACATAACTTTGTAAATAATTTCAGGTGATGTCTCTGTTGTATGTGAACATTTTGGAAAGAGGCAGAGAGAAAAAACTGTTGTCTATTGAAAAAAATAGAAGTGTGACACAACCTTTTTTAAAGACACAGACAACGGAGGAAGACCACTTAGAAGACTGATGAATGGCTAAGTATGCAGAAGGCTGAAGAGTCCCTCAGATTATTTGTCTGTAACTCCGAGGTTAAAGAGATTAAAACAAAAAGAATGATAAATAACTCCTCTGAAATTATGGGATGACTAAATAAGGACTGTTCATATCATAAGGGAGATTCCCCAAGTTTTCAACCTCACGAAGGAAAGGTTTTGATTCATTGAGTCAAGCTTTCAATCTTGAAAGTAGTCGGTAAAGAGAGGTTGAAGAAGCTTGGTTGGAATGGAGGAGGAGAACAAAAAATGAGCAGTGGGTAGAAATATCAATTATATCTCTACTGTGTGAAGAAACTAGCTAGAGGAGCAGTAAGCAGAAGGGAAGTCTTCAGCTGATTGGTTGTCTTTTAATCAGAAAAGAGCTTATTTTAGCTGTTGCTCTTCAGCACCATCTACAGTTTGAGAGGGGGAGTCTCTCAGAAGTGTCTTGCTGCTTGTTGGACTGGTTTGAGAAGGAAAGGCAGAAAGAGAAAAGACAGGTTTTTCAGCTGCTTTGCTGTATAGGAAGAGATGCTGATATCTCATTCCTAATTGGATAATGCAGAATTCTTTTGAGTTGGCTGGGCTTTTCTGCATTATCCAGAGAGCCTTGTCCAAATGAACTTTGCATAACTTTGGTTTAAAGGGATCTGCTAGCCAAATAGATTAACACTTTCCAGAGCATTTTTAAGGGTGATTATTAGTTAAAAGAATATGACAAGAAAAGAAAATTTGTTCAGCAGGAGAGCAGTGAAGATCAGAAGAAAAGGAGTCAGCTGACAGTAGAGAGGCAGCTTCATTTAGTGCAGATGTTCCTGAAAAGAGCAATGACAAGACTTGCATTCCAGAGATGTGTTACCCCAAGCGTATGGGTTTTTCTCACTAATGTATCTGCTTGTTGAATTTGTGTGTGGCCCAATCTCCCTACAGATACTGAGTGCATTGGTTGGAGAGTATGACCCAAGCTTACATGTGAACTGTGATGTATTAATTAATTCTTGCATTTGCTTATATTGAATGTTTGTGATGTTTTATTGTTTTTACTTTATTAGTAAGTAAATGGTTATGTTTTAAGATATATTGTTATCATCATTGTGAGTAGCTGGTTTTGTGAAATGGAAGCTTACCGTGACAGTGGTAGACTACATTGTCTCACAGCAGGGTTACTCTAGTACTGTGAGAGAATTTAAGTAGAATTATTTAGGTTCATCTTAGAGCATGAATGGGTGGTCCATGTCCTATAAAAGGAGTGACATTTCAAGGAGGATAACTCCACAAAAGTATTGTATATGTATAGCACTGATCATAAATGTTTCACCCTAGGATGCACAATTTGTGCTGGGAGAAGAAGAGAAGGTTGGGCGAAAGTATGTGGTTCCTTCTTTCCTCTCCTATTTCAGGAAGCAGTGTTTGCTAATTTGAATAATTATACCGTACCCCTAAGGAGAAATGAGGAGGTCTCAGAGAAAACTAGCAAGGAAATAGTGGAAAGTACTTACATAGGCAAGAGATATACTCCCCACGTGCTGGATTAGAAAGGAGACAAATTTTAGTAAGCCACTATCAGTTAACGTGTGTGAGAGGAGATACTTTCTCTTGCCTGTTGGTGTCTTCACACGTGTGTGAGGCTTAGATCTAGCATGTTGTTGTTGTTCTTCGTTCTTGAAGAGGATCATGACATCAGGGAAGTAATGCCATGATATGCAAGAGAATTGGATTTAAGTGATGGAGGTCTGAACAGTCACCAGCCTCACTTTCTCCTCCAGAGCCATCTGGGTCCAGTGGCGAGATATACATCAGAATAACTAGATATGGCCCAAGATGAAGTGGGAGACCTTGGCCTTTTTAAGCTAAGGTCTTTAATAGGTCTCAGTTTGACTGAGGCAATGCCCATTCAGTGATTACATCTAGGTAAGAAATGAAGTGGAGAATGGCTGCTTTACCTAGTCCAAAAAAAATCAATCTGGGAGGCGAAGACCCTCAGGGAGCTGCCCCACTGAGGACTAAACTGGAACTGGCCACATCACTCTTTCTTTCCTTTTCTTCTCTCCTTTCTTTTTCTCTTTCTTCAACAGACATCTGAGTCTAAAGGTACTTGCTTTAGATGCAAGTTTATTCTGATAAGACAATGACATACTATCTGCAGCCATGTGCTAGAGGTTTTAAAGAGCTGATGGAAAAGAGAATGAACACTGTCATTTTCTGAGAAATGCAAGAAAAGCAACACTATGTAGATAGATAGAAGAGCCATCAAAGTGAACCACAATGAGAAACTTTAGCCATTCCAGCTGAAGCCCCATAAAGTGCCAAAAGTCACTGAAACCTTTTACATAGATCTCTGGGAAGAATCTTGCTCACTACTGAGTATTGTTATTTCTGTAGGCTCTGATGAGGTCTATCTATATCCCTTAACTTTAAATAAAATCATTCCTGTTTTGAGCCTTGTAAAACTATGTGCTTGCGAGGAAAGTTATGTGACTATGGCCTGGGTGATGATATCATATAGAGAAGATCATAGATCTTTCAGTTGGGGGTAATGAGCCAGAGAGGTAGGAAATCCTCCAAAGTGTACCCCAAGCCTTCAAGTTAAGAGGGAACTTTTGACACAAGAATCACTTATATATTTCTTGCACTTGCCTATTGAGCTAACTTTTTAAGCTCCTCATGCACAGTGACTGCATTGCCTATGTGTTATTTTTCTTTTTTTCTGGCAACCCCTAACACATCATAATCACACAGTCAACACTCAGTAAATATTTGTGGAATGAAAAAAGAGAATGAGAGCAAAGAAACCCTGTCATCTTTTAGATCGATCAGTGAATCAACAAGCATTTATTGAGTGCTGGGGAGTATAAAAAAATATGAAACAGTCTCTACCCCCTAAAAGCTTAAATTTTATCAGGAGAGATAACATATATTCAAATGCATACATATATATGTATATGTGTACAATATAATTTGGTAGGAGAGAGGCACTAGCATGTAAAGGAAACTGGAGAGGATGGTCCCATAGGAGGTGATGCTCAAAGTAAGCCTTGAGAGATAATAAGAAATCTACAAGGTGAAGATGTGGAAGGAAGACATTCTATGCATGGGCAAAAACCTATGCAAAGGCAACATACCTCTGCTATCTCTGACTAATATTTCCCTATGTTTGTACCTCTAAATAAGTTGTGTGTCTCTTTCAAATTACATTTAACAAAATTATTTATGAATGGAAAACTGTGGTTCTTAATCCAATACATCCGCTCTTATTTGGGGATGTCATCTAAATTTACTCTCTTCTCAGATTTAACCAAAGGCACTATTTGGTATGCATGAGTATCTGCCAATGTTTCCTTACATATTGAGATCCAATTACTCATTCCTATTTTTTTAAGCCATTGAAAATTCTTAAGTTCTAGGGAAACTTAACTTTAAAAACATTTCATAGAGAATGGAATGAAGCAAGGATAAGGTTTGTCATCATTTTTATCTGTTTCTTTAATTCCTTTGAACAAAGAGAAGATGTTTCCTTTTAACTGTAATCTGAAGGGATACCAAACCTAGAAGAAATTACAAATTCTTGCCCGAAGTTGCTTGGGGTAAGCACCATCCATCAGCTTTCAATGACTCCCAAAGTGATGACACCACAATCATTTCACTGGGAAATGGAAGTGTTAACGTCTTGTGTTCTGCTGAGCTAGAAAATGAGCAAGCTGGAGGGTCCTACCACAAACTCAAAAGACCTGGTTGGTTATACCACATACTATACACACCCACTCCATGGAAATTATAACCTAGCTAAAACCTTTCAGCAAATAATTTTGGAATGATGAGCTTCAATCTCAACAAAAGGTTTTCAGGATTCTGGAACCACAGAATAGAATGAAACCACAAGTGCCCATGTGTGAACAATTCTACTTGTGTTTGTGTGTGTGTGTGTGTACATGTATATGTAGAGAGAGAGAGAAAGAGAGAGAGAGAGAGAGAGAGAGAGAGAGAGAGAGAGAGACAGAGAGACAGAGAGACAGAGAGAGGGTAGGAGGAAGGGAAAGAAAGAGAAAGAGATAGAGAGACAGAGAGACGGAGACAGAGACAGAGAGAATAGTCAGAATGTGAAACTGGAAGTACAGAATATTCTTCAAATGCTAATCTATTTTTGCTATCCTGTTATCCAAAAAAGCATCAAAGAGAGCATTGGCATGTAAAGTAAAGACAAGAGCTATAATTGACATTTTACAAACAGGACTTTGCATCAGAGCATACTACCTTCTGAGGAAGGTATACTTCCTCCTCACATCAACCACTGACCCCAAAATTTACCTTGAGGTCCCATCTATCCTACAGCTAAACTTTCTTGCCCCAACAGCAAGCTGTTTAAGCAAACAGACTATCTCACTTTTCTTTTTTGTGACTTCAGGATTTAGTATAAATGATTTTCATTCATTCATTGATTCATTAGCCACATGACTCAGTTGTCAACTTCAGGGTCCTAACACCATGGCATTCTTCCCTTGGACCTACCTTCTCCTCTACCATTTCAAATGGTTCTGAGGGCACCACTACAGCTTTAGTAAGGTTATCATCTGGGTCGCTGCTTTCCCTCTGCCCTTTGTCCTCCTCAGGCAAGCTCCTTATCCAAGTTTATAATATTTCTATTTATGACTAATATAACCAACCAAACATAAAGCTATCGAATTGCAATTATCTCGTGGAAATCACACCAGAGAGTCAGAAATCTGAGTTCTGTCTTCATGGTTAGCAACTTTGGCTTGTATAGAATTCATATTTTCTTTTAATGCTGTTACCTTTTCCTTCTCTTCTGTCAATTTCTTTTCTACTTCAGTATTTTTGTGTTCTAAATCTGTTATTCACAGGATTTTCATTGCACAATTTTGGTTCAGTTTCCATTGATAATACTGTACTTATATATGAAATTTTAATTCTCTTTGATATTTTATCCATTCTTTTTGCTTTGTTTTTGTTTTTAGAATCTTTTCTGTTGGCTGATCTGCTTGAGGTCTAGGATTTTTATACAGGTTTTCTCTTTTGGATTTTGCTCTTCCAGATTTTCTGTCATATTCCCAGTCACTTGACTCTGATTTCTCTCCTCACTCTGCTCCTTCCACTACCACATAAGCCTATGGAGTTAGGTATACTGGTTGTCCTCAGACTTCTCAAACTGGGGAATGTTTAGGTTGTTTGTTCCCAAGTCATTGTCCCATTGTAAATTAGGGGTTGGGAGAAGACTGGCCCCAGCTGAGGAAAATGGAAGCATTAACCACAGAAGAGGTAGATTAAAAGAAGTAGAAACCCATCATCACCTCAGAGTCATCATAAAACTTGCATTACCCAAAGTTGGAAGAGGTCTTCCTTCAACACTTTTCCATCAGGTCTTGGCCTTGACAGCTGGGCCTGCAGTGGAGAAGAAAGGATGCTGTCCATTATCATAGCACTTTATGAAAAGAGAGGTATTCTTGAAAATATACTGGGGCAATCATTGGCCCATACATCAGAGCAAGGTCAGAGTTAGGAATGCTTACTATGTCAATAAAAGTCAGAGGTTCAATAGAGTTATCAGGCAATAATTTCATGAGCATTCAATAGGATCTCTTTTTCTCTCCATCAGAGCTGTAAACAGAATTTTGAAGGTGGGCCAAGGCACAGAAAATTCACCTGTGGGAAGTGACACTTAAATAGGCATCTGATTCAGTTGAAGTGAGAGTAAGGTATGAAAAGAAAATCTCAAGGCGTGGCAAGGCTACTGTTGAGCGTGGGAAGTTAGGAATAGGGGACTAGGGGCAGGGCCATCCAGGGAGGAGGTCACCAGGTATAGACAATGAAAAAAGCAGCCACCATCTGGTAGCTTCATATTTTAACTAATTATTCTTGCTAACTATGTGCTGAGATAATTTGTTTTATGATATTCAAAGAATGAAAGTTGTCAGTTCCTATGTACATTTTAATATCCTGGGGAAAAGTCCCATTTGCTCTTATCATTTAATGTTGGAGTCTGTTAGGTGGTGCCATGGATAGAGTTCTGGGCCTGGAGTCAGAAAGACCTGAGTTCAAATCTAGCCTCAGACGCTAAATGGGTGACTATACAAGCCACTTAACCTCTGTGTGTCTCAGTTTCCTCAACTGCTAACTATAAAATGAGTATAATAAAAGCTCCTACCTCTCAGGGTTGTTATAAGGGTCAAATGAGATAATATTTATAGAGTATAGAACATAGAAGGTTCTGTATGTTATTCCCTTCCCTAATGTCTCTGCATTGCATACAGATCTTTAACTTGAAAGCAATGCCTGACTTTGAATCTCCTACTTCTGGTTTGATCCCTTGATTGTCACAGCCCTGAGATAGACTGATTCATGATCTAGGCCAACTTCTGATTCATGCTTATGCTTTGGCCCCTTCTATTCCATGACGGGGGGGCAGCTAGGTGGCATGGTGGATAGAGTTCTGGGATTGAAGTCAGAAAGACTCATCTTCATGAGTTTAAATCAGGCCTCAGACTTAATAGCTATGTGAGTCTGAACAAGTCAATGTTTGCCTCAGTTTCCTTATCTGTAAAATGAGCTGGGGAAGAAAATGGCAAACCACTCTAGTGTGGTGGACAAAAAAAACATCAAATGGGGTCACAGAGCCAGACACAACTGAAAAAGACTGAACAATAACAATTCCATGACAACCCCCCACCATGCTTGGAGAGGGCCTTCTCAGGACATGTAATTGCTATAATCCAGAAGGATGTTTGAACTCTTTGGGAGGGGGATGATATTCACCTAGATTCTTAGGGCCAGAAGAAAACAGGTAATATTTTAATGCTAGAATATAAGGTCCTTGAGAGCAGGGAAGGATCTTTTTGTAGCCCAGTGTCTAGCCTACTGCCTGCCACACAGTAGGTAATAAATAAATGTTTATTGATTGATTGACTGACAGTGCTTAAAGCCAATATGGTTTTGGGATAGTGGAAGGATGTTACCATCCTATCATTTTCTTTATGGAACTTTTAACTCTGCTCTCCTACTTCTAATCAAATACAAATTTATCCAGAGAACCCATTCCACATCACTATGCTCTTTTGATAGATTCACTGTACTAGTCCTTGTCAGACTTCATCTGGAATACTGTTGGATTGTGCTAGATGACCTCTGATATCATTTTCATCTCTGAAATTCCATCATTCTATGAGATTCTCTAATTTCTTTCTTCCTTCCTTTGCCCTACGTTCCTATTTACCAGAAGCAAGAGATGTGTGAAGGGATGTGGTCTGGATTATAAACATGGTCAGGCTTGGGGCCAAGGAGTGGTCAGAGTTGCTGGGGAAATACATTATGGTTCCTTCCCATACACACACACACACAGAGAGAGAGAGAGAGAGAGAGAGAGAGAGAGAGAGAGAGATTGTAAGTTCTATTTCTCTTTATCAGCAGAGGCCTCTATATTTACTCTTGCTGGAAGTCCATTCTACCATACTTTTCAGTAGCCACTAGAAAAATTCAGTGTCTTAGCTCCTACGAGGGACTATCAAACATGCAACATTTTCTTAGATGGAAATAACACTGGAGTCAGAGGACCTGGGTTCTAATCCCATTCTGATGTATGACCCTGGATGAGTCATTTAACCCCCCACTCCGGGTCTCGGTTTCCTCATCTATGAAATAAGAGGATTAGACTAGACAGCCATTCAAGTTTCTTTCAGTTCTAAATTTGTGATCCTATGGTCCTTCCAGGTTAAAATGTGATATATCAGTAATCTCTATCAGCAGAAGAAAATGGATGGCTAAGACTGTGTCTGCATTCATGATGGCAACATGTTTGCAGAACTATAGGCAAATCCTATATGTTAAATATATATATATGTATATATTATGTACATAATGTTAGCATCATTAATTGGTTCCATGAAAATGTGACATCAGGCAAAACAACAAATAAGGGGCAGTTTATGTTTTGATGTGCATGGTGACAACAGACTGAAATGGGAGGAGCCTATAATATTGCTGGATCTTAAGCACTTGCTTTTGTTGTCAGCATCCTCCTGATTTATGTGTTGGATGATCAGCAGGATAGCAGCACTAGAGTTTTGTGACATTACAACAGGATTTGGGTAGAGTATATTAAAGACTTCATTTCAGAACAGCGTTCATTGGAGCAACATTATTCATTTAACAAATGTGTGAGCACCTATTTTGTGCAGAGCTCTTCTAAGATATATATGTGGGAGAAACAAAGCTGGATAAAATACAGTTCTTATCTTTATGGATCTTGCAGTCTAATAGTTTGTGTAAGGTATTGTATTTTGAACATAACCATTTCAAGTGAATGGATCCAGCTACATAACTGGACAACATAATCAAAATCCGAGTCTGCTATGTGGATTTCTGATGATCACGCTACCATTTCTGTGGATGATGATGGATCAGTTGGAGAAAAACTGTAGGTGAGATCTTTGTTCTAATAATTCTGATGCCAATTGTATTGACCCAGCTATTCTGCTCTGTACCAACATCACTCTTATGCTTTGTGAGGCAGCCACTAATTGTAGAGCTATTTGTTTCTCTGTTTCTTAGACTTAGGGCCCTCCAAGTATGTTTGCTCAAAAATACCACCCTATTTCTGATTTCTTCACACTTTCTCAGTCTGTCTCACATGACTCAATTGTAATGCTGAATTATTTAATATGGCATTTCAAGGTGACTTTGCAATATTGCTTGTGCCCTAAGACTTTGAGCCTGGTTTCATCCCTTTGAGCTCTGTAGAATTTGACCACTTGGGACCCCTTTGGACCCTTTCTTGTTTCAAGGCACTCTTTGTCCTTTTGCTATGATTATGTCTGGTGATGACTGCTCTGGTGTCTAGCAACATCACCCTAAGTACATAAGCTTTAGGCATATGGGAAGAGCAAGAGGAGATATTTTCCTAGAGGCAGTTAAGTAGTAAAGTTAGGTAGAGTGCTGGTCCTGGAGTCAGGAAAACCTGAGTTCAAATCCAGCCTCAGATATTTTCTAGTTTTGTAACTTTGGGCAAGTTGTTTAACCTCTGCCTCAGCTGCCTTGTCTGTGAAATGGCAATAATACTATCTGCCTTTCAGAATTGTTATAAGGGTCAATTGAGTTAATATTTGTAAAACACTTGATATAGTGCCCAGCACATAGTAGGCACTTAATAAAGACATTTTCTTCTTTCCTTCCTTCTTGGTTGGTGAATGTTGGTATAGACAATTTTTTTTTATTTTCTGCCAGAAACTTAAACTTACAATTATTATCTATGGTTGGTTCTCCCTATTCCATTTCTTCCTATTGCCTATTCAATGTGCCTTATACTGTCAGGCATCAAGGAGCAGAGGCACAACAGGAGAAGAAATCTCATGGATTCATGTACGTCAAAATACTAATATTCCAGATTCTCTCTCAAACTCTAGGAACAATAATTCCTCTATTCTTCCGTTAGTTAAATTCTGCTGAAGGGAGGGAGGGTATATAACAAAAATCTACCTTCTGTTATGCTAACTTCCAATCCCAGTCAACTAGTATTATTATCAAAATAGGTGCAAAAAATCATATTTATATTACCTCATCTAAGCTTTCCTCCCTATTCTCATGACCTGTGCTCTTCACCAGTCACACTCCAGTCTGATTTTTCCATCACCTAACCCATTCTGATGTGGTCCCTAGAACCCTTACTGTAACATCCAGAAGTTCACCTACATTCTTGAACTTTTAGCCGTTTCTTATTTCAATGGAAATCTGGCTTTCTGTTGAGTATACCACATTCCTTGTAATCTTCCTTGCTATTGGTCACTCCCATTTCCTGGGACTCAGAAGACTTAGAGGAGTTGTGGTCATTTTTGTTGCACTCATGACAATTTCCAGACAGTTCTACTACCATTCCTTGACGACTTTGCCTCTCTCAAGAGCTTTGCAATACACTTGTGTCACCCTTTCCCCCTCCTCATCATTATCATCTACTTAACTAAATGCCATCTTGCTAATTTTTCAATGACTATTACCTTAATGATGATCTTCCTCTCAGCCTCATTCTCTGACACCTTCAGGACTTCAGTATTCATGTTGCTAACTGGACTGTATAATTCCTCCTCAACACCACTTCAGGCACACAGCCGTATTTTAGACCTCTTGGGATTGCATGACCTCCATGATCCAGAGCTTTGAAATTGCATTCCCTAAATACCACTCTTCATTCCTCTAAATGACCCACTCTCATTCATACTAACTCTCCTTTTTATATTCAATAAGTCCTTATTCCTGGGGTCATCACAATATCCCAGTCCATTTTTTTTCCATTAGTTTCACTTGCTTCTATATTCAGCCTACAAATTGTACCTTATTTTTTTCACTAGCTACTATGATAGAATAACTTGTCCCCATGACCTTTTATATTCTGACCCTAATAATCCCCCATACCTGGCTAACCTTTCCCATTCAATGTCTCCTCTCCTTCTCCAGGTGTGCTAAGCATTGTTGGAGAAAGTCACAAAGTTGAACTGACTTTACCTATTACAAAAACATGGCACATGATATTTGGTTCTTGACTAGACAGATGTAGCTCAATACTCTTTATTTTCTTTCTCTTACCACCATGAACACACACACCCACCCACCCACCCCCACACACACACACACACATACACACACTTGACCTAACATCTTAAAACACCGAGAAACCATTTGTATGAAATTTCTCAGCACCCTTTCATTCCTTAAAACTTCTCAACATCACCACCTTTTTTTCCTTCCCTCCAGTAATAGAAAAATAAACATTCTAACTACTAAGGAAGGCTAAGCCCCCTCTCTATGTTTAATTCCCTGCTGCATTTATCTTACAGTATGCAGTCATCTATGTTGGTGTCTTATCCCTGTACTACTGTAGGCTATTTGAAAGGAGGGATCAATATCTGATGTAAGCTTAACATTTCTGTATCTAGCATTGTCCTCTGCAAACATAGGGAATCATTAAGAAATATTTATTGTACTTCTTTGTTGAATCTGTCCAATAGACAACCTTGCTGGGGACGTGCCTGACATCTGCTTGTACAGGGTCCTGGGAAATGACAATCTCTAGATCCAACATGTTTTTTTTCCTTTTAAAGGATATTTATAATTATTTCAAAGTATTGGTTCTGCCATAAAGAGACTACATTTGGAAGCCCGTCGAAATAAAAGAATGACCAGGAAGATAAAAGGAGTCAAAGGCAATGGAGATTAGACTTTTTCTGCTTGGCCCCAGAGTACAGAAATTTGAGCAATGGTTGAGGTAGATATAGGCTCTATGTAATGAGCTATTTCCTAATAATTAAAGTTGTCTGGAAGTAGGTATAGTAGTAGACTCTACTGTGAGTAGACTCATAGTAGACTCTAGCTTACCTGAGCTACAACTAAAATAGACTCACTGGAGTTTTATCCCAGGGAGCCAACCTCCCAAGCCTGACCCCAAGCTTTTATGCCTTCTGCAGAACATATACCACAAGGCACTATTAAGGTTTTTCCAGTCTCTCTTCTTCCACAAGAGTCTTTCCCAGTTCCGTATCATTATTCTATCACGCAACAAGAGGTTGCCAGATACCCACTGACCATCTTGTTTGCATGTTCCCTCCCTTCTCCCCCTTCTCCTCCTCCCAGGGTTTGCCAAGAGCAATCACACATGAGGTTCCCAGCCCTTTCCCAGAGCCTTCCTTCTATTAGAATCTCAGCAGAAAAAAACAGACTCAAACATATAAACCAAGAAGTCATCTGCTCAGAGCTGGTATTTGAATTAGTTTGCCAAAGGAGAGAAGGCAAAGAGCGAGAGGATGAAGTTCGACTATATAGAACCTTGGGTAGCAACCACATTGAGATTATTCTGGGAAGAGAATGAGGAACCAATGAAAATGATAGAGAATGGGAGCAGAATCACAAAAGTTCAACTGCAAGGAGTAGAGGAGAGAATGTGTAGTGAGAAAGTAAAGCTATAGAGCTCTTCCAACAAGTTTAGTTGTCTGGACCTCTCTTATCCCAATCCTTCATTCCACTCTTTTCCCATACTCATCCCTTTTGTGTCCTCTTACAAGTTGCTTGGAAGGACTGGACCCATCCAGAGCAAACTGTTTTCTGAGTGTCCCTCTCTTTTTTTTTTCTCTATCTCAGGGATTGCCTGGTGGGACTGCAGGACCAGATGTCACTTTCCTCAATGTCCTTCTCCTCCTATCACTGTTTCTCAGGAGTTGCCTGGCATGACTGTCCTCAGTGGAATCATTCTATCTTATTCCTGCCAACTTTTTTATCTAGAGTGCAAGAATCCCTACTTACTGCTCACTGATTCACTAGAGGCCTTCATGTATAGGCTTACATAACAACTTGTGAGTGCTTTGTCAGGGCAGTTAGGTGGTGTAGTGGACAGAGTGCCTGGCCTGGAGTCAGGAAGACTCATCTGCCTGAGTTCAAATCTGGCCTCAGACACTTACTAGGTATGTGATTCTGGGCAAGTCACTTAACCTTCTTTGCCTCAGTTTACTAATCTGTGAAGTGAAATGGAGAAGAAGATGGAAAACCACTCAGTATCTTTACAAAGAAAACCCCAAATGGGGTCACAAAGAGTCAGGCATGACTGAAAATCATTCAACAACAACAAAATTATTTGTCAGGCACAGGTTCAACTAATGTTCCACAGGTTCCTTTCAACTCTGAGTACCTTTAATTGTATGAGGGAAAACAAATAATCGGCTTTACTTTAAGCTTGAACTTTGGATATGGAGTCAGAGGACCTGGGTTCAAATTCTGACTCTACCATATTTCCACAACTATAAAATAAGGGAATAAAATGGACAACTTTTAAAGTCCCTTCTATGCCTAAATCTATGATCTTAATGAGCCCAATTTTGCCCTTTTTGAATAGCTTAACAAAAAATTGTTTCTGAACCTTTCAAGATAAACATGGACACAAACACTTCTGTTTTGGGGGAGGAGGAGCTTTAAGTGAAAATATTTCAAGGTCCCCAAATTTCTGAGTCACAAGAATAAAACTTGGCATCCCCTGATGTTAGCAGTCCTTAAGTCCACCCTTGAGGAGAGACCAAATTCTATCCTACTGTTATCTTATGCATCAAAAATGATGATCAGGACAGGAAGAGCTAGGTGCCTATGTACACAGGGCCTCAGTCAGCTAGGCAGCAATGCCTAAAACTACTTCTGAGAAGAGTCTATTTGTGTTCTCTTTTCTTAAGGAAAAATAATTGACAAAATGAGTGTCTCTAGTCTACCCCTTCAGGTAGAGCTGAATGAATGAATTAAAAAAATTTACTATGTACCAGGAAAAGTATACTGTTTATGCTGAGGAACTTCAACTAAAGTCATAAAAGTATATTATCCTTTAAAGAGACTGAGAAAACTCCCTAACTGCACCTTAAAACTTCAGCTTGTACATGGGGGATTTGGGAAATGCAGAGTATTGTTTAATGAGAACAATAGATCCAAAGCTTTCCTCTTATGGTTTTGCTAGAAAGCCTACTAACAAAGCAACTACTGGGAAAGCTGGTGAGTCTTTAAAAACATCTAGAATTGATAAGGAGAGATGACATAGGACCATTATTTGTCCTATATGAATTCAAAGACGGCTTCTTGTCAAGTATTTTACTGTATTTTTTTCCTCAAGACACTTGTACTTCAACACAGTATAGCTCATTCTTGTAGGCAGATGTATATGATGGATGAGTATGGCAGATGGCCATGATTTAAGTGTTCTCACCCTCCAAAAGCTGAATTATAGCAAGATGCTGTGAACTACACAGTGGTTTTCCTAAAACAAAAGCCACAAGGATTTTTTAAGTCAAAGTATGGGATGTTTTAATATACAGTATTACAACGAAGAAATATAAAATTATAAACCTGGAAAGGGATCACAGACATCATAGACAATTCAGCCCCACTGTATCCATTTTATAGAATTGGAAACTGAGGCCCAATGTCACAAAGGCAATCGATCTCAGTCTATTGCTTATTCAACTCATTCACACTGCCTTCTCTGAGTAATAATCAACCAACTAGCATTGCTTACTATATGCCAGGCACTGTGCTAAGTGCTAGGGATACAAGAAAAAAAAATAGAAATCTATTCAAAGGAGTTTAGCTGAAAAGGGGAAGAGAAATACAATATAATAGCTGGCAGGCATGCTAGGACACACTAAGGTTTTTTTTAAAGATAGGGAACACTTGAGCAAATTTGTAAGCAGCCAGGAAGAAACCAGTAGATAGAAAACGATTAACCATTAGAAAGAGAGTGAGTGGAGATGACAGTGAGGGAAATCTGCTGAAGAAGAAAGGAATGGAAGGAATCAAGAATATAGATAGAGGGTTTGACCTTGATAAGCAGAAATACCACTTCATCATCAGAGACTGGAGTAAAGAGGAGATAGTGAGGAAACATGTCTGAGTAATGTGAGATGGCAAGGAGGTGCTGCAACAATCCAGCTAGCAGCTGTTGTGGGGAATGAAAGACCGACGCAAGCCCAACAACAAGAATGCTGCCAGCACAGGTTCTTTTGGTCTGCTTTACTAAGGAAAGCAATATTAAGGGGTTAACAATCATTTCAGTCCAACATATAAATATTGTTCACTTAGTTCAGGGGAAAAAGCCAGAACCCTGAACTTCAGAGCAAATATAAGCAAATTACAAACATACATTGTAAACAGACCAAACACAATTCATAGTTACCAAGAAACCATCAACATCTGGGTTGACGAGCTGGGAGGCTCTCATAGCGGCTGCCCAGGGTTCCATGCCAATGTTCCTCCAGGAGTGAGAGCCTCAAGCAAATAGCTCTGTTCTCTCTTTTTATACAGTCTTTGGACATCATCAAACATCATCTGAGCAACCAGAACTTAGGCACCTACTATTTGCTCTGGTCTTAGCAACTCCCCTTAGGGCCCTGGGGGCTTCACCCCCACATAGGCTTAGCACCTAGTAATTAGGGGTTTGGGCCTGGGGTTTAGCACCTAGTTAGACTCAATCAAACAGACTTCATTAACTTATCATTCTAAAACAGTAAAAAAGTCTCAACTTAATTGATATTACAGGAGGGAAGAAGCTTTTGATAAATAGTCTATTTTTTTTCAGTGTAATAAGAGGTACAGACCTCAGAAGAGGTGTGGGGACCGCATGGCATGAGATTTTTTAGGAGAGAAGAAAAGATTTGACAAAGCTATTGTGGTGAGTGGGATAGGGAATCAGACAGTTCATTTTTTTAACCCAGAATATACATATATATATGTACATGTGTATATATTTACATATACATACATATACACACACAATATATAGATGTATTGACATAGATATCTATATATAGAGAGAGATATAGATATATAAGAATGTAGTTTATTTATTATCTGGTCCAGGCTTCAAGTGCCATAGCCATTCATGGGCTGGACTCCACTGTTGATCAGCATGAAATTTTTGACCTGCTCCACTCTAACCTGAAATGTTTCATCCCTCCTGGGGCAGCCTGGTGGTCCACCACTCTTGGGGGCTTATCATATTGGTGCCAGATGTAGTGTGGACACTTGATCAACTTTACTCTTCTATAGCTCATAACTCTTGAACTCAAATGATCCACCAGTCTCTGTCCCTTCTTGGTAGCAGGGACTATAGGCATAAGCCCTCTGTTATACCATCTGTTAATATGGTATGTTTTTAAATAAAGAATCACAGAACTAGAGTTAGAAGGGACCTCAGAAATTATCTAGGTCCATCCCATACCCTAAAAACAATAACACACTAGACAAAAGGTCATCAAGCCTTTACCTAAAGGTCTCCAGCGAGGGTGAACCTTGAACTACCTTGAGGTTTGGCCCTTTCTATTTTGGATAGCTTTAGTTGTCCTTGCTATTTTTTTCCCCTAATATCAAACCAAAACTTTTCTTGTAACAGCCTTTAGTCCTTGCTCTGCCACTCCTTGCTAATGGTTCTGGCCCTTCTGGGGCCAAACAAAGCAAGTCCAATTTTTCTTACAGTACTTTTTCAGAGTTATCATGTACCTCTTGATTCTTCCCTTTCCCAAGCTAAACATCCCAAGTTCCTTCAGTGGTGGCCCCTTTTCTAGGCCCTTTACCCTTCTGATTGTTCTTCTCTCAATTCTTTCAGGTTTATCAATGTCCCTTCTAAAAGTTGGTGCTTAGATCAGAATATAATACTCAAGATGTGTTCTGACTGGGGCAGAGTGCTATGGCACTATCATCTCCTTATTTGGGGAAGGAATGTGTCTTCTAAAGATCACATATACTGTGTATGGAATCAAGGGGAATGGCAGCAATGCTTACAGTACATTGAGATGAAGCATTTTCCTAGAGGTCCAAAACAAAATCAAATGTAACTCTTTCTTTAAGATCCCATTGCTAAAATTTCAAAGTCTATGTAGAAGCTAGTATTTTGGATATTCATAAAGATCCACAGGCCAGCAATGAAATGTTAGGACTAATTCCTTAGTGAACCTTGGGAACTTTGGTGTACTCTCCAGCTCACAAAAGTAAGATCCCAGAACAGGACTACTCAATAAAAATATCTGCTATTTTGCTTATCTTTTGCCCAATCTTCTAATGACCTAGGCAGACAGGCATCTGCAATAGATCCCCATCATTGAATAAAACAGTCTCAGTTCTTCTCTGGGTATTTTCTGGTGCATTTTGTGCTGGACACAAGCAAGTCCAAGTCTAGATAATTTACTTCTTTGAATAGATTATTTCAATGTTGTTGGTTTTTTTTCCTTTATGTCATGAATCATCACTGGAACAGGGGACTTCACTCAAGATAGGGACAAGACAGGGAGGCTCAAAATGGGAAGGGGGATATGGTGAAGATCCCACTTTCTGGATTCTTCTTCATGTCACTACCAGGGGATACAGAATCAAGTTTAAAACAATTAGGCATACAGGGGGTTGGAGGATAATGAGGGTATGGAAAGATGGAAAAGCCAAATTGGGAATAGTCTTTTCTCGTATTAGTGGCATCACAGGGGAAGGAAAAGTTCCCTTTGGAGTTTCATCTTTAATTCTCTCTCTGCCAATATGCATCACCAGGTCTGGGCACATTATTGTTACCTGGCATTATAGCAAAAGATCTTGTCCCTCATGGCCTCTTTGGCCAAATTAAGCATTCTGTTTAAGCCCCATAGAAAATAGGCATGTGCCTGTTAATAAGTTTGTTTTAACTTATCGTTGAAATATGTCACTATGAAGCCTAAAAGGCTTACTGCTCCATTCAGCACATTTTGAGTTATATTTTTGAAAAAGCATGTTTGGGCAATGACACACAAATTACATGCACAAAGAAAATTAATTATTTACAGATATGTAGCATAATTATATGGGTTTATGTTATCCATCTGTGAACCTTAGTCTCCCTTGGTGCAAACACAGCTTACTATAATAAATTTTAATAGCTTTAAGGAAAACTTATTGTACTTAAAATTGCATGATGATGAACTCCGTACTGCTTATTAATATGCATGGAATCTTATAGTTGGAAGAGATCTTTAAAGGTCACTTAATCCATCCCCCTGTTTTCAGGCAAAACCACAATCAACTCAACCCAGCAGAATGGCAATTACTCATTTTTTGAATATGTTCTGCAAGGAATTGCCATTGCCTCTCAGTGAGATATCCCAATATTTAATGACTTACTACTACGAAGTATATCCTTTGTGGAATTTAGATCATGCTGCTGAGGCTTAAACTATGCACTCTTATTGAGCCTTCAGAGAAGTTGGCAAATAGTTGCTCCTCTCTTTGTAAAAACCTTTAATAAATAAAGGCTGTTATTCAATCATGTCTTAGCTTTTTCTTCTGCAAATTGATTAACTAATATCAGCTCTATTTACCTTTCCTCAAAGCTCTGATTTTCTAATCTTACAATTTCTGTTAATGCTATACCATTTGCCCATCTGAGTTTTTGTTTATTAACATGCTACTCTAGCAAACACCTCTAATCATTGCTAAATATTCATAGAGCGGTGAGTTTATCTCATAGAACTCCCTACCCAATAAATTTACTCTACTATACCTCAGTCTCATTTTTTCCTTAAAGTACAACATTATACTACTGTTTTATTTCCTTTGACTCCTGGATCTTTTTTCTACTACACTTGCCCAGAGTAATGCTTCATTTTCTTTTTTATATATTTTAGTTTTCCTCTCTAAATGTGGTATCTTGTATTTGTTGAACTTTCTGTAAGTAAAATTTCATTCATAGTTTTTATTAAATAAGAAAAAAGGAGTGAAACTTCAGTTTATTTTGGACAGCTTCTCAAATTTCCTAAGATAATTTAATTCTATTTTCTCAATATTCTGTTTGACCTTTTGATTACCCATTTCCTGATGTGACCACTGTGATACTTTTCATGATTCAGTGTGCTGCACAAGTATGAATTTCTGACACAGTAAAGCTCAATGATAGACCAGGATCCTGGGTGAAAATGAATTCTCCAGTGCAACCCTCATTTTGGAAGATTTCCTTCATCATAAAAAGAAATATTTGACTTAAGAATAGTGTATTTTAGCCCTTTTTGCTTGTGCACTGAGCTAATAGTTTTCTTGTTTTCTCTGTCAAAAATAAATTTATTAATGATCTACATCTAAATTAGAGAAAGAAATACAAAGGGTAGAGTTTCCCCTGTTTATTGAAAGTATTTTTTAAGACTTATTTATTTATTTTTAGTTTTTACCATTCACTTCCCTAAAATTTTGAGTTCCAAATTTTTTCCCCATCCTTCCCCACCCCCCACTAAGATGGCATGCAATCTGATATAGGCTCTACATGTACATTCATATTAAACACATTTTCGCATTAGTCATATTGTAAAAAAAGAATTAGAACCAATGGGAAAAACCATTAGAAAAAAGAAACAAGAGAGAAAGAGAGAGAGAGAGAGAGAGAGAGAGAGAGAGAGAGAGAGAGAGAGAGAGAGAGAAAGCAAATAGTACGCTTCAATCTGCATTTAGATGCCATAGTTCTTTTTTCTGGATGCGAGTAGCATTTTCCATCATGAGTCATTTAGAGTTATCTCAGATCCTTGCATTGCTAAGCAGAGACTAAGTCTATCAAAGTTAGTCATCATACAGTGTCGCTATTACTGCATACAATGTTCTTCTGGTTCTGCTCACTTCACTTAGCATCAGTTCATTTAAGTCTTTCCATGAAAAGTCTGAAGTCCCCCTGTTCATCATTTCTTATGGAACAATAGCATTCCATTACATTCATACACCATAACTTCTTAAGCCATTCCTCAATTGATAGGCATCCCCTCTATTTCCAGTTCTTGGCCAACCCAAAAAGAGCCGCTATAAATATTTTTATATGTTTGGGTCAGTTTCTAGTTTTTATGATCTCTTTGGGATATAGACATAAAAGTGGTTAATAGTTTTTTTTATGTGTGACTGCTTATGAGTCCTTGGTTTGCTTTTCATTGTTGACTCAGCCTCCTACTCCTTTGGCCTTACCAGAAACAAGAACGACAGCAAAAATCCAACTAGGTATGATACAAACATTTTCCCATTTGTTCCTCAAAACAACTTTATATGATAGGTAGTGCACACATTCTTATTTTCATTTTACAGATGAAGAAATGGAGAATGTAAAAATTGAAGTGACTGGCACAGGATTCCTTGATGATAAGCTGCAGAGCAAGGATTCAAACTCAGATCTTCTGACTCCAAATCCAGTGAGTTTTCCTCCATATCCCATTGGGTAAAAGAATATGATAAACAGAAGGAAGGAAAGAAGGTACATTGAACTTTTGTAGCTGCATACAATGAATAAGGTTATTCCCATAAAGGATAAATAGAGACTATATGAGGAGAAGGAAACTTCTCACAATCCAGAGAAAGATAACAAGAACATACTCGTGTCACTGGGAAAGAGGCCATCCAGGTCTGCAAAGAGGAGAGGAAAAGAGACAAATTTGGATAATTGGTAAAGCAATGCTTGGAGATACCAACGTGGCTATGTGTCTGACATGAAAAGGATGGAAGGTTGTCAGGAAGGAAGAATGGAAGGAAGGAATGAAGGAGAGATGGAGGGAAAGGATGAAAGGAGGGAGGAAGGAAGGAAATGTGGAACCCCTGCATCACATAAGCATGGTCAAGCAAAATACATTTCCACATTCATCACATAAAAAATTCCAGATCTAATTCTGCTTATTATTCCAGTGATTCAGAGTAGAAAATATTCAAGAAAGGTGGCAATAATAAAATTTGCCTTGTGTGTCTATATACATATGCATAGAATATGGGATGATACACTAGGTGAACTAGAGATACTAATAAAATGATTTAAATTCAATCCTTTTGGCATCCCAAAGTTTTAGCGGGATGTGACCAATGACTTAAATATGTCTATGGAAAGGCATATTTTATTCAAAAGGATAGACAAAGGCAATGAACTTCTGGGAGCCAAAATGGCAGAGTAAGCAGTAAATTGACATAACTCTCCCATATTTACCTCTAAACAACCATAAACCAGTACCATAAAACAAATCCTAGAACAGTACAACCTGCAAAAGGATGGGATGAAATAATCTCTAGCCCAAAAAACTTGGAAGATCAGCAAGAAAGGTCTGTCTCACTCAAGTAAAAGGGAAATGCATTCCAGAACAAGTAGCATCCCAGCAAGCCAGGAGAAAGCCCCACCTCAGCAAACCAGCAAGAGATCATGAACCCTAACATGCTGTAGTAGTCAAACACCAACATCAGGACCCCCAACATGCCTCAGCATAGGCAAGGGAATGAGGGGGCTCCAGTTCTGAGAACTGCCACATGCTTCAGCATAGCCCTCAGCCAAACAGGCATTCTCCAGTGGCCAAACCTCCATGCACTTCAGCTTAACTCTGGACAAATAGGCAACCTCTAGTCCAGATCACCTTATGTTTCAGCATATCCTGGGGAATATAGAAACACCCAAAGACAAATTGGGAAAAGAAATAAGAATGATGCAAGAGATTATGGAAAAAGAAGAGTCAACAGCTTGGAAAAAGAAAACAACTGCTTAAAAAGCAAAATAGGCCAAATGGAAAAGGAGAAACAAAAATCCACTGATGAAAACAAGTCCTTAAAGAGTACAATTGGCCAAATGGAAAAAGAAGTACAAAAGCTGACAGAGGAAAACAGCTCCTTAGAAGTTAGAATTGGGCAACTGGAAGCTAATGACTCTATGAGACACCAAGAATCAATCAAACAAATTCAAAAGAAGGAAAAATAGAAGAAAATGTAAAATACCTCATGGGAAAAACAACTGACCTGGAAAAGAGATCCAGGAGAGACAATGTCATTGGACTACCTGACAGCCATAATCAAAAGGAGGACCTGGATGGCATCTTTCCAGAAATTATCAAGGAAAACTGCCCTGATATCCTGGGACCAGAGGGTAAAATAAGCATTGAAAGAATCCACTGATCACCTCAGGAAAGAGATACCAAAATAAAAATTCTGAGGAACATTATAGTCAAATTGCAGAACTATCAGGTCAAGGAAAAAATACTGCAAGTGGCCAAAAAAAAGCAATTCCAATATTTGGGAGTCACAATCAGGATTACAAAGGACTTAGCAGCTGCAACATTAAAGGATCAGAGGTCATGGAACATGATATTCCAGAAAACAAAGGAGCTAAGACTACAACCAAGAATCACCTACCCAGAGAAATTAAGCATAATACTTCATGGGGGAAAATGGTCATTCAAGGAAATAGAAGGACTTCAGGCTTTTATAAGGAGACGACCAGATTCAAACCAAAAATTTGATCTCCAATATCAATTCCCAAGAGAAGCCCAGAAAGATGAAAAGGGAAAAGAAAACAGAAGAGATTCAATGGAGTTTAACTGTTTACATCCCTACATGGGAAAATGATATTTGTAATTCTTAAAAATTGTACCATTAATAGCATAGCTAGAAAGAATACACATAGAGGGTACAGTACAGGTATAAGTTGAATTTGAGAGAATGACATAAAAATAATTAAGGGATGAAAAAGAGGAATACACTGGGTGCAGAAGGAAAGGGGAGAAGTAGAATGGGGTAAATCATTTCACATGAAGAGGCACAAAAGACCTATTATCCTGGAGGGTCAATGGGCATTGCTTGAAACTTATTCTCATCACTATTGGTTGAAAGAGGGATTAATTTATAAAATCAGTTGAAAATAGAAATCTATCTTACCTGACAGGGAAGTAGGAGGGAGGAGATTGAGTAAAGTGGAAATGAAAGACTAACAGAAGAGAGGCAGACTGGTAGAGGTGGTAGATAGAGGCAAAACACTGGTGAGGAGGGAAAGGGTGAAAAGAGAGAGAGGAGAAACAGAAGGAACAGTGGAATGGACCGAAATACATGGTAATTGTAACTGTGAATGTGAATGTGATGAACTCTCCCATAAAATGGAAGCAGATAACAGAGTGGATCGAAAACCAAAATCTTACGATATGTTTTTTACGAAAAACATACTTGAAGCAGAGAGACACATGCAGTAAAAGTAAGGGACCAAAGCTGAATCTATTATGCTTCAGATGAAGTAAAAAAAAAAAGCAGGGGTAGCAATCTTCATCTCAGACAAAGCAAAAGCAAAACCAGATCTAATTAAAAAAGATAAGGGAGGAAACTATAGATTGCTAAAAGGAACAGTGAAAAAGACAGTGAAGTAATATCACACTAAATGTATATGTTCCAAGTGGTGTATCATGCTAATTCTTAAAGGAGAATTTAAATGAGTTACAGGTTCATGACCAAACATGACATAGAGAGCATTACAAAATGTAAAATAGATACTTTTGACTATATTAAATTTAAAGGCTTTTGTACAAACAAAACCACTGCAACCAAGATTAGAAGGAAAGCAGAAAGCTGGGTAACAATCTTTACAGCAAGAGTTCTCTGTATACTTGAGAAGTGGGGCCTTTAACAGAGACAGAGTCAAATCTATAAAATATATGCCATTCTTGCAATTGATAAATGGTCAAAGGATATGAAAGGCAGACTTCAAATGAAGAAATCAAAGCTATCTATAGGCTTATGAAAAAATGCTCTAAATCACTTCTGATCAGAGAAATACAAATAAAAACAAGTCCGAGATACCTCACCCCCCCTATCAAATTGGATAATATGACAGGAAGGAAAATGATAAATACTGGAGAGGATATGGGAAAATTGGGACACTAATGCACTCTTGGTGGAGTTGTGAACTGATCCAACCATTCTAGAGAGCAATTTGGAACTATGGCCAAACGGCAACCAAACTGCACATACCCTTTGATCCAGCAATACCACTACTAGGTCTATATACCAAAGAGATCATAAAGTGAAAAGGACTTACTAGTGCAAAAATGTTTATAATAGCCCTTTTCATAGTGGTAAAATATTGGAAATTGAGAGGATGCCCATCAATTGAGGAACTGCTGAACAAGCTGTGGTATATGAATGTAATGGAATACTATTGTGCAATAAAAAATCATAAACAGGCAGATTTCGGAAAAACCTGGAATCATTTGTATGAAATGATGCCAAGTGAAATGAGCAGAAGCAGGAAAATATTGTACATGGTATCAGCAATATTGTGTGATAATCAACTATGAATGACTCAGCTCTTCTCTACAACACAATGATCCAATTTAAGTACAAGAAGGAAAATGCTATCCACATCCAGATAAAGAACTTATAGACCTTGAATGCAAATCAAAGCATAATTTTTTCACATACTTCATTTTTTAACGGTTTTTTCCTTATTATTTGCTTTTTCTCTTCAACTGTGACTAATATAGAATTATGTTTTACATGCTGGCACATATAGCTATGTGTATATATACCTCACCTTATATCAAATTGACTACCATTTTCAGAAGAAGAGAGAGGAAGGAGAAGAATTTGGAACTCACAATCTTACACAATGAATGCTAAAAATTATCATGACATGTAATTTGGAAAAAAATAAACTACCATTAAAAGGTGGAGGAGAGGGGACACAAAATCTTGAAAAAGGTAGTAGAATGGTACTGTGTATCAAGAAGATATATACAGGTCAAGCAATTCATAAGCCTGAGGAAGGCAACATGATAGAAGCTGTTTGGGTGAGGAGTGATGAAAGAATAAATGCAAACAATATTATAGTGAGAGTTCACTACTAACAACCAGCCAGGCCAGAGAAGGAAATGAATCATGAAACCAGGGAACCTCACAAACCTCATACAGTGGCATGAGGGCCTGATAAAGCAATAGTGAAATGCTTCAAATATTTGGATGTGTTCTTTTTGCTAAAAATCATAATATTTGATCATTCTGGACCTTCCTCAATAATAATTTCATTCTCATTGAACACGTGGAAGAATCCACATGTGGAAAATTGCTATCTGGACCTAATTCTGACAAATAAGGAATAACAACTTGCCTAAGTAGAAATCATGGGGATTTTGGCAGAAATCACTTATCTGTCTTAGAATTCAGGGCTGATGAGGAGGGAAAGGCAGCCATAGTGGGATGTGCATTCCTCTGGGAAAAGACCATTTCAGTGAGATCAGAGAAAGGTTTCATGGATCCTATATCCTAAGATAATGCAGGGAAAGATGTCCTAAGTAGGAAAATATGCTCATAAAAATAAAATTCCATATCAGCATTTCATTTTGAAACAACAAAGTCAAATTATACTGATAAGATAAGGAATGAGAAGTTATCTAAAGAGACAGATTGTGGCTGCAGAGGGAACTCAGAGAAAGACAGTTATTTTTTTCTTTAAAGATATAAACAGAAGGTGGGAGAAAGGGCAAAAATAACAGAGGATGGGTTCCACAGTGCTTTGTTGTACAGTAATAATGGGTAACTTATAGAGAGGTCCCTACGTGCCAGGTTGGGGCAGCTAGGTGGCTCAGTGGATAGAGTGCTGGGTCTGGAGTCAGGAAGATTCATCTTTCTAAGTTCAAATCTGGCCTCAGATGCTTATTAGCTATGTGACCCTGGGCAAGTCACTTAACCCTGTTTGCCTCAGTTTCCTTATCTGTAAAATGAGCTGGAAAAGAAAATGGCAAACTCACTCCAGTATCTCTGCCAAGAAAATCCCAAATAGGGTCACGAAGAGTCAGACAGGACTGAAACAACTCAACAATTACATGTGCTATGCTGTTTCAACAATTCAACTAGCAGCTTCTGTGGGGGTGAAAAACCAACACAAGCCCAACAACAAGAATGCTGCAAGCCCTGATTCTTTTTATCTGCTTACTAAGGAAAGCACCATTAAGGGGTGAACAATCTTGCTTTAATCCAGCGTACAAATATCATTCACTTAGTTCAGGGAAAGAGCCAGCACCCTGAACTTCAGAGCAAATACAAACAAATTACAAACACCAACAGACAGATCTTGTCTGATTCAAATCTTGATTCATAGTTACCAGGGTTTAACAAAGTCCAAACATCCAGGTTTACAAGCTGGAAGGCTCTTAACTACAGCTGCCCAGAGTCTCCACATCAGCACTCCACCAAGAGTGAGAGCCCTGAGCAAATAGCTCTGTTCTCTCTTTTTATGCACGGTTTAGCCATCATCAAACATCATCTGAGTGATCAGAACTTAAGCTCTTACTATTGGCTCTGGTCTTAGCAACTCCCCTTAGGACCCTGGGGGCTTCGCACCAATAGCCCCTTAGCACTTAGTAGCTAGGAGTTTGGGGCCTACTTGGGAGCAAAGATATAATCAGACCTCCCTTCATTGGCCCCATGTGGAGCCCCACCTTAGTTACCAATGCATGCGTACTTTACAATCATTATGTCATTTCATCCTCACAACAACCCTAGGAGGTAGGAGCTATTATTGTCCCCATTTTACAGATGAGGAAGTTGAGGCTAACAAAATTCAAGTGACTTGCCCAGTGTTACATAGCTAGTAAGTGTTTGAGGCCAACTTTAAATTCAGGTCTTTCTGATTCCAGATTTAGCACTGAGTCCAACGTACCCCATCTAAGGAAAGGAAAAATATTATCGCTGAACTACAGAAGTGATCTTCAAAATATTGCAGAGGCAAAATTGCTCTGCTTTTTCCATAAGATGAGCTGTGTTTATGATTATTCTTTTTTTAAAACTCTTTTTTTTTAGATTTTTTTTTTTGGAAGAGGGAAGGCAGGGTAATTGGGGTTAAGTGACTTGCCCAAAGTGACACAGCTAGTAAGTGTATCAAGTGTCTGAAGCCGGATTTGAACTCAGGTCCTCCTGACTTTATAGCCAGTGCTCTGCTCACTGTGCCACCTAGCTGCCCCTATGATTATTCTTAAGGCAATTACTTCATAGTGGCATGGGCATACCAGTAAAACAAAACAAATGCAAACTGGGGCCTTTAGTATATGGACCCCTATTTGACCAGTCCTATAATACATTGGCCAGTCTTTCATCATGCACATAAATACTTACATTATCTATTTTGCCTTTTCTAAGATTACTTCCTGTTTACCCTCCACATATCTTGAATGTGCATAATTGTTTGTTGTCTTCCCCATTAGAATACGAACTCCTTGAAGTCAGGGATTGTATTTCTTCTTTTCTTTGTATCCCCAACCCTTAAACAAATAGTGCTTAATAAATGTTTGTTGACTTACTGAAAAGAAAGGGAGGCCAGTGATAGCACAAGAAGCAGCACCCATAAGTGGAAGCAGGAGCAAAGGGAGGGGTAACCTTTTCAACCTGATGTTGGTTGGTTGTTGTCCTTCATATTCTTGAAGAGGACCAAAATGACATCACTATGTTAGAGTCAAGTTACAGTGTGTCTGACTATCGCTGATCAGACCAAAGCAAGCTTGGAATGTTCCACCATAGGTTGGGCACAAATAGCCCATGTGAACATTTGGGCTAAATTTGTGCATCTTGCATTTCTTTAGAGTTACTTCAATTCTGCTTTTCTCATAGACCACAGAACCTTCTCCAACATGGGCATGTTGAGCAGTCCTGTACCAGTGTCTCCCATGTCACACACTCAATTTCAAAGTTCTTAAGACAAATCTTGAGAATATTCTTGTATCTCTTCTGACCATCATGTGAATTCTTCCCTCGTGTGAGTTCTCCATAAAATAGTCTTTTTTGGCAAGTGTACATTTTGCATTCAAACAATATGGCCAGTCCATCAGAGTTTCACTCTCTGAAGGAGAGTTTGAATGCTTGGCAGTTTAATTCAAGAAAGGACCTCAGTGTCTGGTACCTTATCTTGCCAGGTGATCTTCAGAATCTTCCTAAGACAATTCAAATGGAAGTGATTGAGTTTCCTAGCATGGCACTGGTAGACTGTCCAGGTTTCACAGGCATACAACAATGAGGTCAGCACAACGGCTCTTCAATTTGGTAGTAAATCTAGTACTTCTTCTCTCCTACACTTTCCTTTGGAGTCTCCCAAACACTAAGCTAGCTCTAGCAATGCGTGTGTCAACCTCATTATCAATGTGTACATCCTTGGAAAGTACACTACCAAGTTAAGTGAACTTATCCACAGCATTCAAAACTTCTCCATTTGTCATAACCGATGGTTCCACATTTATTCTGATGTGAAGAACTATCAAAGTAACAGGGAGTTAGGAATCTCCTATTAAGCAAAAGAACAAAGGAATAAACTGGGGACCAGCATTGTCTTGAACTACATTTGGGGACTGACCAAAGGATTTTTATCCAATCTACACATTAACAGTGGTTGTAAATCTATGTTTGGCAAAGTAAATGGCTATGGATTATGTACACATATGCACTATTGGCCTTTATTCAGTCTTCAGACACTCCCCCAACCCTTATACACTCTCAAAAATAATACTAGTCCCCTAAACTGCATTAGGCAGATTCTTAATACTCTGTAATGAAGTCATCAAGGCCTGAAGACTTGTGAAGTCCACTGAATGAAACATCCTCTGTTAAAACTAACTTTATGAGCACACTAAAACAAATATCCACGGCAAAAGTTCCAAAATCTCATCAGCATTTTTCAGACACTTCAGTGGCAAGTTTAGTGATTCTGGTTACCATTTAAACTGGCAGCAATAATGTGGTACAAGTAGTGATGACAGTCTGGGCACATGATCTGAGAAGGAAGAGCCTTTCCTTCCAGCTTCCCATTAAGAAAAAAGAAAGGAAGGGGGAAAGGGAGAATTATAATAAAATTTCATTTTCTTTACCAAATTCTCTTTTCTATGTCTATGCATCCATGTTGGATATGTTTCCTCTGTTTCATACTGGATTTCTCTTACAAAACCCTGAAGCCAGAGGAAAAACTGGAGACATCTAAGAGAGATTGCAAGAGTGTCCATGTTGTGTAAATACAAAGTGGGTATAAGTTTATGAAAACTTTGTCCTCCTTTTCCAGAGGCTAAAGAGATATTGCATCTAAATGGTGGCATAATTCACAACTGTTCTCTTACTCCATTTCCACACAAAAGTTCTCTGACAGTCAGGGAATTTGTTTCTTTGAAGTTCGAAGCATGAAAGCCTCATTTTCAAAAATGCCCCATTTCCTGAGCATTTCTGACCATGAAAAAAAAAGGGCTTTTGAATTGGGCATACTGACAACATATAAATCTCCAGGACAATGGATTTGTTTGCCTATTTAGAAGATTGATCTTAATCTTTCTCAAAAAAAGTTCAATTTTGTCATTCCCATTCTTGGGTGATGAGTTTGATGATGGGTGAAAATGATCATTGTGGAGTAACTAAGGTTAATCGATTCCATTTTCCTCTCGCGGTGATGTTCACACTACCCCCAAAAGATCTTGGTGAAAAGAACTCAGACCATTGTTCAAATGCTTTGCCTTCATGTGCACAAAACAGCTATGATAAAAAAAAATCAATCACTTTTTATTCAAATGGCATGACATCATGGAAAATGTAATAAAATATGTCAAAATATACAAGACACATTTTCAACAAGAATTTAAAGCTCCCAAGAGATCAAATATTAGGATTACTTCAAGAATAACCAATAAATATACTAGTTGACCCAACCAATACCCTCCTTTGGCAGTGTGGTATAGTGAGAAAAGACCGCTGGAATCAGAAGAGAGTTGGATTTGAATCTTGTCTGCAACAGTTAATAATTGTGCAACTAATGGTAAGTAACTTAATTTCCATAATTCTGTTTCTTCGTCCATGAAATGGAAATCATACAAGTAGTACCTATTTCACAGAGTGAATAAAGATAGAATTAGTGCTTATGTACAAAAGTGTAACAAGCCATTGACAAACCTTTAAATTCCACATTAAGGTATAAGCTTCTATTATTACTACTGGTGCTCTTTCTGCTTCTCCTCCTGACTGCCTATGTACCCTTAGTATTGGTTGTACACTGTGAGACTTACTTACAACTCTACAAGTAACTGAAAGCCTATATACTATTGAGCAATATTAGATGTCTCCTCAACAGACCACAAAATTTTACCAGTTTTTTAGCTACATCTAATGAACCCACATCTATCAATAGTAGTAAGATATAATCATACTAATAAAGTCATTTCTGTATGATACAGGTTTCACTTATTAATGGTGATCCTATCCTTATTTCCCCTTCTCCTTCCTGTACTCTTTCTTTATACTCCTATACATGTGTGAGAGCTATAATCCAAAAAGTCCATGTACTATAATGATTTGTAATATGCATACACATATATTATACAAATTCTGTATGTCATCTACACATGGGTGTACATGTACTGTAAAACTCCCATTCATGTTTGTGACTACAAATTTGAAAATGATGATAGTTGGTATACATTTACACAGCTCTCCAGCTTCTTCAGCACCATCCGAGTAGCAAGAGTCCCCTGAGTCATCCTGACATGTAAGAGTAATCAAGTAGCAATAAGGACTTTAGTGATTAGTTGTTCACTCATTTCAGTCATGTCTGGCTCTGCATGACCCCGTTTGGTGTTTTCTGGCAAAGATACTAGAGTGAGTAGTTTGCCATTTCCTTCTCCAGCTCATTTTACAGATTTTATTTTGTACAGCTAGTAAGCGTCTGAGGCTAGATTTGAACTCAGGAACATGAGTCTTCCTGACTCCAAGCTCAGCATTGTGTGTATGTGTGTGCATGGGCGGGGGGGAGGAGGGGGTTATGGGGGGGGGAGCACGCACACAAGAGCATTTCAATGATGTAGAGTGCTCCCTGGAATGAGAACCCTTCTTCCAATCAATATCGGCAACTACCATGTAACTTAAAATCTGAGAGTCGCCTTGCTTATTTCTAGGTTAGGCACCTTGCCCCAAGTCAAAGGCACAAAGTAATTTAACTTAGGTCATCTAGACTCTGAAGCAGCTGTCTATCTACTATGTCATATTGCCTCTCAATTTATATTTTAGGTTAAATATGTTTCTGTTCATTACTTTCAGGTACTAAAACCTCATTTCTCCTAAAATGTCCTCTATCGGTGATTTTTTTTCACAAATTCTATTGAGGGCTTTCCATCCTGAGTGCATGCCAAAGCCAATTTTAGAAAATTATACATAGGGTCCATAATTGGAGAGCAAGGTGGACTGCATTTAGAAAACTATGTGTTATTCTCATTTGTTATAGGCTACCCTTTGCCACAAAACAGGTCACTTTCTTTAATACCAGTATTTTCTTGGTGATACTGTTTAGCTAAAAGTCACGAAGCACCAACATAAAAACTAGAACATAAAAACTGCTCAAGGAAAATGAAGAAAAGCGTAGGGATATAAGGAGGCTTCAGCTGATTATCAATGATGACTTACATGCAAGAAGTACTAGGATGAGCAGGAAAGATGGCAGAATAACGACGTAGTAGAAAGGGAAAGATAACAGTTAGACAACCCAGTGTTGCTTTGGCATCCATGAAATACGAAAAGAAAAGAATTAGAAAAAGGTCTGTGGTGTATAAGATTTCATTTGTATGGAAGATTTATGAAAAGACACGGACAAGAATTGTACATGATGAGAAGGCAAGGATGCATTGTGATTTGTACCAGTGGAGGGAATACTCACTTTGGTGAGACCATGTGACTACTGAATTATTGATGTTTTAGTAAAGACATTATGATATACAGATTAGGGATCACAGGAATTAGGTTTGAATCCTGGCTCTGCTGTTATTGGCCAAGTTTCTTAACAGAGCTCCCTAGGCCTTATCTGTAAAATTAGGGAATTGAAATAGCTAATATTTGTAATCCCTTCTGGCTCAAATACTATGATTCTAGTTCTAAGAATCCCTTTCCTTACAAAAGGATTGATCCATTTCCTTTTTGGCACGCATTGACTATTGTACATACTGTGCCTCATACAAAGGCATAAGACATGGTAAGATGGCTACAATGAGTTTATATCTAGTTGGAGAGAAATAAATATGTGAAAGAATAAGAGTCATGTATAAGCACTAGAAAACCTTCAGGTTTACAGTTTAAAACAACATTTAACCAAGTGCAATAGTATTTGAGAAAAATGAGTGTTATATTACCCAAATTGACACATGAGCACCATCCCATCATTCTCTTCATCCTGCATCTAAAAGCAGGGGCATCCCTTTCACTTAACAAGCTCTATGTCAACTTTAGCCACCAAATCATTTGCCGCTGGGGCAAGTCCAACATTAAAGTAGCCACAACCTGACCCACATTCAAGTCCCAACATGTCTCTTTGTTAATGATACCCAAAGTCTCGATTGAGGCTAACAGGTGTCTGTGTACTTACTTAGCTGCTATTCACCTCATCTATGAGCCACAATGCCTTCTGATATCTTTAATACTGACATAATAGCTAATTATACAAGCAAACTGAAAGACTATCTGATTGTCCTTGCATGCTATCAGCCTGAAGTTGACTAAGCATGGTGCTAGGCATAAAGATACATTCCCAAAAAAGGCAGAAAGCTAGATAAACCAGATAATGGAAGCCAGGGGAGGGAGAAGGGAGTGGGGAAGACGTGAATGAGCTAGCTCATTCTCTGGACTAGTTTTAGAAAAGGGAAATTTACACTTTTTATTCAGAAAGTTGTGGCTCCAAGAATAATTGAAAGACGGCATGAAAACAAACATAGAGAACACTTTTCAATACTCTAATCAAATTGCTTTGCATTCATGTATTAGTATTTCCTGACAAGCCCAAAATGCTTTAAAGTTTATTCCCAAAAAATCTCCTCAATTCTCATATCATGTGTGTGGTGATAATAGGCACAGCTATTAATTAGTAGGTAGACATTGCCTACAGTTCAAATTTCTATCTACTTCCTCCCTCTTTAGTCTCCTTGGCTATTCCATTCAAATGTTCTCTCCCATGTTACCAATGACTATTTAAAAAATAAAATAGTGAACTTCCAGGAGCCAAGATAGTGCAGTAAACAGTGAATTGCTATAACTCTTCCATATTCACCTCTGAACAATGATAAAATAGCACCTCAAAATAAATACTGCAACAGCAGAACCAACAAAAATATGGGGTGAATCTCTAAACCCAAGAAACTTGGAAGATTGAGAGGAAAGATCTGTCTCACCCAGGTAAAGAGGGACCACAGTCCAGGAAAGGAAGCATCCTAGCAAGTCCACAGCAAACCAGTGGGAGATCCTGAGCTCCAGTGTTGTGGATCAGGCAAATGCCAACACCAAGACCCCCCACGTGCCTCAGCATAGCTAAGGGAAAGGGCAGACTACAGCTCTGACAACCACCATATGCTTCAGTGTAGCCCTGAGCAAACAGGCATTCACCAGGGGCCAGACTGCCACATTCTTCAGTGTATCCCCAGAGAAACACAGAAACACTCTACCAGCCTCAGCACATATCACACATCAGCACTAGGACTCAGCATCATGTAAGCTGCCAGGTAAAGTGTCCTCTAGCAAAACGAATCATCCCCCTTATCACCCCCTCGATGTAGCACCAGACAGAAGGGTCCCCGGTGGGCCTCAGGATAACATCAGCGCAGCACCAGGTAAACAGCCAGGGCCTGCAGCCCATGGCATAAGAAGGCTGACACAGTGCCCCTTCCACCCCAAGAGCAGAGCTCAAATTTAAAGAAAAGGTAAAAGGACCAAAAAGATGAGCAAAAAACAACAACAAAAAATCTTACCATAGAAAGTTATTATGATGACAAGGAAGATCAAGACACAAACTCAAAAGAGAACAACAATGTTAAAACACCCATGGGCAAAACGCCAAAGAAAAATGGGAATTGTTCTCCAACCCAGAAAAAAAAAAACTTATGTAAGAGCTCAAAAAGGAGCTAAAAAGCATATAAGAGGGGTCAGGAAAGAGATCCCAAAATAAAAATTCCAAGGAATGTTATAGACTAATTGCAGAACTCTAAGGTCAAGGAAATAATACTGCAAGAACCCAGGAAGAACAGTTCAAATATGGGGAGTCACAATCAGGATTACACAGGACTTAGCAGCTGCAACATTAAAGGATCAGAGGTCATAGAATATGATATTCCAGAAGGCAAAGGAGCCAGGACTACAATCAAGAATCACATACCTGACTACATCACACCTATCAGATTGGCTAATATGACAAAACAGGAAAATGATAAATGTTGGAGAAGGTGTGGGAAAATTGGAATACTAATGCATTGTTGGTGGAGTTGTGAACTGATCCAATTATTCTGGAGAGCAACGTGGAACTGTTCCCAAAGGGCTATAAAACTGTACATGCCCTTTAATCTTGCAATGCCACTATTTGTTCTGTATCCCAAAGAAATCATAAAAAAGGGGAAAGGAGCCATATGTACAAAAATATTTATAGCAGCTCTTTTTGTGGTGGAATTGGAAATCGAGGGGATGCCCATCAATTGAGATGTCTGAACAAGTTGTGGTATATGGATGCAATGGAATACTATTGTTCCATAAGAAATGATGAGCAGGTGGATTTCAGAAAAACCTGGAAAGACTTACATGAACTGATGCTGAGTGAAATGAGCAGAACCACAAGAACATTGTACACATTAACAGCAACATTGTATGATGACCAACTTTGATACACTTGGCTCTTCTTAGCAATGCAAGGATCTCAGACAATTCCAAAAGACTCAGGATAGAAAATGCTATCCATATCCAGAGAAAGGACAATGGAGTCTGAATGCAGACTGAAGCATACTATTTTCTCTCTTTAAAATTTTTTTTCTTTCTCATGTTTTTCCCCTTTTGTTCTGAGTCTTCTTTCACAGCATGACTAATGTGGAAATATGATTAATATGATTGTACATGTATAGCCTATATCAGATTCCATGCTGTCTTGGGAAAAGGAAAGGAGGGAGGGAGGAAATTTAGAACTCAAAATCTTATAAAAGCCAATGTTGAAAACTAAAAAATAAATAAAATAATGATTCTTTTAAAAAAAAGAATCACCTACCTGGTGAAATTAAGTATAATTCTTCAAGGAAAAAAATGATTACTCATGAAATAGAAGGATTTCAAGCTTCCAAAAGGAGAAGACCAGAATCAAACTAAAAATTTGATCTCCACTATTAAGAACCAAGAGAAGCCTGCAAAGGAAAAAAAGGGAAAAGAAAACATGAGGCATTCAATAGAGCTGAAATATTTACATCCCTACATGAGAAGATGGTATTCATAATTCTTAAAAATTGTACCACTAATAATAGAGCTAGAAGGAATATAGACAGAGGGTATGGGTATAAGGTGAATTTGAGGGAATGATAGGAAAAATAATTAAGGTACGAGAAAGAGGAGCACACTGAGTAAAGAAGGAAAAGAAAAGGTAGAATTGGGTAAATTATTTCACACAAAGAAGTGAAAAAGACCTTTTACTGTGGAGGGAAATGCAGGGCGGGCAATGGACGTCGCTTGAACCTTACTCTAATCAGTATTGGCTAAAAGACAGAACAATGTATACAATCAGGTGAATATAGACATCTATCTTACTTGACAGGGAAGTGGCAGGGGGAGGAGATTAAATAAAGGCAGAGGAGGTAACAGAAGGAAAGGAAAACCAGGGGAGGTGGTAAACAGAAGGAAAACACTGGTGAGGAGGGAAAGGATAAAAGGAGAGAGAGGATAAACAGGAAGAAAAATAGGATAGAGGATAATACAGTTAGCAATCCTAACTGTGAATGTGAATGGGGTGAATTCTCCTATAAAATGGAAGTGGATAGCAGAGTAGATAAAAAAAACAAAATCTTACAATATATTGTTTACAAGAAACACACTTGAAGCAGAGAGCCTCACAAACAGAGTAAAAGCAAGGGGCTGGAACAGAATCTGTTGTGCTTTGGCTAAAGTTAAAAAAAAAGCAGGGGTAGCAATCCTGATCTCAGACAAAGTAAAAGCAAAAATAGACTCAATTAAAAGAGATAAGGAAGGAAACTATATGGTACCATAGACAATGAAGAACTATCAATACTAATCATATAGGCACCAAGTAGTATAGCATCCAAATTTTCAAAGGAGAAGTGAGCTACAGGAAGAAATAAGGAGTAATACTTTACTAGAGGAGGCCCTCAACTGCCCCTCTCAAAACTTAACAAATCCAGCCAAAAAATAAAAGGAAAGAAACTAAAGAAGTAAATAGAATATTTAAAATGTTAGATATGACAGACTTTTGGAGAAAACTGAATGGGAACAGAAGAGAATATAAATTTTTCTCAGCAGCATATGGCACCTACACAAAAATTAACCACGTATTAGGACATAAAACCCTCAAAATCAAATGTAGAAAGGCAGAAATATTAAACATATTCTTTACAGATCATAACGCAATAAAAATTACTTCAACAAAGGGTGGTGGAAAGATAGATTAAAAGTTAATTGGAAACTAAATAATCTAATCCTTAAGAATAAGTTGGTCAAAGAACAAATCATAGAAACAATCGATAATTTCATTAAAGAGAATGACAACAAAGAGACAACACACCAAAATTTGTTGGGTGCAGCCAAAGCAGTACTTAGAGGGGAATTTATCTCTCTAAATTCTTACATCAACAAAAAAGGAAAAGAACAAATCAATGAACTGGGTATGCAACTAAAATACTAGAAAAAGAACAAATTAAAAATCCCCAACAGAGCTCCAAATTGGAAATCCTGAAAATCAAAGGTGAGATTAATAAGATTTAAAGTAATAAAAAAATCTGTTGAGGAAATAAATAAATCTAAGAGCTGGTTTTTACAGGGTGGAAACAATAGGATAGATAAGCCATTGTTAATTTGATTTAAAAAGAAAGAAACAAATATCCAGCACCAAAATTGAAAAGTGTGAAATAACTAACAATGAAGAAGAAATTAAAGCAATCATTAGGACATATTTTGTCCAATTATATGCTAATAAACCTGACAATCTGAGCAAAATAGATGAATATTTATGAAAATATAAATTATCCAGATTAATAGATCAGAAAATAGAATGCCTACATAACACCATCTTAGAAAACAGAAATTGAATAAGCCATCAATGAACTCCCTAAGAAAAAATCCCCAGAGGCAGATGGATTCACAAGTAAATTCTACCAAAGATTTAAATAACAATTAATTTCAATACCATATAAACTATTTGGAAAAATAG
The DNA here is from genome assembly GCA_028646595.1 of Phalanger gymnotis. Classification (NCBI taxonomy): domain Eukaryota; kingdom Metazoa; phylum Chordata; class Mammalia; order Diprotodontia; family Phalangeridae; genus Phalanger; species Phalanger gymnotis. Next base: position 119,032,447 of record CM053627.1, on the reverse strand, counting down.
GTGGAGTCCTACCAAATTCCTTTTATGACACAAATATGGTGCTGATACCTAAACCAGAAAGAGCTAAAAACAGAGATAAAAATTATAGACCATTTTCCCTAATGAATATCGATGCAAAAATTTTTAACAAAATACCAGCAAAATGATCACAGCAAAATATCACAAGTATACATTAAGATTGGGTGGGATTTATACCAGTAATTCAGGGTTGGTTCAATATTAGGAAAATTTATGAATGTAATTGACCATATCAATAACAAAACCAACAGAAATCATATAATTATCTCAATAGATGCTGAAAAAGCTTTTGACAAAATACAGCACCCATTCCTACTAGATAGAATAGGAATATTCACTAGATAGAATAGGAATAAAGGGAGTATTCCTTAAAATGATAAGCAGTATCTCTCTATCTAAAACCATCAGTAAGTATTATCTGTAATGTAGATAAGCTAGAAGCCTTCCCAAAAAGATCAAGGGTAAAGCAAGAATGCCCATCATCGCCACTACCCCCATTCCATATGACCTTCAAATGATCCTGGGGCTGGTGAAGCTTTTAGATAACCATAATTCAGAACTGAAAGTCAATGCCATAGGGCAGCTAGGTGGCACAGTGGGTAGAGCACCAGCCCTAAAGTCAGGAGGACCTGAATTCAAATCCAGCCTCAAACACTTGACACTTATCAGCTGTGTGACCCTGGCAAGTCACTAAACTCTGATTGCCTCACCAAAAAAAAGTGCATGCCACATAATCAATAGCCTTCTGTGAGAGAAGGAACATTTCCCTTAGCCACACCTTGTTTCATACTGTAATATTAATGTGATCAAAGATCTTCCTCACCCATTCAATAGGCCTTAGATGGGCATAGATGAGAAAGCTTGATTATATCTTTGCTTGTAAGTAGCCATAAAGCCCCTACTTGTAGGTGTGAAGCCTTCAGGACCCTAGGGGAGTTGCTAAGACCAGAGACAATGGTATATGCACTGAGTTCTAGTCAATCATGAATTCAGCCAATCAGAGACCTGAGTTCTAGCCAATCAGATGCAGGATAGGACTGTATATAAAGAGAGCCCAAAACTGAGAGCAGCAGAATTTAAAAGCACACATCAAGAAGACATTGAGGCAGCAGACACTGAGGGAGAGCCACCATCAAGAGAGACTGCAGAGCAGAGAGTGCAGAACAAGACAGTTGTGGAGGTCAAAGACAAGAATCTACAGAGAGCTATAGGAATTGAGAATTCAGCCCAAGGAGAAGGAGCAGGAACTCAGAGTCAACAGAGCTACAGAGAGAGTGCTGACCTGAGAGTTAAGATTCGTGAGTGATTGTTTACAGCAAGGCCCTAGCAGTAGGAAAGGTTACAGGATGATTTGGTTCCTTGCTATAATATTGTGTTATAATTTCCTTGTTACTATGTTGAGGTGGGCTTACTGGTTTTGGAATATAATTGCTACTACATTGAATTTAGGGTATTGGTTCTTGGATTTGATCCTCTGGAGTCTAAATAAATGTTATACTTCCTCTGCCTTCTATATAGAGAGTCTTTCATACTTTGCAATTCTAAGCCATTCAGGTATGTTCATGGTCATCCTCAAGGTCACGAATCTTGCCTTACTGATATACATACGCGATTGTAAAAAATTATTATCTTAGGGTATAAATGCTAACTTTCACTTCTTGGTTACATCTAGTGACATAGTTTCTCCTCAACCACAAATTTCTTATGACTGCTAATGAAAGTAAGAAAACTCATTGAATCTTACATTTTTTTTCACTTTTCAGGCAATGTTGGGTAGCAAGCCAGGTGTAACATTCAAACCTACACACAGGTGCCTGCTGTATTTTTATAGGCCTTCCCTCTCTCTCTGGACCTCAATTACATATCCTTTCTAGGTCCTCTTTTCAGAATCTTTCTCTTTTTTCAAGATTGCACCAACCTCTTTGTGAAGTCTCCTCTCCTCTCCTCTCCTCTCCTCTCCTCTCCTCTTACTAGAATATTTTGCCTTGTTCTTTATTTCATGTTCTCCCTTTTACTATACTTGTCTCTATGTAAGTATCATATCCTTCCTAATTAAATGCAAACCCCTAGGGGGAATGACCTGTCATTCATCTTTGTATCTAGTCATTTGTCATATCTTGTGTTTCTACCTTCACAACCTGCCACATCTAAACCCTTCTCTCCATTCACACAGCTACCACCTTAATTCAGACTTTATTTAATCTCTCTCTTATTTAAATTATTGCAATAGCCTTCTAACTGGTCTCCCTGCCTTGTCTCTCCCCACTTCACTCTATCCATCAGCTACCAAAGTAATTTCCTTAATCTCATGACTTAAAATCTGGCCGTGCAACTCCCTAATTCAATAAAGCCTAATAATTTCCTATTATCTCTAGAATCAAATATGAACTCCTCTGTTTAGCTTTTAAAGTTCTACACAACTGTACCCAATCTACCTTTCCAGTATTACTTGGCATTAATCCCCCTCCTAAACTCTGTAAACCAGTTAAATTGACCTTCTATATTTTCCTGACATAGGGCACTACATGGCTTTCTTCTGCATTTGCATTGTCCCCCATTCCCCCACCCAGGACTAGGACTGTTCTCCCTCCTCACTTCATTGTAGAATCCCTCTCTTTCAAGATATAGGCAGCTCAAGCACCATCTTCAACATGAAACCATTCCTGATCACCTCAACTGTTAGTGTCTTTACTCTTAAATTACCTGTATTCAATGACCTATATTTTCTTGTGTTTATCCTTTTTATATTTATTTTGTATGTCTTTGATATCTCTCTTATTAAATGTTACATTTTCTTGTGAGTAGGGATTTTTTTTTATTCATTGTGTTTGCAACTCCAATACCTAACATAATTCCTGGCATGTAGTAAACACTAAATAATTACCAATAGACTGACAACTCTTCTTAATCTTACTCCTCTCATCTGTCAAATGGGGATTGCTTACTTCACAAAGTTGTTGTCAAGATGAAATTAAATAGTATGTACAAAGTGCTTTGCAAACCCTAAAACGTAATGTAAATGTTAGCTATTGTTAGTCTACATTGTATCACTTCCTTGAGAAAAAAAAAGTGGGCAGAGAAATATCTAAACATGTTCCGTCTACTCTGAAACACAAGAGTATTTTTTAATTATTGTGATGTACAATTTAATAGCAACAATAACTGCCATTTACATAGCTCTTCAAGGTCTGCAAAAAGATAGATATACCATCCTATCTGTACCCCACAACAACCCCATGAAATAGCAACCAGAGATATGGCTTCAACTATAGTTGAAGAATCTGAGTAAGAGATGGGACCAAAACTCAGGTATAGTCCAGAACTCGAAGACTATCACTATACCTTGTTGCCTTTCAATTTAGTCTGCCATTTGGAAAAAAGAACTCAAGTTCCATGCACCTATGCAGGGCTATAGCTAGACTCAGGCACTTTTCCTTAGGCACTGAAGTTTCGAGTGTGTGAACGTGAGCACCTGTACTAAAAGGAGAATTTTATAATAATACAGTGATTTCCATCTGACCATGCATCTGAAACTCCCAAAAAGGCTGTTTAGGATAATATGTTTCTGCTTTCTATGCAGCATGCACATAGCAATTGTTAAAGCTGGCAGCCTCTGGAGCTTCATCCCCAGTGCTCCAATCCACAAAAATGGGAGCAAGCCATTTGATGCTATGGTTGTTGTCTTTTTTCATCTTGTACAAGCACAATCCACTTATCATTGTGCCCAGGCTTGATTAGATTTATAGTTTGTTTATCTGAAAGCTCAATGCTTTATTGCATCCAGAAGCCAATATACGTGCACCTCCACAGCCCAGCTGAATAAAACAAACTCATTTTGATCTTTGTGTACAAAGACATCAGCACTGGTTCAAAGTGTAGTGCAGTCAGTTCTGGATGGCAGATGCATAGTTCAACTCTCCTCCCTGGGCATTGGTTTCAATTAGGCCGTCTGCCAAGTGGCCCATGTGCCTCTGTGTGCTGAAACATTTCTTTGAGGCAGCTTTTTTTTAATTAGGAAATAAAGACTTCCCATGTGATTTGCTATATATACAGTTTATGACAATTGATTTTTACAGTTAGAATACATACATTTTTTGCATATTTCTCCTTCTGCAGAATAGCTGCTTTCTGACAAGAGGAAAAAATAAGCCAAGTGTAAATATTGCATTTCATTTCCTAAGCCTGCTCTGAAATTAAATCAAACTTGCATTAAAATGATATTAAAAACCACTGGGGTCCACACAAAATAACCTTTGGATTCTTTGTTTAAAAAACAAAGGACAAGTAGATCTCCTCCTCCACCCCCAATCTTCTGGGAACAAAGACAAGGAAATAAATGTGCTTGGAGACGAGAAGTTCTACAATCCAAAGGCTTTTTCTTTCCCTTGCTACCTTTCCCTTTTACTATGGGTTTTCACCTCCTGAATTGTTTGTACCTCCCTGGGGCTTGGCAAGGGATACAACAGATTCTAAAAGAGGCCTTCCGGAAAATTTTTAATATCTGCCTGAATCAACAGTGTGGATTCACTGCAAAATACTATACTGTACAGGCTCCAATGAAGACATGCATCTAACGGATGATGAATGGAATCTCAAGGAGGACATTCTCACTTGACAAAAATCTCAACCCTATTGAAACCAGTCATGGAAATCAGTGATGGTTTCGTTGCCATGGGCTGTTGAAAATCACTCCCATGCTGTTGCTTAGACAGGCAGCCATCCAAGGTGTATGTGTGCATGGGAGTGGATGGGGCATTGTGTGTGTACGTAGGGGAGAAGGGTTAAGGGCACATTCTTTGAGGTCAGGTCCCCACCCCATGGGGAAGTTCAGGGGCATGGGAAAGCCAGCATTATAGCTTCCAGACTTGTGCAAAGAGGGATTCAGGACAACTTTGAAAGAGCAACCACACTGACCTAGAATGTTTCTTAAACCAGGCACAGAGCATTTAGATACTGGAGGACTGGAGCTCCCAAATGAGCCATCATTCAACAGATGACAACCAGTGTCAGAGCCAAGCTGGATTCAAAATAGTTGGGCACAAGTACCAGTAACTACAATGGCAACCAGCTGTTGAACAGTGGCTTTGAACATACTCCCTTACCATGCCAGAGCACCAGGAAGGGCATGTCAACTTGGAGATGTTGCAGCTTCACCATGGCTCTTTCATTCAGTTATGAATGGAGGTTCCTTAAAATTTAGTAGCCCAATACATGGGCTAACCTATAATCCTAGGCTAGCAATAAAGAAGGATGGAGATAGAGAGAAGAGGAACTTTGTAGTGGCGTTAACAGGTAAACTCTAGTTTACCTGTGGTGACTGTGGGCAAGTAGATTAACCCTGTTTGCCTCAGTTTCCTCATCTGTAAAATGAGCTGGAGAAGGAAGTGGCAAACCACTCCAGTATTTTTGCCAAGAAAACTCCAAATGGGGTCACAGAGAATCAGACACAACTGAAATGACTGAGTAACAAGAATAACAGCAGGCAAAGAACTGAAAAATACTTTAAATAATGTCCCCTAATCCAAAGCCTCCATTTTAAAAGTGGAGATGCCAAAGGAAGTGCCAAGGTCACCCGATGAAACAGTAACAGTGTAGTTATTTAATTTTAGGGGCTGGAAACAATTTTTTCATTCTAGTTCAATGCCTAATTGAGGCACATGTCCATGGATGTCGACACTTTCCTCAATGAATTGCCCTTTTGAGAATAAGTTTTAGAAAACTGCATTAACTCTTAGGGTACCATAATACAATGAAGCAGGAACTTACCAAATGGACCGCTGGGTACCTGAGGGGGTCCCTGAAACTGACATTCCCAATTTGCTCCCCCAATGAGAACTTGCTTCATTGCCTTGTAAATAAAATCATCCAGCAAAATATATCTCAGAAGCTAGGTTGTCGTGTGAACTCATGAATTCTTGAGAAATGCACTTGTATGTGGGCTGTGGTTTGAAAACTAAGGGAAGTATTCATGTAAACAAAGGAAATGAGAGAATATGCATTTATTAAGCATCGACTGTATGACAGTCATTGTGCCAAGAGTTTTACAAATATTGTCCCATTTGATAATATTTGCTTAGAAGGAGAAGAGAGAAGAGAGGCAGCAGGATAGACCTGATGGCCTTTCTTACACATAAGTAGCTGGTGACTTAGCAATGGGCCTGAAGTCAGAAAGATGACTTCAAAACTGACTTCAGAGACATTTACTAGTTGTGGGACCTTGGTCAACTCACTTAACCTCTGTCTTCTGCAATTTCCTCAACTTTAAATTGGTGATGATGATAGTACTTACCTTCCAGGGTTGATGTGAAGATCAAATGAGATAATATTTGTTAAGCACTTAGTACAATGCCTGGCACATAAGCTATAAATAAATTCTTATTCTCTTCCCTACCCCTACATAGATTTGGTTGCGTCCCTCATTTACTTAAAAATCTTCAGTGGTTCCCTATTCTCCTTAGTAGAATTCAAGCTCATCTCTTTGGCTTTCAAGGTTCTCCACATTTCTGTACCCTCCCTTTCTGCATTTTACATACAGCCAAATTAGACATGCTCTGCATGGTCAAGCTCTTGCCTATGCCTGGAATAACCTCCTTCCCTCCATTCCACTATTCAATTCCTGCCCATCCTTGCAAATGAAATGTAAAATTTCCCATGAAGTCTTCCCGATCTCCTTAGTTGTTAATAAGCTTTCCCCTTGGACCTCATATAGCATGTTGCTTAATAGATCTCTAATATATTTACCACGTAATATTATCCTCTGTGTATATGTCTTGTTATCTCTCTCAAAAAACAAATGACATGAGAAAGAACTCTGCATCTCCTGTAACACCTAGCACAGTATTGTAAGCACAATAGGCACTTGATAAATGCTCATTACTTGTTTTCTGTATTTGTCATGCCCTGACTAATCCTGAATCTGTTAGAAGAAATGATAGTAGCTGGGGCAGGGAGTTCCTTCTCCACAACTCCTACCGAACATATGCTTATTCCTCACTGCCTGTTACCAGTGGCCTTAGGAACTAGGATAAAGCTTCCAAAGGGCACGGACTGCTGTATCTCATATTTGTGTTTCCAATGGTTGCATAATGCCATAGTAGGTACTTAATAGAAACTTGTTGAAAAAAAAAACAGAGAGCTGGAAACCCCTTAGTATCCTCCAAACTAACAAAGACCCCCAGCTGACATTTGATAATGATGAAGATGGGGGTGATGGTGGGTGATGGAGAACAATAATTGTCATTGATAATACTAATAATAATGGTTCAGAAGTATGCAGGAGTCAGCTTATGCTGGCTCTTGAGAGATGAGTGTTAAATTTTCAGTGTGAGTATTTAAACTTTGAAAATCATCAAATGGTCCAAATCAGGGCTTGATTTATTTTTTTGTTGATTGCCTAGATCACAAGAAAATGGAGAAGAAAATGTTAATGAAGATTAAACTTAAAAGCACATTGTGGGTACTTTTTTGTTGGTGAGCCAGTTTTTAAACATTTCCCAGCATGTCCTTAATAATGGTTCATGTTTACATTCAACTTCATGATTATAAAGGTCTTCAGAGTATTTCATTCTGCATGTCATTTAAGAACCATGACAATTCTGTGAGGTAGGCCAGGCAGGTACTATGACTACATCTCCACATTACATATGATTATCACTTGCCCATGATGGAACATCTAGACAGAGGTAGAACTTGTACCAAGGCTTTCTGGCTTCAAGCAGCGTTCCTTCTGTAGCATGTTGCCTCCAGTATAAACATAGACAGGTCTCAACAGAAAGGTAGAAAAATAGACAAGAAAAAGTAGAATTTTATTCAGAAAAGTGTGTGTTTAATATACCTGACAATAGACAAAGATACCGATAGCCAATTGGAAGCAATTAGGCAGGGTCACAATTTCTAAATATAAGCGGGCTAATCTGTCATATAAGTGAGATTGTGTCTTAGGTGACTATTAAAATTGTTCAAGTCCACCCTATCTTTATTCCTCTCCTGGCTGTACTCTTGATTCTCTGCGGGACTTTCTCTACCATTCTACAGAAATTTCTTCAACCTGAAAGCTCTCTCCGTGCCTGAACTACTTCTCACACTGGAAGCACCTTCTGTCCTTTTAACATATAACTCTGATTGACCAGTTCCTTTTACAACCTCTATTTTAAGGAGAATGCACAAGTCTACGATGTCTTTATTCCACCTCTGTGCTCCTAAATGTCCAGGCTTTCTCTCCCATGCCCTCATACATTCGTCTCTTCATTCTACTCCTGTTTTCATCTTCCTTTTATGTGTTGTCTCTCCCCACTCCTTCTTCTTCTCCTCCTCCTCCTCTTCATCCTTCTCGTCCTTGTCGTCCTTCTCCTCTTTCTCCTCCTTCTTCTCCTCCTCCTCCTCCTCCTTCCCCTCTTCCTCCTCCTCCTATTTCTCCTCCTTCCTCTCTCCCTACTCCTCCTTCTACTTCTCCTCGTTCTTTCCCTCCTCTTCATCCTTCTCCTCCTCATTCTCCTCCTTCTTCTCTTACTTTTTTCAAAAAACCACAATTTATTTTTTGTCTTGTGTAGCTTTCATTTATGATTTCTTAAAATATAGCTTTGAAAAAAAGTCTGTTAAAAAGTCCACTGTGTTTTAAATGAAGTTATTTGACCAGGCCTTTAAACCCAAATCACTTTCATTGAATAATAGCCCCCAAGCTAAGCCTCTATGGCTCATTGTTTAGATGTTGATGGTTTAGAATCAGTGTAAATAGCAATTGTTTTCTCTTCTGGCCAGAAACTCTAAGTCTTCCACTCAGAGAATATAATTTTTATGATGGGCCATCTTTTGTCTCAATTGTTACCTAGCCCTTAGTCAGTGAATGAGCATTGCCTCAGACAAACCAAGAGCTCAGAAAGACCTTAATTTAGAAAGGCCAGTCCTGGTCCATTGCCAGTCATCTTGACTTTTGTCTTGCCACTGGACTTCAATGACTCTGCAGGAGAGTATGGGGCTAATAACTTTGCATAACTCTTTCTCACTTAAATCCAATTCATGAGGAAGACAAGACATCACCCTCATGATATCATTGATCCTCTTCTAGAACAAATTAACAACAAAATGGGTTCTTTCCCCCACTGATAGTGAGTTTCTTGAGACCAGGGATTATCATTCTGCTTGAGTTTGTCTTCTCAGGGCTTAGCATAGTGCCTGCAACAAGGTACATGCTTATTAAGTCACTGTTGACTTGACAGGGTAGCTGAAAATCCATGGATATGTACATAGGCAACTAATGGGATGCAGGGGCTAACTGTAACCTGTAGGACAACTAAAGTTCAAAGTAGTCCTAGTCCTTTGAAGCAAAAGAGTAGCACATTGTGCCATGGAAGGTACAGGAGGCAGTAATACTGGCAAAGTATTGGACAAGTAGTAAAGTGGAGGTGATAAGTGAGAGAATATTCACTCGTGCAAGTCAGAAAATCCGAGATTGAGAACTGCCCTGATATTCTAGAGCCAGAGGGTAAAACAGAAATTGAAAGAATCCACCCACTGTCTCCTGAAAAAGATCCCCAAAAGAAAACTCCTAGGAATATTGTCACCAAATTACAGAGCTCCCAGATCAAGGAGAAAATACTGCAAGCAGCCAGAAAGAAACAATTTGAGTATCGTGGAAACACAATCAGGGTAACACAAGATCTAGCAACTTCTACATTAAGGGACCGAAGGGCTTGGAATAGGATATTCCAGGAGTCAATGGAGCTAGGATTAAAACCAAGAATCACCTACCCAGCAAAACTGAGTATCATGCTCCAAGGCAAAATATGGATTTTCAGTAAAATAGAGGACTTTCAAGCTTTCTCAGTGAAAAGACCAGAGCTGAATAGAAAATTTGACTTTCAAACACAAGAATCAA
>CM053627.1:119003508-119022055 GCA_028646595.1 Phalanger gymnotis | reverse complement strand
ATGCAACTAGGAAATAAGATATACAGGCAATGGGGCATAGAAATTTATCTTGCCCTACAAGAAAGTAAGGCAAAAGGGGGGGGGGTGACAGAAGGGAGGGCTGACCGAGGAACGGCGCCACCGCAATATATGCCATCTTGGATGGGGAGAGGGTAGAAATAGGGAGAAAATTTGTAATTCAAACTCTTGTGAAAATCAATGCTGAAAACTAAAAATATTAAATAAATTAAATAAATAATTAAAAAAAAAAGAAAATCTGAGATTAAACTAAAGGGAAAACATTTTAGGGCTCTAGCGCTCAAAAGTCAGAGCCAATACAAAAGTTTTCATCCAAAGCTAAAGCTAGGAAAACTAGCTTGGTAGTGTTGGATCAAAAAAATTGGCAAATCATGTTACCAGGATCTTCCATCTCCTTCCTGAGTGGTTGTGGGTCATGTATGTTTAATGCTCCTTCATTAGATCATTGGGCCTAGCAGTGAAAGGTTGGTCAATACAAAGCCTTTCTACACTTCTATTTCCAGAACCAGAGAGAGGAGAACAGATGAGTAGGATGAGGCTAGCTTTGAAGGTAATTTTCAGAAGGTGTCATTTGATTTGGAGAGCCATTAGGAGTTAATGAAGGGCTGAACTCAACAGTGTGATGTGGCTAGAAAAAAAAGCTGATACATTTAATTATACCAATGACTATATCATAAGAAATAACAAATATGAAGAATACAAAGAAATCTAGGAGGGTATATGAAGTATTGTAGACTGAAGAAAACATAACCAGAACAATAATGTAGCAATAAAACTGGGGTAAAATAAATAAAAGAAAAGAGAGAGCAAGAGGATACAGAAGTAAATATGACTTTTGATATGAGATAAATAATAGCTAAAGTGTATATAGAGCTTATTCTGTGCTAAGCCCTTTACGATTATTATCTCATTTGATCCTCACAACAATCTTCTGTAACAACAATGTTACTTGCAGCTTCTGTGGAGGGATAGGACCAACAACATCAGCACACAGGAGGGCTGCTAGCACAAATTCTTTCATCTACTTTTCTAAGGGAAGCAACTTTAAGGGGTTTACAATGTCACTTTAATTAAACATACATGTATCATTCACTTAATTCAGGGGAAAAAGTCAGCACCCTGAGCTTCAGAGAAAACACAAATAGAAATTAAAAGCAGAAATTACATAAACAGAGGAAATAACACAAATCAGACAAGGCTTCTAACTGTCTGCCCATAGCAATACATGGCAATAGTTTCCAGAGAGAGAGCCACCAACATCTGGGTTTTCAAAGCTAGGAGGGCTCCAATGGCTGCCCAGGACTACCCAGAATCTCATTGGGCCAAATCACATTACCACTCTTCCTATGAGCAAGCCTTCCCCCAAGAAAAATGGTAAAGATCTCTAATCAGGGCTAGCACCACATCATATGTATTGTTTCCAATCAATGACTTGATTCAAACAAAGGCAAGACTCAAAGGCACTTGATTGCTGAGAAACACTCCAAAACAAAAGACAACAAAAAGGCTTTTTTTATTTGCTTGATTGAAACAAAGACAAAACTCAAAGGCACGTGATTGCCTTAGTGCTGAGAAGCACTACAAAACAAAAAAACAACAAAAAGTCCCACTTTATTTACCATTATACTCTCTGAGGTAGGGACTATTATTATCCCCATTTTACAGATGAGGTAACTGAGGCAAACATAGTTTAAGTAACTTGTCCAGGAATACACAGCAAGTAAGTGTCTGAGGTTGGATTTGAACTTAGATCTTCCTGACTCCAGGCCCAGCACTTTATCCGCTTCACCACCTAGCTGCTTCATAGTTATATACATACACATGTAAGTTAAAGTTAACATACATATAGTGTTGGGGAAAAGGAATTCAAAATGAGGATTTCATTGGTTTAGAGAACTTCCAGGCTGAAAAGTCCCATAAAAACAGATCAGCAACCTGCTCAAAGACATTCTTAGAGAGCTTCCTAGGACACTAAGAGACAAAGTGACTTACTCATGGTAATAATTAATAGTAATTATTGTTTATATAGTACTTCGAGGTTTACAAAGCTTACAGTATATGTTAAAAATAGCATTTGAACTCAGGTCTCACTAATGTCTTGCAGCCAGGAGGCATGGTAGATAGTGTGGAGCCTGAAGTCAGGAAAATTCATCTTCTGAGTTCAAATCTGGCCTCAGAAACTTAGCTGTGTGACCCAGGACAAATCACTTAACCCTATTTGCCTCAGTTTCCTCATCTGTAAAATAAGCTGGAAAAGGAAATGGCAAACCGGTCCAGTATCTTTGCCAAGAAAACCCCTAATGGGATCACAGAAAGTCAAACATGACTGAAAAGGACTGAGCACTCGAACTTGCTGATGTCAGATGACAAGCCCTCTATACAGTACACTGTGCTTCCTCTCAAATTTTTTTACAAATAATAAATAATTTGGAGGTTATGAGGTTTGTAAAATTATTTTCTTTCTACTTAATTTTTTGTATAATGATTGCTGTGTTTAAAATAAAATATTTTGGAACTTTTTTTAAAAAATGATTTTATCAAGAATGTGAAAAGTTGTTTGGGATAATAAGAGACTGTGAGTTCACAAGCAGATGGTTACCTCCATCCAAGTGTAAGGTGCCTAGCACCTGGCCAGGGGATTTGACACTTGGAGCCTGAAAGAAATGGATGGCCTTAAATTTCAGAGAAGAAAGTGGCTGGATTGATAACAGACTATATGTTGGGGAGGAGGATGGGAGGGGAGGAGTGAAAAAGAGAAAAGCATGGAGGCTTATCCTAAGATTTGGAAGAATGTCTGGCAGGAAATGTCTGCTTTTAATATAATGAATTTAATGTGGCAGTTCAAAATCCAATTAGAGATCATAGGATCATAGGATTTAAAGCAAGAAAAAACTTCAGAGATCATCTCTCCTAAAGATTGTGAAAAATCAAAGACTGGCTAAAGGAGTAAAGGTAGAGGGGTAGAAATTATTTACATCCAAATCAGAAAAGAACACATAAGCCAATACTGGTACCCAAAGCTTCTACTATATTGTTTTGTTTGGGAATAAGATGACCAAGCTGGTTAGGAGTCTGTGTTAACTAAGACTAATCAGGCTCTGAGTGAGGGCAGAGGGACTTTTATGAGTAAAGCACCTGGGCATAATATGTTGTTTTTGTGATATCTAATTTAGTAATTCAAAGGTCTTTTTAGCTAACTTCTTGGTTTTAATCAATGACCTACATAGCTTAAGTAAAACAACATTTTATGTATTTTATATTAATTATTAATTAATTATATTATATATATATTATATTATATATGTTTTAAATCATTTCAGCAAGTATTCACTAAGCACCTACTATGTGTTTAAGTACTGTACTAGATTTGATAGAAGATACAAAAGTAATATGTAACATAGTCTCTTCCTTCATGAAGAACTGGGAATACTCTACTTCCCTATATGAACCAATTACAAGTCAATAAAGACAGATTATACATGTCAGAAAAAAATGTTACATGAGGCCAGGGAGGGGAAAGGTCAGTTATTTTGTCATTTTGAAATATCTTTGGAGTTTTTCCCTGGGAGTCTCTTCTAAAGTTTCATTGCCAGATCAGTGTATCAACTAGTATTTATTAAGTACCTACTATGTGCTAGGTACTTAATGCTAAGCACTAAGATCCACTCTATCTCCACTTCAAAAATAGAAAAGTAGAGAGTATAGTAGTTTTCTGGAGAGCCATATTGAAAGACACAAAGTTTAAGGAAGAAAAATACTCACAACTCTGTTCCAACCCAGCAGATGGATGAGCTCTTTCCTGTGATAGAATCTGTTTGTACATCAGGAAAATAATACCATACATATTTGATTGGATTTCTCTTTTCCCTTCTGCTGTCCCATTTCTTTAATGTTTATCTCATATTTATCATAACTATGAGGAGATGATCAATAGATTTGTGCCATTAACTGAAAGAGAGAGTTTCAAAGCACCTCAAAGTTTGGCCACATACAAACTTCTGACAAGGCAGGAGAGAGCCAGAAGCAATCCTATGAAATTAAAGACATTTTGAGGCTAAATTTTATATGTTGACCTCTGGTGGTATACTTGGTGCCTGGAAGAAATATGAATAACACATTGGAGATATGCTCAAAATCTTCCTGACAGCAAGAGGGAATTTATGGTCAATGACACAGGGGTATAAAGAGAAGTGACATAAACCACCACCATCATCAAGAAGCATGTGTTAAGTGCCTACATGTGCAGTGCACTGTGCCGGATGACGTACAAAGGAAATCAAGCAGACATGGCCCCTGCCCTATTGGAAGTTGTGATCCAAAACAGACAACACAGACAAGACACAACTATCAAAGAGGACACATACCCTCAGACACATATCCACATCACAACATGTAATGTACATGGATTTCATGAATGAAGAATATATAGCTATAGATGATAGATAGATAATAGATAAACATGACAAAGAAAAAGAAAATAAATACATGAATGAGTGAATAGATAATAGAAAGAAATAAAAATAAGTGAATGAATAGATGATAGAAAGAAAAATATAGATTAATGAATGATAGAAAGAAAAATCTAAATAGATGGATAGATGATGGAAAGAATATATTTATGTATGTATATATATGTATGGAGAGAGAGAGGGAGGGAGGGAGAATGAGCTAAATTACATTATATACAAACAATGAGCTGTTTTTGCATTTTTCCTGGAAGCACAATCAGAAGTGCTAAAGCTAAGGGCGAGTGGAGGCTTTTGAGGAAAGCTAAGTACAACAAAAATGATTTTTTTTTATCACTTTGTTGTTGTTTAGCTGCATTGGAGCTGAAGAGGAAGACTGTAGAAAACATAGCACTAATCCTTGTGAAAGATATAAGGATTATTATTAATAATAAAAATTATGCAGAGCTCCACAAAGCTTATTTTTCTTCTTTGTTCTTACAGAATGATCTATGAACAAAAATGGTTCATAGAGAGTTGACACCCAATAATAGGAACCTAGGAAGAGAAAGCCAAGCTACCTTTGATGAGTTTGGGAAACCTAGCCCAGACAACCAAGGTCCTGAAAGAATTGGCATATGAGATGGTTGAATCAATGTCAGTGATCTTTGAAAGACTGCGAAGACCTAAAGAAGTGCCAAGAGAATGGAAAGAGTGAGTAGCATCCCAATTTAAAAAAAAAAAGTGTCGGGGAGGATAAAGCAGAATGTGGAACTACAGGACAGAGAATTTTACTTCATTTCCTGGAAAAATTCTAGAACTCATTATTAAAGGAATGGCTCATGAACCTCTGGAAAAAGAAACTGGGTGGTTTCCTCAAAGAGCCAGGATGGTTTTCTCAAAAATAGGCTATGCCACAGTAAGCTCATTCATTTTTTCATGGATAAAACTTGTAGATCACAACACCACCATTAATAAAGTTTATTTGGATTTTTAAAAAAGCATTTGACAAAGTCTCTTCCTATTTTTTAGGAAATATGGACAGAGATGAGCTAGACATTAGGCATATTTTGTTTTGGTTTACTGGTCAAGGGAAGAAAATAAGCGTTTATAGAGTGACTACAATCTTCCAGACACTGTGGTAAGTATGCTTACAAATATTACCTCATTTGACCCTCAGAACAACCCTGGGAGGTAGATGGTATTATTACCCCATTTTATAGTTAAAGAAATCAAGTCAAACATAGGTTAAAGTGATTGGCCTAAGGTCACACAGCTAGCAAGCAACTGAACTCAGGTCTTTCTGACACCAGGCCAGTGGTCTGTGTGCTACGGCCCTACCAAGAGGCTTCTTTGTGCCAGACACAAAGAGTAGTCATTAGTGTTCAATGTCAGCTTCTAAGGAGAACTCCCCTTGAGTATCCAATGGATTGGTGTTTAGCTATATATTGTTTACAGTTTTATCATGTGGATAAATAGAATAGACAAAAAGATAGACTATGCATTATCATATTTGCAGATAACATAAAGCTCAAAAGGATGGTTAATACAGCGGATGACAGGGAAGATTCAAAAAAGACTGTGTAAGGCCAAATCAATTAAAATGAAAGTCAATAGGGGTAAATAAAAAGACATATTTAGGATTTTAAAAATGAACTTCGCAATTACAAGATCAGGGAGATGTGCTAGAGAGAGAGCAGTTTATCTTGACCAACGAAAATTTGTTAATCAGCTACTATAACACTCTGAAGCTCATAGAGTGGACCACAACAGGTCCCCGCCCAAGCTCCACTTAATGGCTTTGTTTTGGGCCCTCCTGGCTTAGAGTGAACAGCAACCCTGAGGGTCTTCCTCTCCCTGGTTGATTTTTTTTTTTTTTGAGTTTTGATTAAAGGGACCATCCCTAGATTAACTTCTTAAAGAGGACTATTCATTGAATGGGCATTACCTCACTCAAAATGAGAAGCCGAAAAGACCTTAGCCTGAAAGGGCCAGGGTCTCCCTATGTATCCTGGGTCATCTCCAATCATCCTGGAGAATATCAGGCCACTGGACCCAAATGGCTCTGGAGGAGAAAGTGAGGCTGGTGATGTTGCACAGCCCTCACTGACTCAAATCAAAGTCAACTACAAGTCACGTCATCATTTCCATGATGTCATGGTCCTCTTTGAGAATGAAGGACAAACACAACTCTATCTGAGGCATTATGTTAGGCTCTGAGAACATGTAACATACACACACACGTGTGTGTGTGTGCGTGTGTGTTTGTGACAGTCCCTTCCCTATAAATGGCTTTACAATCTACTGGAGGGAGAAGATAATGAGGAGGAAGGGGATGAGAAATAAGGGGTTGGAATGTGTACAGTATGTCCAAAGAGAAGTAAACATATGACATGATTTATACAAAATATGCACACTGTATTTGGGGGGAGGGGTACACCAACAACTGGAGAATCAGAAAGGTTTCTTGGTGGTGGAACTGGAGCTGAGTCTTGAAGGGAACTACGGTTTCCAAGAAGTTTAGCTGAGGAGCATATGTGCAGCCTGTATAGTCATAGAGGTGGGAGATGGCCTGTCATGTATCAGGAAGAGTATGGTCTAGATCTGGTCTTTCTAGGCTGATTCCACATTTCCCTCTGTCACACACTTTACTGGGAGCAATGTAGAATCAGCCTGGAAAGAAAGACTGGCTCTAGACCAAGAAGGGTTTTCAGTGTCAAACAGAGCAAGAGTCAACATTGTCTGACTTAAACTTCAGGTTTATCAATTTGGCAGTTGTAGAAAAGACAAGCTAAAGTGGAGATATGCTGGACATGGGGAGACAAATTAAGAGGCTAGTGAAATAATCCAGAGAGGCATTAAAGACCTAACCTAGGGGAGTTATGGTATAAGGTAGAGATAATGAGACAGATGTGAAATGCTGAGAAATCTAACAAGATTTGACAAATTAATTGTCTGTATGTGGTGAAATTGGAGCACGAATCCCAGGTTTTACATTTGGGTGAGTGGAAGAATAGCAATGCATTAGAAGTGGTAAAGATGAATCATGTCTTGGATAGGTTGAGTTTAAGATGCTTATGGGACAACCAAGTAGAGAACTCCACTAGGCAATTGGAGATATAAGACCAGAACCCAGGGGAGCTATGAGGGCTAGCTATGTAAATTTGGGAGTCATATGCATAATGATAATAGGTTGAAATAATTGGAGCTAATCACATCACCAATAGAGAGTATAAAGAAAGGAAAGGGTACAGGACAGAGCCCTGAGACATGTCTACCCAGTAATAGAAACAAATGATTATCCTGTAAAGGAGAGTGGAAAGGGTCACTCCTACAGGTAGTAAGAGAACCATATGGAGCATTGTCACAAAAACCCAAAGAAGATAGAGTATTTAGAAGGAAGAGGGAGTCACCCCCTAATTGGTGGACAAAAGTCAAGAAGTCAAAAGTCAAGACTGAAAATAATGTCGTCTGATTTAACAACAAAGAAAATGTTGATGAGGTGACACAATGAATAGAGAGCCCTGGGCCTGGAGTTAGGAGACCTGAGTTCAAATCCATCCTCAGACACTAATTGAGTGACTTTAAACAAGTCACTTAACCTCTGTTTACCTCCGTATTCTCAACTGCAAAATTAAGCTAATAATAACACCTTTCTCCCTAGGTTGTCAAGAGAATCAAACAAGATAATATTTGCAAAGCCCTCACCACAGTGCCTGGCACACAGTTGGTGCTTGGTGCTACTTAAGTGCTAGCTATCATTAATGTTGGTGATCTCGGAGAAAGTAGTGTCAGTCAGTTAGTGAAAAGTAAATATTCATCTGGAGTCAACATTATGAGATGTCAAACAAGAAAACCAATAACAAACTCAAGCAGCTTCAGTCAATCAACAGATATTATTTATTTATTTACTATTTTATTATAATTTATTATTAAATTGTTATATTCCAAGCACTGCATAAGGCAATGGAAATATAAGTACGAAGAATAAAACAGGCATTAAGAGAGGAAAGCAGATCATCTGGAAATAGGAAGGGGTTAATCCCACTATACTGTGTCCTCAACAGGTAACAATAAGGGGGTCATAGTCAGTTCTGGGTGTCATATTAGAGCAGACCTGCACAACTTGTAAACTTCTTTAGTTGCAGCAAGTCACGTGACAAACAGGACAGGATGTGCAGTGGCAAGCCTACATTTTTCACAGGCTGTCCAAAATCCTTTGGCGGCTACAAGCAACCTGTGGGCCGTATATTGTTCAGGCCTGTGTTATAGGAATAGCATCAATGTGAGATCCAGAGAAGGGTGACTAGGGTGAAGTTGCAATAAATTTGGGCTTGATCCAAGGAAAAATTCTTAACAATTAGGACTATCCAAATATGGAATGGGTTGCCTTGAGGAATGATAGATTTCTCCTCACTGATGCCTTTAAAGTATGGATTGGACACTAGAACTTCCTTTAATTTCTGAGTTTCGGAGATTCTCCAAGTTTTAAGAAGGACATGATGGTTTAAATAATTGAAGGACTTTCACGTGGAAGAGAGGTTGGATGTATTCTCTGGGCCACACACAGCAGAACTAGAAGGAATTGATAGAAGTTGCAAAGAGACCATCTAGTCCAAATCTGAGGTTCCTTTTAACTCTGGAATTACATAATTCTGTGTGGCATTCAGTCAAGGTAGGAAAGAGCTGCCTTGACTCTTGTGTAGTCGCACATCCAGAAAGTCTGGGTTTGGAATTAAATCATCACTTTGTGTGGGGTTAGTCAGGAATGTCTTGGTGGAAGATGTAGGATTTCAAACACTATTGAAGTGAAATTAGGGAAAGATGTGAGAAGGATGAGATATATAAAAGGCAGAGTGTTCCAGGAAGTGGTGGTAAGTATACAGTCAATTGGTCAATGAATATTTTGGGAATGCATATTGATTGGATTTAGGATGCAGCTTAAGAAGACTTAGAGGAAGGAATGAAATAATTGGACATGAAATAAGTTTTAGTCAGCGAGGACTGGAACTAAAAAAAGAAACCCACGTAGGTTATCATTGTGTTTTATGGAACTATGAAGAAAAACTCTCAACTCTTTCACTGAAGGAGACAACGTGATGAAAATTATGAGGAGACAGCCAATCCAATCCAACAAGTGTTTATTTAGTCCTCCTGTATGCAAAGCACCATGAGAGGCACCTGGAGTACAACGACAGAACCAAAAACAATCCATTCTCTCAACAACCAACTTCATTTATGGAATTAACTCTGAAATGTTACCTATTTTTCTATTCGGAAATGGGATCTTTGTTCCATGTTGATCCTTATAACATTTTACAGAATGCATCATTCCTAATCTGCATTTTGAAAGTCTTACAGCAATGCTCTTTGATCAAAAGCAGTAAAATTCTGACCTGACTTAACCAGACTGAAATCCTAGCAATGATGTTAGATTTTAAGATAGAAGTTCTGGAATTATAGAGTTGTCAAGGGAGAAAGTCATCATAGGCTTGTTTCTAAACTATGGCTGGACTTATAGTGAAAAAGAAAGAGGTGGAAAAGAGATATGTTGTGTATGAAAAAGTATCAATATTTAACATAACTGCCTGGATCTATAGAGTGAAAGACTATGAGAGCAAGGAATGAGTTCAAGCATCATTCTTAGCAGGCTTATGTAATGGTAGCATCATCTGCTGGGATATAAAATAATGAGTTAAAATCAGAAAAGGAATAGTCCTGGACAAACATGGCAGGGACAAAGGACATTCTAAGGCATCTTACTCATCTTTTGAGCCCGCAGTTCCTTGAAATGAGATTTCAAGACTGTCTTTTAGAAAAAAAAAATTCTATTTTAAATTACGTTAGTCTTCAAACTATTTCCTTGGGAGCTTAAAAAAAGTAAAAAAAAAAAAAAGAAATGGATGAAAATTTGAGCTATTAGTCCTCATAACTGCAGGGATCTCTTTGATTCCCTAATAAGAAAATGCAAAAAATAATGGCAAGATCAATTCAGTTCTTTGATATTGTCATAACGTGAAAGGCAATTATAGTAATTGCACAATTGTATTATTTTAAAAAAACAAACACTCCTGTTTTTATTCAGTGCTTCTTTATGAAACCCACTTCTGGGTTGTTGTTTGTTTTTTAATTTGTTCTTCATTGCCTGCTTCGCAATGGGACATGTGGTTGCAATTGTGTTTAACAAAATTCATGGTCCTCACATTGTACACCAAAGTCAATGTGTCTTCCTGGCACACAATGGCCTAATTCAAACACTTCTCTAATGTTTGGGGTTTCTGTCTCAATTGACAAAATTGAAAAATATGTATTAGCCAAGCAAAACCACTATCTCAAAGTCATGTTGAAAATCACTCCAACCTGTCAAAGCCAATTGAAACGCCTGCCCCCATCCCGACTCCCGGCTTCATTTTGTACGTGAAATAGGAAGAGTTGGATTTTATTATAACCACATGCAGAATGAAATGAGTCATCACCTCTATCTTATGCATCTAATACCGCAGATGATCTTCTTTTCAAAGAATCCTCTCTTTTCACATATGCATGACTTCCCATGACTTAGCTTCTCTCACCTGTTCTGAATAAATGCTTTGGTTTTAGTGTGCTAGCTGAATCATTCATAGGTAGCAGTATATTATGTTATCATCAACCAGTTACAAGCATTATCTTAGGTATGGTGTAATTCTACAGGAAAAGCTCTAGAATCAGCCTTATTCATTCGATGAGAATTAATATGTTCTGGGCACTATGCTGTCAGACCAGCTACAACTACCCACTGGGTTACTTCATAGGGTGCTAGGGCACCCTGTAGAGTTTGTAGGGTATTTCTTTCTCTACTCTTATTGACTTTATCCCCCATATGCTTTGTATCCCCTCTTCCAGTAATTGTCACCTCAGTTGCATTTAACCACCTTAATCTGGATAGCTTTTGCAAAGGTGTATTTGCTTCAAAGACATAATAAAAACAAACATACAAGTATTTCCTCCAACATCTCATGGACATAATCCCCTGATACCACTTCATTCTCAAGGGGGCTAGAGGTGCTATTTACTGCTCTGGAGGTCTGGAGAGAATATACACACACTTGTTGGAGCAGCTTTATACACAGTTCTGGCATTTGGAAAGCCATTGCAGTTGTATCTTTGTTTAACTTCAATTCATTCATTTCAGGTGATGGAAAATAATTGAGGGCAGTAAACTTTTAGAGTTCTCATTGATGTTACATTTGCGGGTAAGACCATGCCCCTCCTCTTAGCAAGAAGTTCTAGTACCTCTTTTGATTTAAGATACAAATTCCTCTGTCTGACATCTACAGTCTTTGACTATGTGCCAAGCACTGGGCAAAGTGCTTTGCAAGTATTATCTCATTTGGTCCTTACAGTAACACTGGTCACCACAACCTTGGGAGGTAGGTGTTATCATTATCTCCATCTTACAGATGAGGAAGCTGAAGTAGACAAACGTTAGGTGACTTGCTAAAGACCACGCATCTAGTAAGTACTCTGACACTGGATTTGAACTCAGGTCTTACCAACAGCATTGTATCCTCTGTACCACCTAGCTGTTTCTATGGCAAGGAGCCCTAGATCAGCCCATAAACCAGGCTAACTGCTTCCCTGCTTCACTCCAGAGCTTTTCTAGCGAGTTCTTCTTTCGCTTCAAGTTAGACTACTTCCATTTGGTGTCGTCACTCCCGAGATTTTCCAGTTCTAAGAGAACCTGGCCTACTTTTAAACTGCCAGCTCTTATCTCCTAATCTGACTCTCCAATGCCATACCTTCTCCTGCTCCTGCACTCAGTGAGGCAAGTCTCTTGAGCCTCACAGGACACAACATCACCACATGTTGTGAAGTTGGACGTTCAAAAGAGGACCTTGAACAATTTAATCATCTACCTTCTTCAACAGACTTCTCTGTAGCCTTTGATATTCTGCCTGGACTTCTTCCTTAGTGGTTAGCGTACTGAGAACCCCTTTTACTCTCCCTGTCCCAATGCTTCTGAACCCCTTGGTATTGAAATACAATCAGCTCAGTTCCCATGACCTACTCCTCCCCTCTATGCTCAGTCACACACAGAGATGGTCATGCCCTTGATCTTGCCATCACCCATAAGTGTTCCATTTTCATGTTCACGAATGAAATTCCCTTATCTGATCATATCTTTCTATCTTTCCATCTTTTCCCCTACTTTATAACCCCTAACTTCGTTCTTCATTCTCAACACGACTTCTTCAGCTCTTTCCTGAGCTATCACCCTATACTAGTTGCACTGTCCTCCCTTCCTTATCTTGACATTTTGGTGAATCAGCACAACTCAGCATCATCTACGCTCAAATGTTCTGCTTTCTCCTATCACTGATCATGCCTTGCCAAACTCCAAATGTGCATTAGTTACTCACACCATCTGCCTCCTTTGCTCTTACTCATATGTGGCCGAAAGGAATTGAAGAAAGTCACGAAAGTGTACTGATTGGCACCACTAAAAATTTATATTACGCAATCTCAACTGGGACCTCACCACAGCAGCAATTCCGAACATTTCTATCCATCTTCAAGCCTCCCACAGTACCACCTTCTCCTACTCTCTCAAAAGAGGACCTCACCTCATACTTCATTGAAAGAATTGACTCCATTTACTGAGAGTTCCCTCTTCTCCCCTCCTACTTATCTCACTTCACTCAGACCCGGCTATCTTCTCCTTCACCCCTATCTCTCATGAAGAGGTAACTCTTCTCCTTATCAAAGAAAACTCTGCTATGTGCAACCTTGATCTGATCCTCCCTTCTTCAGAAGATCGCCTTCTCTACAATCTCCACTAACCAATCTTCAGTCTCTCCCTGTCTACTAGCTCCTTCCTTGCTACCTACAAATATTACCATGTCTCCTCAATTCCTCCCCCCGCAAAAAATATTCTTGATCCTACCATCCTTGCTATCTATCATTCTATATCTTCTATTGCTTCTTAGAAAACTCCCTTGTATATAAATATAACCTTGCTTAATTGTATCCTTCAGGGGGAGAGTGGTAGGAAGGGGGGGGGAGAATAAAGTAAAAAGTACACAGCACAGAATAAAAGAAAACTTACAAGGAAGCAAAGGAAGGATGGACAGCTCTCAGCACAACATGTAGTGTTTATTATACAGGATTTCAAGAAATGGAAATTTAATGCTACGTATTTTGCTTCCTCTTACATTCTGCTATGCACATGACACGCTTTTTTTTCTTTTCTTATTTTCTATTTGTTTCAGTATAAAGTTTATGATATGTGTCTTTTTCTTTTCTTGCATTTAAGTTTTAGTAATAAAAAAGAAAAAGAAAAGAAAAGAAAACTCCTTGAGAAATCCATCTACGATCATTGCCTCAACTTCTCTCACTCAATTATAAACCATCATCATACTGCCTTCTCCCTCATTTATCAACTGAAACTGCTCTCTCTAAAGTGACCAATGATGCCTTACTTGCCAGATCTAATGGTTATTTTTTTTCCCCTGTCATCCTTTTCAACCTCTTGGATATCTTTGACACTGTTGATCACTCTTCCGAATACTCTCTCCTCTCTAGGTTTTCATAATATTATTCTCCTGTTTCTCTTTTTACTCTTCTTTGCTGGTTCTTCCCTTACCCATTAAATATGGTAGTACCCATTAAAAATGATTTTCCCCCAAGGTTTTGTTTTGGAACATATTTTTCCCTCTATACTATTTCACTTGATGATCTAATTAGCTCCCCTAAATTTATTATCTGTCTATGAAGATGATTCCCTGTTCTAGAACCAGCCTCTCTCCTAAACTCCAATGACTCCCATTATTTCTTCCATCACTTAGATAGTCTTTCTTTTTACTGAGGTCAATCACGTGCACCCTTGATCCCATACTCTCCCATGTTCTCCACTAATAAAGTCAGCTAGGTCACTCAGCGGATAAAATGCTGGGCCTAGAGTCAGAAAGACATAAATTCAAATTTGGCCTTAGACACTTACTGGTTGTATGACCCTGGACAAGCAATTTAATACTTGTCTGCCTCAGTTTCCTCCACCGTAAAATGGGAGAAATAATAGCACCTACTTCCCAGGATTGTTATGAAGATCTCAACTATCACCCTGCACTGGCTATACTCTCCTCCCTTCCCTGTCTTGACACCTTAATGAATCAGCTCAATTCTACACAATCATTCATACTTAAACCTTCATCTTTGTCTTATCACTGATCATGCTTGCCAAACCACAAACACGGATTAATTACTCATACCATCTGCCTTCTTCACTCCTATTCACGTGTGACTGAAAGGAGCTGAAGAAAGTCATGAAAGTGTGCTGACAGGGGCTGCTCAAAATTTATGCTACACCATCTCAATTATATCAGTTAGTCAAGAAGAATTTATTTTTGCCTGCCATGTGTCAGGCACTATGCTAGGTGCTGGGGTTACAAAGACAAAATATGAAAAAAAATCCTTACTCTCAGGGGAAACAACATGTTTGTGGATATATCCATATCTACACACAGAACAAATTTAAGTAGAATAAATCCAAAATAAATATCAGCATAAACTTAGATAAGTCTAAGGGAATTGCCTGAGGCTCAGAAGAAATACCAAGGCAAGGTTTGAACTTGGGCTTCCTAACTGGAGGTCCTACATGTGATGTACTTCTCTAGCTCACAAAAATTAATGTGAATAAAGACAATAAAATGCATTGATATTTCAGAAGAGAGGTGCTAAATAAATATATGAGGTATCGTTTATTGGTTTGAGAATATTTCCTGAAAAAATTCTCATTTTCCCAAAATGAATCTTCATGCTTCCAACTGCTCTGATATAAATCAGGAAAATTGAAAGGGTTTTATGAATATTAGAAACAGTTCTATTGTAAAACATTCAAATACTTGTAAAATTATGTATTTTGAAATTATGCCTGAAGACAAACAAAAGAAATTGTTCCAGCCCGCCAGTGTCATTGTTTCATAAATGTAGTGTGTAGAGTGTAACAATTTTGCTAGAAACATAAAGAAAAGATAATGACACTCTAACCCCTGAAGATCGACATATAATTTAGAAAGGAATATTCACATTTTTAATTGAAACAAAATTGAAATCAATTACTATTAATTCTTATTCAATAGACTTACAATTATCCTCCCTTTGCAAAATGAATAGGAACATAGAAATAGTCTTACAATGACCTTAATTTTAGGTTCCGTATTATTCCTATCACGAGTTAAAAAACATTGCAAGTGGATATTTAATTTAAAGAAGTTTCCACATAAAACTGTTTTAGAGGCAAAAATCATCTCATTCTGGTTTACAAAGAAGCTAAAATCCATACAATTTATGATTCCGTCTCATAGTTTTAGCTTATTTTTCTGATGAAAGCAAACACTTGATGTCTTATAGGTTTGGGACAAAAATCATACTCACAAAGTTCTATGTGAAAAAGAAAGGATCTGTCTCTCTTGTGGGCACTCCAACCATCTGTAATGTCCTTCATGAGAGCTCATGTGGGCAGCAGCAGCCTTCCTCAATTGTCCATGACTTAGAGCATAAAGATCTTACTAATAAATGCAGAAAGACGTAACTATTAGACATTCTTTCCTGATCAGAACATAATAAAAATTACAAAAAGAATTCTTGAAAAAAGTATAGAAGTATTTCAGATTTTGATGCATGTGCAAACTCACTGATGTAAGTACTCGCTGCAATGGCACAGATGACAACCTTACTACACCTTCTCATCCTTATCTTTGTCTTCCTGTAGATCTTGTGTAGAGTATTCACCTAGCAGATTTGGACTTGTTTTTTGTTTTTAGTCTTCTTGGCGTTGCATGAAGAACGCTGAAGCACACAAGTTGGCTGTGAGCTTCAATTTATACTTACTACCTGACTGGTCCCCCTCCTTTTATATGTTTTCTTTAATTTGTGAGGGATTTTTTGTTTCTATCGCTCTCATTTCCCAATGACATTTATCCTTCCGAGTAGAACCTTCCCTTATAACAAAGAAATACAGTTGAGAAAACCAAATCTCTCTGTCTGTGTTTGAAAATGTATGCCTCATTTCACACAAATAATCCACCATATCTCTGCTGAGAAGTGTTATTTTCCTTTATTTTATTGTGGTAATTATAAAGTATAGGGTTTTGCTTACTTCATTCTACATATGTATATGCAAGTTTCCAAAGTCACTCTGAATTCTTCATATTTGCCATTTCATGTGAGCAATAATATTATATTCATGTTTTACAATTTATTTAGCTACTACCCAGTAAATGAGCCCCCACTTTCCTTCCTATTAATTGCTTTCACGAAATGTGTAGATAAAAGTATTTTAGTCTATATACAACGTTTCTCCTGTCTTTGACCTCCTTGGAGTCACTGGGTCAAAGCGGATATATAATTTGAAGATGTCTCCAGTATCATTCTAATATCATTTTCCAGAATGTTTGGACTAGTTCATAGTTCTACCAATAGTACATTAGTGTGTCTGTTTTCTCAGAACATGTCCAGTATTTATTGTTTTCACCTTTTGTCATCTTTACCAATCCGATGAGTACCCAACTTCTTTTACAGTCACATAACTCTTTGATGATGTCCCTTAAAATACATCCATTGCACAATACCTTATCAGGAGTGTACTACAGCCTAGTCATAGCCAACATTGCTTTGCTGTGGAACATTTAGCTTAGTTATTCAGTCTATGGTGTTCTATGACTTGAAGATTTATGATATCACTTGAAGAATATTGTTTTCCAACATATGAGCTTTTGTTTCAGGGAAAAGTTTGGGGGTTATTAAAAGTACTGTGAAACTTCTCAAGGTTCTCAAAGTAATCCAACCTAATCTAATCCTCTTGTTCCATTCTTAGTCTAGTTCATCACCCAACTACACTAACTGTCCAACATATGTTAATAGAGCTATGGATTGGCTGCCCCACAAATAGCTTATCATAATTTATGTAACAAGCATTCTTCAGCTTCTTGGGTTTTTTTTTTTCTGTGTGGAGAGTTAGGCCACACTCCTTTTGAATGATTAGATATTAATTTGGAAGGGCTTTAATTTTCTGTGATGTTCCAATAAGAACAATTCTATCCTCAAAAAAAGAGCATCTGGAGGGTCTTACCTTCTATAAACAATCCATCTTCAATTTGCTAGATACCTTCCATAACACTGGTAAATAATTTTGGTGAGCTTATATCTAGCTGTTCTATGCCTTCCTTGGCATTAATGACCGGAGGGTTATCAAACCAAATTATCTTTTTACATGTTTCAAAGAACAAATCAAACGCTTTTGTATAATCAATAAATAATATGCAAAAAAGAATCTTATAAGTTCTGTATACTTTAATCCAGAGGTGTCAGAATTAGGGCCCACAGCCGCAAACTGCCTGCAAAACAGCCCAAACCAGATTGAAATAGAATTGGGAAATTTTTTTAAAAAAATAAACAAAAATAAAATACAACTTAGACAATGTTAATGTATGCTTTTTTGAGTCAATATGGGCAGCAGAGATCAATTTCTATTTGAGTTTAACTATAGAATAAAATTAGCAAAAGCTCAGTCATATCTTCATAAGAACAGCCTCAATTTATGTGTCCATTATAATCTAAGGATTTTTTTGAGATAAGAAAGTAAGCATATAGCTCAATATTTGCTAATATTTTCTCAAGTGACCTTTCTTGGTAGCAATAAAGTTCCAATATTTGGTACCCTCCTCTTTTTCATATTGCTTTAGAATAAATCACTCTCAACATTGTGTTACTTTCACTTTGAGTGTCTTCTCTGTACACATATACATATACATGTACATATGGTCCAGCTACTCTTTCCATCTTTGTTTTCTTTATTACTTAACTAGTATTTTGGGGAATTTAATGTTAGATTACAAATGGAGTTACTCCAATCTCAGTGATGGAGAAAATAATTTATTACAAAAATTTTGATAGAATATTTACATGTTGGGGGGCGGAGCCAAGATGGCGGCTGGGAAGCAGTGACTGGCGTGAGCTCCCCACCAAGTTCCTCCAAAAACCTATAAAACAATGGCTCTGAACCAATTCTAGAGCTGCAGAACCCACAAAGTGGCAGAGGGAAGCAG
>CM053627.1:118990386-119003008 GCA_028646595.1 Phalanger gymnotis | reverse complement strand
AAGAAGCAAAATATAGTTAGTCTTTCACAACATGAGTATTGTGGAAGGGTTATACATAATGATATGCATGGGGCCCATGTTGAATTGCTTGACTTCTTAGGGAGGGTGGATGGGAAGGGAACAGGGGAGAGAGGAAGGGAAAGGGGGACGGGAGGGGAATGGGGTGACGGAGGGGAGGGCAGACTGGGGAACAGGGCAACCAGAATGTATGCCATCTTGGAGTGGGGGGGGGAGGAAATGGGGAGAAAATTTGTAATTCAAACGCCTGTGAAAATCAATGCTGAAAACCAAACATGTCAAAAATAAATTAAAAAAAAAGAATATTTACATGTTTTATCTCCTCAGGGTCTGAGTCTCATTTAAATGATCTCAGATCATTTTATTATTTAGATCTTCCACCAAACTTCCTTTAAACCAATTATATCTCCAGCACTTCTCACTATTTAATGAAACAACACTGCTTAGAATCTTCTACCAACTTCCTTCTAATAATTTATAAAATGTTTATTTGGTCTAGAGGCAGTTATCTGACTCAGCAGACAGAGCACTGGGCTTGGAGTCAGGAAAACCTAATTTCAGATACAGCTATATGATCCTGGACAAATAATTTAACCTCTGTCAGCCTTAGTTTCCTCAGTTATGAAGTGGTGATAATAAAAGCTACTACCTCTCAGGATTGCTGTGAATATTAAAAATGAAAATATTTGTAAAGTACATAGCACAGTATCTCACATAAAGTAGGTGCTTAATAAATGCTTGTTCCTTCCCCTCACAGCCCCCATTGTAAACTAGTGTCCTTGGCTTCATGTTTTCCCATTTGTCAAAGGGATCAATTATGTAGGCTTTTTGTGCCTACTTGTGACAATTGATTTACATCAATTAAATTTAGGGAATAGTGATAATCTGTGTCACTGTTTTTTTTTTTCTGTTTGCTGTTTTTATCAGCTTTAACAACTTATTTAAATAAGCTATATTATGATTATTTGAATTATATTATACCTTTTATTTTATTATCTTTTATATTCTACCTTTTTATTTTGATTTTTTCTTTGAATTCTATATTAATTTTTTTCTTTACCTTAACAAGTGTGTGTTCTGACTTGAAATAATACCAGTAATTTAGAAATTACTCCTACATTGGTATATAAATATTTTATATGTTATAATGTTGTATTTACCATGACCTAGACTTATCACCTTTTTTTGAAGAAAGAATTCATGATATATAGGTGTGAGGCTTTTATGTAGCCAATAAGCCCTTGATATCTCTCATTTATGTTTCTTACGCTTGTTTTCTAACATATTTTTGAGATTTTTCCCCATGCCAACTTTTACATTTAAGTCATCAACTATTAAAGTTTATGTTAATTTAATTTTAAGGATCTTATCAAGTTCCTCATCAGATTCCTTTACCTCCTTCTCTTCTCCAACAGATACTGCTGGATAAGCCACATTTATCTTTATGGGTGGTCTTTTTGCAAATGCTTATCATGAGCACTGCAAAATGAGATGGCCAAGTATCCCAGGAAATGATGGTTTTTGATGGCTTTGGAAAGAAGATAAAAACCAACTCCCTTAGCTCCTTTATTGCTGTGAAAAGAGAATCTGTGAGTCATCCTTCAATTTAGCAGCAACTTCCTTTGTCTTCTGGTTTCATTTAGAGTAAAAACATTCAAGACTGATATGATTCATTTCCTTCTATAGCATAATTTGTTGGTCATTAGATAAGGATCTCATGTTTAGAGTTAGAATTAATTAGAATAGAATGAAATTAATGTTTATAGATAATTTTTAAACATTGACTTTTCCTGTTGCCTCTACCTTTGACATGTCTTGCCACCATCACCACAAGCACAGCAAAAGCTGGCTAAGGAACTCACCACCGAGTGACAAATCTACTGTTGACATCTCTCCAAAATTAGCTAGCCTTGTAATCGAAAAGCAAATATATTCTACTGTCAAGATGATGCTTGAGGACTTTGTAGGATGGATGAATGAATGAAAAAGCATTTGGTAAAAAAAAATCCGCTATGTGGAAAATACTGTGCAAGTATTGGAGGTAAAAAGAGAATAGTCAGAAAGTGACTGCTCTTAAGGAGCCTGCATTCTAATAAGGAGGAAAAATCATATGCATTATCAACTGCAAGTCAGGTGAAAAGGCCCAGTGGTCCTTAGGATGCAGTAGCAAACCTGATAGTAATGCATCTTCCTTAATGTCCTTTGCATTGGTTTAAAAAAATATATCCATTTCTGATGAATAGCCACTTGACAGTGTCAAGGAGCTTAGTGGTAGGGATTTTCCTATCCAAATCTTTAGTAGTAGTACTTTTAGTAGTGCAGCAGGGATGGAGGCTACAGGACCTACAGAAGCAATTGCCATTTTGCATCACCCCAAGGGTTAGGCATCTCTATAAAAAAAAATGCATCAATACCATGAAGAAACTATTGCTAATTTAATCAAAAAGAAAAAAAGAAAAAACAAATTGTCAAGATCAAAAATAAAGAGAATGAAAAGCAAATCAAGAAAACTATCAGAAATGACCACACTTTAGTCATATGCCATTAAAACTGAAAATTTAAATAAAACAGATGAATAAATAAATTAAAACATAAAATGCCCAAACTAACAAAATGAGAAAATCTAACACCTCAACCACATAGAAAATGAAATTGACCAACTCCAAAGGAGGGGATGAACCCTCTGGATCCAGATTATTTAAAACCCGATGTTATTTAAGATTTTAAGAACAAAATAAGCATTATACTGAAAAGATCATTTACAAATAAAAAAAGGAGAAACCTTACCAAAATTATCCTAAGATACAGATAAAGTGGAAGGAGGAAGAGATAATAAATCAAATACATAAAAATAGACCTATGCCACAATAAATATTGATATGGAAATAATAACTAAAATTTAGCAAAGAGGCTATTGCAAATTATGCAAAATTATTTCTAATGACCAACTTTTAGTGAGAATGTGAATGCAAGGATGAATTGATGTTAGGAAAACTATTAGCAAAATACCAATGTTAAAAACAATAAGTATCCCATAATAATCTCAATAGATTTTAAAAGGCCTGTGATGAAACATTAATGCATTTAATCTTCTAATGCTAAAAACCATAGGGATGAAAGCTGCTTTCCTTTATTGGGAGACATTTATCTAAAGCCAAAATCCAACATCATTTTTTACTAGTGAAACCTTGGAAGTTTTCCCTAAACACACACACACACACACACACACACACACACACACACACACACACACGTGTGTATGTATATGTATATATATGCATAAGTATGTATGTGTGTGGATAAGATATGTTCACTATCATTTAACACGGTTCTATCAAAATTCTCTAGAGCAATAAGGTGAGAAAAATAAATTAAGAGAACAAGAGGAAGCAAAATTATTATTATTTGCAGATTATCTGAGGGTTTGCTTAGAGAATCAACAAAAAAGTCAAGTCAATTAAAAACTTTAATAAAGTAGCAGAATAAATTTATAAAAATCATAAGCATTTTTCTATATTACTAAGAAAAATGAGGAAGTAAAGAAAGGAAGAGAAGTTCCATTTAAAATAAAAATTACAAATGAAAAACATTTTTTGTATAAATAAATAAAATCTATATAATTGGGGAAATATTGTCTGTTCACGTATAGGCTATGCCAAAATTTTGTTAAACGGTTAATGCTATTCAAATTATTGTACTATATCAATTGATTTACCAAGGGAATACTTTATATTTTACTTCATATTGAGTTATAAAAGATAAGGGGTACCAAAGGAAGCAATAAAGAAAAGGTTGGAAGTAAAGGGTTTATGTTATCAGACTTCAGTCTAATTTACAATTTTCAAAACTATTCGGTACGGGATAAAATCTGAAAAGTAAATCTCTGGGATCAGTTAGATAACCAAGACCTAAAAACAAGTATGTACAAAACTGTACTATTTTGTAAACTCAAGAACATGAAATACTGTGTTTTCTTTCAATTCATGTAGTATTTTATTTTTCCCAATTACACATAAGGACAATTTTTAATATTCATTTTTTTAAATTTTGAGTTCCAAAATTTCTCCCTCCCTCATTTCCTCACTTCCTAAAATGGTAAGCAATTTGACATAGGTTATATATGTGAAATCACATAAAACATATTTCCATATTAGCCATGTTGTGAAAGAAAAAGCAGACCCCAAAAAACCACATTAAAAATTCAGAAAATGAAAAATAGTATGCTTCAATCTGCATTAAGAGTCCATCAGTTCTTTCTCTGGATGTGGATAGCATTTTTTCATCATGAGTCCTTTAGAATTGTCTTGGATCATTGTCTTGATCAAAGTAACTAAGTATTTTGCAGTTGATCATCAATACAATATTGCTGTTACTGTTCTCCTGGTTTTGCTCACTTCACTTTGCATCAGTTCATATAGGTTTTTCCAGTTTTTTTCTGAAAGCAGCCTGCTCATCATTTCTTATAGCACAATAGTATTGTATTACTTTCATATACCACAACTTGTTCAGCCATTCCCTAATTGATGGGCATCCCCTCAATTTCCATTTCTTTGCTACACAAAAAGAGCTGCTATGAATATTTTTGTACAAATAGGTCCTTCCCCCACCCTTTTTTTGAGGAAGAACTCTTTAGATGACTAAAGTTTCTGGGAACACTGGCAAGTTGGACATGAGACAGTTGAGATTATAAAATACAGAATGAGGATCATCTCAATTATATAGCTTTTAAAAGTTTTACAGAAATAAAATCAATACAGATAGAATTAGAAGAAAATACAATTCACAAAACTATTTTCATTAAATAACTCTAATAAAAATCTAACATCCAAAATCTGTAGGAAACTGACATAAATCTACAAGGTTAAGAGGTGGTATGGTATTCAATAGAGAGGCAGCATGGAGTTGCATGGAATAATTCAAAACCATGAAAACTGGAGTTGAAGTCCTACCTCTGACACATACTGGCTATATTAACCTTGGCAAGTCACATTATCTTGCAGTGCTCTAAATAGCCCCTCAAAACTATAATTTGCAGAGAAGTCACTTAAGGGAGTTTCCTCAGTAGGAAATTCCATATTATCAATGAAATCATAGGTACCGTCCCTATCCCTACTGAATAAATAGTTATTAAAAGAAGAAATTCAAATTACTACTGACTACCAGAGAATCTTTCCAAAATCACAATTAAACAGAGAAATGGAGATTGTAGCAACTCCAAGGCATCACCTCATACTCATTGACTTAACAAAGATGGAAAATTTCTATGTTTGAGGAACTGGGGGAAAGTCTCTCAAATTCACTCTTAGTAAAACTATGATTTGGTCCAAATAATATGGAAATTAATTTTAAATTAGATCACATGACAACAAAAGGGAGAACTAGATGTTTTCTCCAGTACTTCTAAACTCTCAGAACTCCTCAGAATAACAAAAATGAGTAAGAGGTAATGCAATTGCACCTCTTTCCATTGGCCAAGACATCGAGATGTTAAAGTTAACATGATTAATTAACAGCAGAGAAGGCTAATCTCAAATCCCTGATGTAATCCCTGAACACTCCCTTTTATCAGACTCCACACTTCAGGAGGACAGCACAGCTTGACCCATCAGTTTGTGCTCCATGATCCACTCAGAAACAAGATTCATAGAAATAGTTTAAAGATCAATACTGTCCCAGAAGAATACAAGTCAAAAAAACTTAAAACACAATAATGTAAGAAAAATATAAGATTGCCCAAGACTTCTAATTAAAGAAAACAAAATAGCAATTAAAAGAATCCACAGATAACCTCCAGGAAAAAAAAAATCTGATGATACAAACTATAAGACGCATAATTATTAAATATCACAATTCCAATGGCAAAAATCACAATTCCAAAAAGTCACAAGGAGAAAGATTTTCAAATAAGAAAGAAAATAAATGTAAACAACATAATACTATTCTGTACCCACCAGAAACATCAAAAGAGAATGAATAATATATTCCCCAAACCAAAAAAACTCAACATACAACCTAAAACTTTCTACCCGTAAAGGAACTACCAAAGAGAGAAAAAAATTTCTGGTCTTGAGGAATTCATGGGAGAATTCTATCAATTTTTAAAGAAAAAAATAATACTAGTATCATACAAATTACTCTCAAAATGAAAGATATGTTTTTTTTTTAAAAAAAAGAAAGTACTCTTTCAGGGTCTTTTATGAGACAAATGTGTCCTAATCTATAAAGCAGGGAATTATAAAGCAATTAAAGAGAAATGTAGATTAATATCATTATCAAATAGAAAATTGTAAATAAAACCTGTCAGTCTATAGCAATTTAGGAAATAATTCATTATGACCAAGTTGTATTTATACCAGATGAGGATGGCTCAAAATAATAAAACAATGAAAATATTTAATATGAAAAAAATCTAAAACCACATGATTCTCATAATAGATGAAAAGTCTTTAACATAGTACAAATTCTTTATGCTTTGAAAAAACCCTGTGAAGTGTGGGCATACAGGAGTTTTTCTGATGTAAAAGTATCAGTCTAAAGCCAAAAATAAGCATCATATTCAATGAAGGTAAAGTAGAAACTTTCCTAATATATATAGAAGTAAAGCAAAGAAACTCATTCTCTCCACATCTATTGTCTTACATGGTTCTAGAAATGCTATTTGTAGAAATGAAACAAGATGAAGTAGTAGTAAAAAATAAGTAGTAATAAAAATAGGCAAAGAATCAATGAATATATGCCTATTTATTTCCAACGTGAAGATTTGTTTAGAAAATCCTAGGGAATCAAACGATTGAGACAAATAGATTCAGTGAAGTTACAGACTACAAAATAAACTCACAAAAAATCAACAGAATTTTTACATAAAAATAAGAAAATCCAAGAGGCAATAATGAAAACAAAAATCCCATTCAACATATATGCATAATACATAAAATATTTGGGAATTGGTACATAAACCACAGAAAATAATTATGTAGGTTAAATTACAAAGTAGTCCTTAAAGAAAGAGGACATAAATAGCTGAAGGATTGTTCAGTACTCATGCATGAGCCATGTCAATTTAACAAAAAATAACACTACCATAAAAGTTCATTTATAGTTTTAATTCCTACCAATCAAATCCAACTGCTAGGATTAGATAAAGTAATTTAAAAATTCATTTGGAGAAAATAAAGTACATGGGATATAAAAGGACCATTCTCATCATTTGTCATCTTTGCCAATTTGTTGGCTATGAGGTGAACCATTAGTGTTATTTTGATTGTTGTTTTAATTAGCATTTCTCTTATTATTAGCCATTTGGAACCTTTTTCATATGGTTATTAACAATTTTTTTGAGAACTGTAACCTTTGACCACTTATCGATTTGGATACATGACTTTGGGGCATATATTTCTGTTGGTTTTCAAAGAGTCAGACGTGACTAAAGTAACTGAAAAATGGCTGCACAAATTATGATGTTGTTTGAGTATTAGGAAGTCATTATTGTGTCAAAATCAAATGTATCAAATAAATTAAATAAAAGATTGGACTAAATCTTGGGTTCTTAATCTAAGGTCTTTGAACTTGTTTTTTGTATTTACATGTTTTATAACTATTTCAAAATATTTGATTTCCTTTGTAATATTATGTATTTTATTTTATGCATTTTAAAACATTATTCCAGGAAGGGGAACATAGTCTTTACTAGACTACCAAAAGGGTCCAAGACACACAAAAAAGTTCAGAACCTTTTTATTATGTGATATCTAAAGTCTCTTCTAATTAAAAACTGTGAAACATTGACCCTGAACTACTCTGGAGGAAAAACAAAAACAGGTGAGGGAGACTTGACATAGTGATCCTTAAAAGGTAATTTAGACTACACTTAGGCTCTGAATTGAATAAATAGAAATGGAAAAGCTTGTGTCTGACT
The DNA here is from genome assembly GCA_028646595.1 of Phalanger gymnotis. Classification (NCBI taxonomy): domain Eukaryota; kingdom Metazoa; phylum Chordata; class Mammalia; order Diprotodontia; family Phalangeridae; genus Phalanger; species Phalanger gymnotis. The sequence continues at coordinate 118,995,075 of CM053627.1, read as the reverse complement.
CTTAGGCCCATTGACTATTAAATCATATGGCTTTTCAAAGTAGAAAATTATTTCAGGATGTGTTGCAATAGAATTGGAAGCCAATTCACTGTAGCATCTTTATATGCCTTGATATAATATTTATTATACACATTCCAGCTAAACAGACATACACCAAATGGTAAAGATATTAAGCAAGACTAAAAGTCAGTCTTGAAATGGCGAAGTATATTGCCTAATTTTGGGTTGTTTTTATCTGGACTTGTGATTTCATTACCACAGGGAATTCCCAGTACAGAAACTCCCTCCACTGACACAGATTGGTAACTTGCAGTCTTAGAAAGCTGTCTGGGAGACTGAATGGTCATACGGCCATCGTGTGCATGTATGTGAACCAAACCTCTATTGACACTGCCTCTTTGCTGCCAATAGGGTGCCCCAAACTTTTAAGTTGGGCAGAAACAAGAATCAGAACATAGAATCATAGACTTAGAGCCAGAAGCAATCTTACACATGCAGCAAGTCCCTCCCCTCTCTAATACATCCTCTAACATGGGACATCCTGTTCCAAACACGATTTGCAAATCATGCATCTAACCTTGTCACTCCCCTACTCAATAAACTCCAGTGGCTGCCGCTTATCTCTAAGATCAAATATAACACTATTACATACTATATATAAACTATATATGCTACATATATACTATATACTACATATATATTCATATATATAAAACTATACTACACACATATATATAAGTATACTATATGACTATATAGTATATACATAACTATACTATATAACCTTATTTGGTATTTAAAGCCCTTCCCAACCTGCCTATTCAGACTTATTATATTCTACTCCCCTTAACACCTTCTTCAGTCTGGTCAAGAGACCTTCTTGATGCACCTAACACATAACATTCTACCTCCCCTCTATGTATCTTTGCACAGGCTGTCTCTCATTCCTGGAATGCTATCTTTCTTTTCTCCTAGTCTTAGAATCCCTAGTTTATTTTGAAGCTTAGCTCAAGTACTACTTTTTACATGAGACCTCTCCTGGTCACCCTTGCTGCTAGTTCCTCACCCCTGAAATCCGTCTGTGTATGATTTTTATTTTTTACATAGGTGGATAGAGATGTGTTACATCTTGAGGGTAGGGACTTACTTCCTTTTTGTCTTTATATACCACCTAGAATAATGCCTGGCACATAGTAGGCACTTAATAAATGCTAATTAATTGATCTAATTTTATCTCCTCATCTTACAAATGAGGAAACTGAGGCCCAGAGAAATTGTGATTTGCCTAAGTCACAAAACAATAATTGGCAGAATTGAAATTTAAGCCCAAGTTCTCTGACTCTAAATCTAGAGCGCATTCTCCTGCACCATGATATTTCATGGATTTTTAAAAGCTAAAGTTTTGTCCAAGTTGAGGCAAACTTGTCAACCTAGGTCCTCTGGTTCTTAATTCTAGCATACTTTCCATTACACCACCCCTGCCTCTTGTTCCTAAGAGAACAGGTGCAAGTATTTTGCTGAGCTTGGCTGGAACCATCCCAAGCACATGACTCTATGCAGCCAGACTTCATCAAACCTTTTCCAGGGTAAAGTTGGAGACATCATTGCATTCAATGACTAGTGAACATTACATTAGAATTTTACAAGGCACCTTAGGGAGTCAATCTCATTTTAAGTTCCCACTCTGGTATTTTCTAACATGCAAAAAATTCCTAAATGTGTGTGTGTGTGTTTTTAAACACAACATATTATTTAAGTAATTTTATCTTTGGTTCATTTTACTACCAAAGCAAACTGCTGTAAGAGGCTTACGGGCTGATATGATTTGTTTCACATTTCCAAAGCATCCAAGACTCTCTGCTAACAGATAGAAGACCACATTTGAACCACTAATGCACTCATAAATTGGCTTGTGCTCTCTGATCATGCCTCTTAAAAAATTTCTTTTCAGCATCAAAAACATTAGCACTTTGCAGAGAAACCAAACCCTGATGCATGATTTAGCATCATGCTGATGATATTACATGTGATTTAAAATCCTGGGTTGCAATTTTAAGCATACGTGGCTGCTACTCTCACTCTTTCTCCTGTGTTATTAGCCAGCTGTACTGTGAATCTGGCCAGGGTCAGGAATACACTTCTCATCTCATAGTCCTCTTCAATTCAAACATCCAGCAGGGGTTATGCAGCAAAAGGCACAAAACATTGCCATCCTTGAGCACACAAGACTGGTCAGTTGTGTATGGCACAAAAAAGATGTTTTTGTTCCTTAAGCCTCCTATTAATGTTTTGAGTTTTTCTTGTTTTAATTCTAAATTTAAACACCAAATAAAAATAAACATTCCCATATACATAGTAGAATGGAAAAAAGAATGTATATGAAACTGTAAGCCTCCTATGCACAGTTTGCTTTTCAAGTACATGACATATTCAACATACAGCTTTCTCAATTATCCTGCTTGTCCATGATTCCTTCTAGCCTCTTTATGTTCTCTTTTGTGTATTTTTAAATGATTTAATGACCATTTTTCCTTTCTTTTCTTTATTTCTTCCTTTTTGGGGGAGAGGGGATACCCTAGCCAAAATCCCTTTTCCTCCTATCTTCCCTGCTCCATTAAAAAAAACAAAACAAAGCAAAAACAAGATTCTGTAACAAATATATATATTCAAGCAAAAACATTCCCACATTAGCCATATGTGAAAATATAGATCTTGTTCTACATTTATACTCCATCACCTCTCTGTTTAAAGGTGGTACCATGCTTCATAATTGGTCCTCTGGAATCATGGTTGGCTATTTCATTGCTCAGATGACTTAAATCTTTCAAAGTTGCTTTCTTTCGCAATGCTATTATTATTGTATAAATTGTGCACCTGGTCTTGCATACTTCACTCTCTATCAGATCACATATCTTCCCAGATTTTTAAAAATTGTTCCATTTATCATTTCTTACAGTGCAATAATATTCCATTACATTCACATGCCATACTGTTTTAGTCATTCTCCAATTGATGGGCACCTCCTTAGTTGACATTTTTGTTTTTGCTATAACAAATAGTGCTACTAGAAATATTTTTGCAGATGAATACTTTTCTGCTTTCTTTTATTTCTTTTGGATACAGACCTAGTAATGGCATCACTAGGTCAAAAGAGGTGGCTAGATAAATTAGTGACTTTTTGGAAGCAGTACCAAATTGGTTTGCAGAATGGCTAGACTGATTTATAAACCTACAAATATTACATTGGTTTTCCAGTGGCTCCTACAACAATCTTCATTTTTCGTTTTTTAAATCATCTTCAACAACCTGACGGTTAGTGAGATAGGACCTCAGAGTTTCTTCAATTTGCATGTCTGTAGGTATTAGTAAAGCAGAATATCTTTTTTTTTGAGGGATCACATCAGGCATTTAATGGAAGAATAGTAATATTATGTAACAGTATATTAAAGACCATACAGAAATATAAATAAAAAATACAAGGAAGGATAGCATATATATCAATGAACTGATGAATTATCATTTTGATAACATTATAATAATCATTAGGACCTTAAAGTTTGTCAAATATTTTACATATATTATCTCATTTGATAAGAAAACTATTTGCAATCATTAATGTAGTCTGCATGTCAGATTAAAAGCTAAGCTTTAAACTTTTTTCAATACTAATTTTGGATTATCTTGCTATGTGATGATTTAAAAAGTAACACCAGACCACAAGTATTCATAATGCATAGAAGCGTATCCCTGCCTTTTTTGATATTTTTTAGTTTTCAGCATTGAATTCCACAAGATTTTGAGTTACAAATTTTCTCCCCATTCCTACCTTCCCCCCCCCCCACTCCATGATAGCATATATTCTGATTGGCCATTCCCCAGTCAGCCCTCCCTTCTATCACCCTCCTTCCCCTACCCCCATCCCTTTTCCCCTTACTTTCTTGTAGGACAAGATAGATTTCTATTCCCCATTGCCTCTATATCTTATTTTCCCATTGCATGCAAAACCAACCTTTTTTTTTGAGCATCTGCTTTTAGAACTTTGATTTCCAAATTCTCTCCCCTCCTCCCTCCCACTCTCCCTAAGAAGGCAAGGAATTCAACACAGGCCACACATGTATCATTATGTAAAACACACCCATAAATAGTCATGTTGTGAAAGACTAACTATATTTCCCTCCCTCCTATCCTGTCCCCCTTTATTCAATTTTCTCCCTTGACCCTGTCCCTTTTCAAAAGTGTTTGCTTTTGGTTACTTCTTCCCCCTATCTGCCCTCTCTTCTGTTGTCCCCCTTTTTTATCCCCTTCCCCCTACTTTCATGTGGGGTAAGATACCTAATTGAGTGTGCATGTTATTCGCTCCTCAGATCAATTCCTGTGAGAGCAAGATTCACTCATTGCCCCTCACCTCCCCCTCTTCCCTTCCAACAGAAATGCTTTTTCTTGCCACTTTTATGTGAGATAATTTACCCCATTCTACCTCTCCCTTTCTCCCTCTCTCAATATATTCCTCTCTCATACCTTAATTTGATTCTATTTTTTTAGATATCATCACTTCATATTCAACTCACCCTGTGCCCTCTCTCTCTCTCTCTCCATATATGTATATGTGTGTGTGTGTGTGTGTGTGTGTGTGTGTGTGTGTATTCCCTTCAGCTACCCTAATACTGAGGTCTCATGAATTATGCACAT
>CM053627.1:118960227-118990286 GCA_028646595.1 Phalanger gymnotis | reverse complement strand
TTTAGTAAGTCTCTTATGATTTCTCTTTCTTGTTTACCTTCTCATGCTTCTCTTGATGCTTGTGTTTGAAAGTCAAATTTTCTATTCAGCTCTGGTCTTTTCATTGAGAAAACTTGAAAGTCCTCTATTTTACTGAAAATCCATATTTTGCCTTGGAGTATGATACTCAGTTTTGCTGGGTAGGTGATTCTTAGTTTTAATCCTAGTTCCATTGACCTCCAGAATATCATATTCCAAGCCCTTCAATCCCTTAATGTTGAAGTTGCCAGATCTTGTGTTATCCTGACTGTGTTTCCACAATACTCAAATTATTTCTTTCTGGCAGATTGCAGTATTTTCTCCTTGATCTGGGAGTTCTGGAATTTGGGGACAATATTCCTAGGAATTTGCTTTTTAGAATCTTTTTCAGGAGACAGTGGGTGGATTCTTTCAATTTCTATTTTACCCTCTGGCTCTAGAATATCAGGGCAGTTCTCCTTGATAATTTCTTGAAAGATGATATGTAGGTTCTTTTTTTTGATCATGGCTTTCGGGTAGTCCAATAATTTTTAAATTATCTCTCCTGGATCTATTTTCCTGGTCAGTGGTTTTTCTAAGGAGATATTTCATGTTGTCTTCCATTTTTTCATTCCTTTGGTTCTATTTTATAATATCTTGATTTTCATAAAGTCACCAGCTTCCACTTGCTCCAATCTAATTTTTAAGGTAGCATTTTCTTCAGTGGTCTTTTGGACCTCCTTTTCCATTTGGCTCATTCTGCCTTTCAAGGCATTCTTCTCTTCATTGGCTTTATGGAGCTCTTTTGCCATTTGAGTTAGTCTATTTCTTAAGGTGTTATTTTCTTCAGTATTTTTTAGGTGTCCTTTATCAAGTCATTGACTTGTTTTTCATGATTTTCTCACATCACTCTCATTTCTGTTCCAAATTTTTCCTCTACTTCTCTTTCTTGCTTTTCCAAATCCTTTTTGAGCTCTTCTATGGCCTGAGACTAATTCATATTTTTATTGGAGGCTTTTGAAGTAGGCTCTTTGACTTTGTTGACCTCTTCTGGCTGTATGTTTTGGTCTTCTCTGTCACCATAAAAAGATTCCAAAGTCTGAGTCTGAGTCTGAGTCCTATTTTGCTGCCTGTTCATGTTCCCAGCCAACTACTTGACCCTTTACTTTTTCATCAGGGTATGACTGCTTGTAGAGTACTTTGTCCCAAGTTTTAAGGGCCTTGTGCTGCTGTTTTCAGAGCTACTTCTACACAGCAAGCTCTGCCACAGCAGTGCTCCTCCTCCTCCAAGAACCCCCAACCTGAACAACGACTCAGATCCAAGACGGCTCTGCACTCCCTCTCTGCTCTGCCACTTAATTCCTCCCACCTGGTGGGCCTGGGGCTGGAAGCAACTGCAGCTGGAAGCAGCCCCAGAGCTGCACCACTTCCACACCCCCAGGACTGGGGCCAACCACAAATACCTTTCACTCAGTTCTAGCAGTTCTACCCACTAACCTTCTCTGTTGTCTTTAGCGTTTGTGGGTTGAGAAGTCCCGTAACTGCCACAGCTCAATGATTCAGGGCCCTGTGGCCTGTTCCACCTGGCTCCCAGTCTGGTTGGTCCTGGGGTAGCTCATGCAGGGCTCTGCTTGGCTCCACTCCCAGCTCCATGCAATAGACCCTTCCCCACAACCATCCAGGCTTTCCTGGGCTGGAGCCCTGCTTCTCTCTGTTACTTTGTGTGTTCTGCAGCTCTAGTTCAGAGCCATTTTTATAGGTGTTTGGAGGGACCTGGGGGAGAGTTCATGCAAGTCTTTGCTTTCCAGATGCCATCTTGGCTCTGCTCCCCTATTTTTTTTTTTAATGTGGTTGTTGATACCTTGTACTTCCTCCTTTGAGAACTGCCTGTTCATATCCTTTGGCAAATAATCTGTTGTGGAATGGCTTTTAGTGTAATAAATTTAAGTCAGTTCCTTATATATCTTGGATTTGAGAACTTTATCAGAGAAACTTGCTAAAAGGATTTTTCCCCCAGTTAATTCAATCCCTCCTGATTTTGACTGCACTGTTCGTATTTCTGCAAAAACTTTAATTTTATAGAACCAAATTCCATTTTGTCTTCTATAATTCTTTCCATCTTGTCTATGATGTGACTTACACCAAGGACCCTTTGGACTTTTGGGGTTCCTGAAACAGCAGGCTGCAACATTTACTGTGTGGGGATGCCCAAGGTAATTTTGCAACAGAAAAGTTTAATCATGTTGAAGGACTGCTCCTTCCTTGCCTGTTTATTGGCACAAGGGTTGTAACCAGCTCAGCCCAAAAGAGAGATAGAGCCTAGCATAACAGAAACAATATTGACTCTGTATTGAACCTAGATGCTGGGTTCAAATCCCACCTCCAATACTACCTGTGTGGCCTCAGACAAATCACTTAAATTCTCTAATCCTTAATTTCCTCATCTATAACATGAGTAGACTAAACTAGATGACCTCTGAGATGCATTCCAAAGCTAGATCTATGATTTCATGACCCTAAAATGAGTGAGATGTGGAATATCCTCAGTGTTCTGATTTGATTGCCATAAGGCTCTAGGGAGTTTCCAGGCTAACCAAAATCCACATGGAAACCCCAGTAGAACCCCACCTCCTCCAGCCTCCTCAGAGTAGAGGTAACAAGAATAGCTCAAGCTTATGGTCAGAAAGCTGGGGAAACACAGTTATAAGAATGGGACAAAGTGGCCACAAACAAGTTTGTTAAGACTAGGGCTCTCTTGAACCTTGCCAATTTCATACAACTCTGTAGCCCCATCTCCCCAATTCTCCAGGTTATCTTTTTTCATACTAACCCATTTTTCTAAGGGCCCTGACGGTCTTCCCTATTCCAATGATTAATAATCTTGTTTCAGCATTTCCCTTTCAAATTACCCTCTTCCTAGACAAGTGTTAATGTCTTTGGCTTGCCTGGGTACTTAAGTCCTAAATATCCTGACATAACAGGTCCACAGGCCTTCCTTCTCCTTTCCAAAGGCACAATTAGGAGTCTTTAAAGCTGCCTTTTGCTTCATGTGGTAGAGCAGGGATATCAGAATGTGGCCCAGATCTTTAAGATACAAAACTGAGGTTTATCACTATCAAGTTACGTGCTTTATCCATATCAACATACATTAGATTGGTGTCAGGACTCTTCATATTTAAAAGTGTTGAAAATGTTAAAGCTATCAGAAATTTTAGAGATGATATCTAATTTTATAGATAAGAAAATTCAGGCAAAGAGAGGCAATTAGTCGCTGTCCTCTCAAATAAATCCTTCACACTGCTATCAAATTGATAGTCCTAAAACATAGATCTGACAACGTCAGCCTGCTCCTCAGAACACTCTTACCTCCTCCCCACCCCAATACTCAGAAATTTTCAACGGCTCCATTTTGTCCTTAGGCTGAGATAAAAATCTTTAACCTGGCATATAAAGTCCTCCACAGTTTAGCTCCTACCTACCTGTCCAATCTTACTTCATATTAATCCCCTTAACACATTCTCTATTCTAATTAGCCTAGTCTGCATGCATATCCTTAATCATACCATCTCAGGTGACCACCTCCTGACCTTTGCAGGAGTAGTACTCCCTAACCACCTTCCCCCTGCCCCCAGAATTCTCTTTCTCCTCCTCTTGTTAATCCCTGGCCTCTTTCGGATACAGCTCACGAGTTACCTCTTTCATGATTCCCTCAGTAGTTACTGCTCTCTCCCTCTTAAAATGATCTTTTTAAGAAAGGAAGGAAACAAGCATTTATTGGACTCCTACTATGTATCAGGAACTATACAAACCACTTTACCAATACTAACTCATTTGGTCCTTATGAATGCCCTGAGAGGTAGATGTTATTATCATGTCCATTTTACAGTTAAGGAAGCTGAGGTAAACAGCAGTTAAGTGACTGACCCAAGGACATACAACCAGTAAGTTTCTGAGAAGAAATCTGAACTCAGATCCTCCTGATTCCATGGAGGAAGCCCAAGTTCTATTGACTATCCCACATGTATGTGTATGTATATATGTATGCATGCATTGTATAAGTATACACATATACATTGCACATATATACACATATGTGTGTTTGTATATATGTATGCACACACACATAGTCCTGGCCCAAAGAAATTTACATTCTAGGACATAACTTGTACATGGAAAAATAAGTATCATGTAAATATCATAAAAAAATAAAAAGTAAATATCATATATGTATATGTTTGTATATGTGTATTATATTTACTTATATATGTATATATATAACATATGTTATAGTTATTTTTCTGCATACATGTCCAATTGATAGAATGTAAGTTTCTTCAGGCAGTGACTGTTTTGTCTTTATATCTTCAGTGTCTAACATAGATAACATCTTGCATGTAGCTAAACTTAATAAATGTTTGTTTCATAGAATTGAAGTGACTTTCTCAAGGACACATAGCTAGTTAGTAACAGAGACATGACTCATGGTCTAATCCCTAGTCCAATAAACATTAAACTCCTGACTGCAAAGCATCCAAATAACCTATATAAGAAAGAAGTAGAGAATGAGAGGCATGCTCTAGTGCAGGGATGGAGAACCTGCAGCCTTGAGGCCACATGTGGTCCTTTAGGTCCTCAAATGCAGCCATTTGACTGAATCTGTTTGGATTCAAAGTGCTGCACTTGAGGACCTACAGGACCACATGTGGCCTTGAGGACCCAGGTTCCCTACCCCTGCAATGGAAAGAAAATTGTATCTGGAATCCATCTTAATATTTAATGAGACAAAATTTGTAGTAGACAGAAATCTGGCCTTTTAGCCAAAAAGACCAAGGTTCAAATCCTGCTCCTCATATATGTTGCTACTGTTCAGTTGTTTCAGTTGTGTCCAACTCTTGGTGACCCCATTTGGAGTTTTCTTGACAAAGATATTGAAGTGGTTTGCAATTTCCTTCTCCAGTTCATTTTACAGATGAGGAAATGAGGCAAACAGGGTTAAGTGACTTGCCGGGGGTCACACAGCTAGTAAGTGTCCGAGGCCAGATTTAAACTCAGCACTCTACCCACTGTGCCACTAGCTGCCTGACCCTCATAAAACATGGACCATCAGTGCTCTAGGAAACTTCCCTAAGATTTTATGTTGCAGAAAATGTACTGACCTATAATCAGTAGAGGGAATTTTCCACATCCAGGAGTTACCTTTACTAGTGAAATCAGTTTCCAATCTTTATTTTCCTTTCCTATCTTAATATGTAAATGAGGGAAGGAGACACACTATGCTTCATTTATTTAATGATTCTTCCCCCACCCCCCTACCCCTGGCATTGACAATGACCCCTCAAAGAAGAAAACCTACTCTCCAGGCAGGGGTTCTTAACTTGGCATCTGTCAACTTTTAAAAAAATATTTTGATAACTTCATTGCAATATAATTGTTTTCCTTTGAGAGTCTAAGTGTTTAATTTTATACATTGAAAACATTCTGAGAAGGAATCTATAGGCTGTGCCAGATTGTCTAAAGGGACCGTGCAACAAAAAAGGTTAAGAACTCCTGCTCTGAGCAGTTTTCTTGTCCTATGAAAGACCTCTCACACAGTTGGGGGTGTGGGGGGAAGGTGGGGAGAGGGAAGTCTCCTGAGCAAAGTGACAAAGATGTTTTCTAACACATTCAAAATGAGAGTGATGGGGTCCCCATCTACATTTCCTGTTCTTACTTGGGCAGTATAAAGAAGACGATAAGAAACAAGTTATCGACCCTTTGTTCAAAATGCCTTCATGTGCATTTTGATACCCTATCTCACAAAACCCGTTTTTATTCTGACTCCTTTAGTTTGTCTAGACAGGGCCTTCTCTTCTGAGAGGGATTCAGCCTTCTTTCTAATTAATTTCTAAGTCATTTAAATGCTCTTGCTGGTAAGCACACTGCTTACTTTTCAAGTAATTCCTGCAGACAGAATATAGGTCATATGAAAATCAGGAAGGGGCTCTCTCTTGTTATCAACCATTAACTACTGTGAAACTCCAGCAATGGGGCCAACCACTCGCTGCCATTTATTTGTTGCCACTGGGGTTAACGCCAATTAAGAAGCTCTTACTCTATAACCCTTGCCAAATGCAAGGGAATATGTCATAAAACTAGACAACTGATTGGTAGTGTGGGAGATGCGCAGGTCAAAGATGACCCTGAGGTTGCAAACCTGGGTGACTGGAAGGATTATGGTATGCTCAACAGTAATAAGCAAGTTCAGAAGGATGCAACGGTTATGGGAAAAGATAATGAGTTTGGTTTTAGACATGCAGAGTCTGAGATGCCTATAGGACATCCAGGTTGAGATATCTCAGAAGCGGTTGAAGATGCAAGACTATAGCTCAGCACAGAGATTAGGGCAGGGTAAAGAGATCTGCGAATTACCTGCATAGAGATGATAATTGAACCCAGGAGAGCTGGTGAGATTACCAAATGAGTTAGGATTCCCTTCTACATAAGTGGCCCCTTTTAAGTCAGGTACTGTGCTTTAGTTCTCAATTTATCTTCTAAGGACCTAGAGTAGCAATTTAAAGAATCAAATTCAAGTAACATTTATTAAGTGGGTACCTATATGCAGAGTACTATTTATGGTATCATAGCTTTAGACCTACTGGGAACCTTGGAGGTCATCTAGGCCAAGCTCTTCACTTTACGCAGGAAGAAGTTGAAACCCCAAACAATTAAAAGTCCTGCAGAAAGAGACAGTATTTGAACCAGATTTTCTGACTCCAAAACCAGAGATTGTTCCACTGTGTCACACTGCTATTCTGAGACAGCTACAAAAATATATGAGACATGATTCTTTTTACTTATAGAGCTTATCATATTGTTGTTGGCTTCTTGCTGCTGCTGCTAGGTGGTTCAGTAGATAGAGCACCTGAAGTAGTAAAGAATTAGAAATAAAGTGAGTATTGATTGATTAGGGAATATCTAAGTAAATTTTAGTACATGAATGTCTTCTTAGGTCAGGAAGACCTAAATTCAAATCTGGCCTCAGACACTTATTAGCTGTGTGACCCTGGGCAAGTCACTTAATCCTGTTTGCTTCAGTTTCCTCCTCTGTAAAATGAGCTGGAGAAGGAAATGACAAATTACTCCAGTTTTTTTGCAAAGAAAACCCCAAATGGGGTCACCAAGAGTTAGATACAACTGACAACAACAAAAATAATGCGAACTATGTTGAAACACATATGAGTACAAAGCGTTCTGTGGAGCGTCAGGAGGAAAAGGAGGTTTCTACCTGGGAAAATCCAAGAATGTGTCAGAGAATTAATATTTCAGCTGGATCTCAGAGGCTGAGGCAGTGCTAGAAGGTACCTTAGAATCCTTTCATTTTACAGAGAAACAGATTGAAACACAGAGAAAGTAACTAACTTGCCCAGATGAAATAGCTAGCGTGTGTCTAAGGTGAAACTGGTACCCAAAAATTCCTAACTCCAAGTCCAGTGTCCTAACCATTACACCATACTGTCTCTCCTTTTACCATACCTGAACATTTCAAGACTCAACTGAAATTTCATAAGATTTTAAGTCTAAGAGCTAGCAGAAACTTTAGAGAACACCCAGTCTTTCATTTTACAGATGGAAAAGTGAGGCCAAATGACAAATTGAATGACTTACTCAAGATCACGTTAGCAGTAAGATCACATCAGAGGCAGAATTTAAACTCAGAGCCAAAGTTCTTTCCAGTTTACCAAGCTGTCTCCAGGCCCACTAAGAAGCACAGAATAATTACCACTCCTTGTAGTCTCATATTTTTAGAACCTATATGTATGTCTTTCTACAAAGTACTTGAATAAGTTTATATTGAAATTTCATTTGCAGGAAAAAATTGGAAAAAACATCACATAAGCAAGTATGAAGTAAATACAGGGCATCATGATGATCGTCGTCGTCGTTGTCGTCGTCGTCATCTTCGTTGTTCTCATCAGGAGGAAAGAGGGTTCAGTAACCTGTTTGATAACTGCCTCCAATGAATAAACAACTCATCCTGTCAGGAAGCTCTTCCTTATCTAACAGAAATCCTTCCTGCTATGTTTTAAGTTCCTTTCCTCTTGTTCCATCTTCGGGGCGGGGGGGGGGGGGGGGGGGGGGGGGGGGGGGGGGGGGGGAACGGAAAACAGATGGACACTATCTCTCATCAAACAGATCTTTAATAACTTAAAGAAAGTTAATAAATTCTTGGCTAAATAATGCTGATTTTGCTAACATTTATTACTTGTATTTTCTAGGTTTCAATAATCTGCGGTGTTTTTCTGGGCTTTCTCTTGCCCTGCCTTTATAATTATAATCTCACTAATATGCTGACTAGGTGTGAAGTTGCCATATTAATCCCACCACTCTGTTGAGTGCTTCTAATATGTCTCTCTATGACAATTACAGCTAAGTTGAGCTGGCTATTTAAATTCTGCTTTCAAATGACACTGTAGAAACTGACTTACCTTTGAATCACTTGAGACTGAATTTCTAAAATCTCACTGCCTGATAATTTTTTAAATTATTCCTTCAGCTTCTTGTAAGCTTTTTCTGCCTTCATTCTTTCTACTCCTCATGAGTCACTAAAGAGTTCTCTGCTCTTTTCCCTTTTATTTTTATTTTGAGTAATCACATCTGTTCTTTTTTAAAGTGTTTTGATAACTTTTATTTCTACATTACCGTTATTTCTGAATATAGCCCCCTACTCAATGAACCTTCCCTTATAACAAAAATGAGAAAAAGTTAAGCAAATTCAAGTGACATATTGACCTTTTCTGACAGCATATACAATAGTCCATATCCAGAGATCCCACTTTGACAATGAAATTTCCTCATCTCCTCTCCAGAGCCAAGATTGGTCTTTGTAAAGAATCTACATTTTATTACTCTTCAGTTTACATTGCTGTAGTTCTGGTATATATTGTTTTCTATATTTGGCTTACTTTGCTCTATACTGACTCACAGAATTCTTCCTATGGGATCTCTGAATTCTTCGTATCAATTATTTCTTATGACACAACAATGTTGCATTACATTCATGTGCTAAAATTTACTTAGCTATTCCCTAATCAATCGATACCCACTTTGTTCCTAGTTCTTTACTACTTCAGATGCTACTATAAAAATTTTGGCATATATGAGAACTTTCTATTTTGTCCTTGACCGCCTTGGGGATATATGCTTAACAGTGCAATTGCTAGGTCAAGGGGTATAAAGATTTTAGTTGCTTTTTTAGCATAATTCCAGAATAGTTGGACCAAGTCTTTCCAACATTGATTATTTCCATCTCTTGTCATCTTTGCCAGTTTACTGGATGTGAAGTGAAACCTCAGTTTTAATTTACATTTCTAATATCAGTGAGTTAAAGCAATCTTTTGTATGGTTGTTAATAGTTTGTAATTCTTTCAAGAACATTTTGTTAAAAATATTTAATGGATTTTCTATTAGGAATGACGATCTTACCCATTTTTATGAATTCACTTTAAATTTTGGATATAAAATATTTACCCAAGACTTTTGATACCATTTTTCCCTAATTAATAGTTTCCCTTACTATTCTAGTGACATTAATTGTGTTGGGGCAAAAGCATTTTTTATTTTGTGTAATTTAAACTATTTTATCTTTTGCATGTGTAGTTGAAAGAGCCCTAGAACTAGAGTCAGAGGATCTCCAATGATATCCTTGTTCAAATCTTAGTTCAATCCTAGTTCAAATCCTGAGCCTGCCATGTGTGACCTTGATCATAGCTTCAATGAAAGGCAAGACATTTAACCACCTGGGTCTCTCTTTCTTCATCTGCAAAAAGATGACCTCTAAAGCTCTTTCCAAGTTTAAATCTATGATCCTAAGGTACCCTGATTCTCTGATCTCTGTTTAAGAATTCTTCTCTTCACCAACATTTTTATGACATTATATTATATAGTTAGGTCAAGTGTCCATTTGGAACTTGTATGCAGTGTAAGATGTTGACCTAAGTCTCACTTTTGACAAACTGCTTTTAAGTTTCAAATGTCTTAAAAAAGTAGATTCCTTTCTCAAGGACTTTATGTTGTTGGATCCATCTAAAACAGAGCTATTAAATTAGAATGTTTTTAATTCTTGCTTTTCTAGTTTGTTCCATAGATTTACTGAAGCATTAAATAAATGCTAGTTATCGTAGTAAATCTGTAAATTGATTTAGGTGATATCCTCATTTTTTCTTGTATTGGCATGGTCAAAAATGAGCTATGAATATCCTTCCAATTATTTTGTCTTCTTTTATTCCTGAAAAGAGTGTTTTATGATTATATTTGTCTTGAGTTTGCATTGGTAATCTGCCTACCAGGTGTTTTATGCATTTTAGAATTATTACAAATGCAATTTTCCTTTCATAATTTCTTCCTGGTTGTTATTACTGTAGTATAGAAATGCTATTGATTTTTGTGAATTTATATTGTATTATGCTACTTTATTAAAGCTAGTAATTGTCTCAATTAGAAAATCTCAAAGAATCAGCAAACTAAACTATCATGTATCATGTACAAGTAGGCATAATTTTGTGTCCACTTTGACAATAATTAGGACTTTTAATTTCTTTTTTTGTTATTTTAATGACTACTATTTCTGTATCTATGTCAAATAATAGTGGAGAAAAGGGGGATTTTTGTTTTCCCCATGTTTTAAATGGTAAAATTTTTAATGTTTCTCCACTGCAAATAATAGTACCTTTTGGTTTGACTCCCTGTCCCCTAAGGCTACAAAAAGTTCCTACCAATGTGGCATAGCTCCTTTGATTTGGTAGATTTCTAAAGACCACATGAGTCACCATAGCTCATCTGATAGATGACCAGATTCTGTTCCCCCTGGAGATGAGAGGGGTCGAATCAAGAGAAGCAGCATTATATCTTTGTTGCATATTCTTGTTGTGTTAGGACAAAGTAAATCTCCTTTTGTTAGCTATTCAATGACTTGTGAGTGCCTCATTTCATCCTGACATCAAACCTGAACTAAGAGAGGACTGGTGTTAGAACACTTTGTTGGTGTGCAGAGAGGAGTTGAGAGGGAACTCAGAATTAAATATATACAGCAGTTTTTGTAAATATTTTGAGCAGTTTTTTTTCATCCCCTGGATTTAATTCAGACCCAACCAAAGAAATAAGGGTTGGTCAAAGTTGTTTTAGTCCTCCTACCAGAATCATAGAGGCTGAATATTAGAGAAAAAGTCAAAGGGCTTGCAGACTAAGCCCACCCAACTTACCAGAGTAGGTCAGTGTAGCTCTTATGAAAGGGCTCAAAGGAAAAGCATTAACTGTAAGAGCCTATTTTAAAAAGTAGTAATAAAGAATCTCCCTCGTTAATGTGGGGAACATTCTCCCACAAATACAGACATTATCAGTAAGAGTATATACATAAAGTTCACAAGTGGGGAGGCATACATGCAGGAAATTCATGTGGTGAAGGCAACTTACCAGGGTGTCACTGGTCCCCTTCATGCCATGGATAGATAGATAGATAGATAGATAGATAGATAGATAGATAGATAGATAGATAGATAGATAGACAAACAGACAGACAGACAGACAGACAGACAGAGCAAGTGAGCTAGATATATGTTATATATACTATAACAACTTCAAGCTATTGCTGGCGTGTATGTGTGACTCCAGTGCTTGTCCATGGTCTGCACTATATCTAGCTACAGACTAATATAAAATCCTGTCCTAAGGTACTACTATGGTCTTTCAGAAAGAACCAAAACCTATATACAAAGAGCAGTGGGAATCCTGGTTGGGGGAAGGGAGGTCGGGGGGGGGGGTGCTGCTACTGTCAATCAGGAAGCCAATTCCAGACACACCAGATTCTCAACTCAACTTCACAAATGGACTTTGTCAGTTGGATGTTTCCATGTGTTTCTATAGCAAGATCCATTGCTAATGGAAAAAGAGGAAGAAGAAAGAAATTTCTTCTCCATCTATCTACGCTCTGCTACAAATGCTTAAGTGAGTGGACTATCTTGACTTTATCAAATTTTTTAACTTAGTTTCTCTAATTTGCCCACATCAAGGAGTATGTGTAAGGAATTCTTCTGTGGCTATAATGTGCAAATAGGCCGCTCAGCTTCTGATAAACTTTCCGGGTACAAATGGGCCTCAAAATCTCACACCTTTGCCTCTTCCCTTTTATCAAGTGAATTGGGTGGGGTGGAGGGAGGGGGGAGAGGGGAGGAGGAAGGGGAATGGGGTATGGTGTGGAGTACTCAGTTTGTCAGAGGTGCCCTGATCAAATCCCCCCTACTCTACTACTTAGGTGGAAGTGTTTGACTTTTTCTCTTTTAAGTTGGTCTTTCTTCTTTGTGATTAATTTCGCTTAAACTAATTTTATGTTAGTTTATTCCCTCAAAGGTTTCTCTCTCCCATTCCTGTTTATCTACTTTGCGTCAAGTTCTTTTTAATTTATTTATATTTTTAGTATAACTTTATTCCTATTTATTTATTTTTCCCATGTTTCCTTCAAAATCGTTTCGCTCTCGGCTTCTTTGCTTAGGTAATATTTTTTTGTAGTGTCCTTTTCCAAGAAGTTTTCATTTACTTTACCTTCCTCATTTCTATCTTCTTCTCATCTATTCCAAATCCCATTCCTGACCGATAAAGTTAAATGACTGATAAATGTAAATATAACACTAAAGAAAAAAATTTATCAAGAAAAAGGAAAGTCATAAACTTGTTCAGGAAAATGATTTGTAGTAAAGAATTGGCATATTCAATCTCTACCACCCTTAAAAGTATATAAAAATCCACATCAGAATCTCCACAGAAGTACTCCCCCTTATAAGCTATATGATCTTGGAAAAAAGTCACCTAATTTTTCATTGTTTCCTCAACTCTAAAATGAGGTAACACCTGTACTAGCTATCTTATGGGGTGTTGTGAGGATTAAACAAGACAATGTATATAAGTCATTTTGAAAACCTTAAAGTATCTTAAAATGTCAAGTATTCAGATTACTATTATTTATACTTTTTCCTCTAGAATCTTCTCATTAAATAAAATTTAAAACTATTTTGTATTCAATTATGTTACTTTAGATTTCTTCTTTTGTATTAGCACATGACTGGGCTTTCTTAAGCATGGGGAACTCACATTGTGGAAACTCCCTATTAAAGAATGTAGAACTCTCTTCTTAATTCAGGTAGCAAAGTGTCTATTACACAGAAGACCAGGTTAAATGACTTGCCCAGATTCACCCAAATAGAGTCTGTGTGAATTTCAGCCATGTCTGCCAGATTGAAAATTGAACATGCTATGTACAAGGCCAGACTGCCTTTCATAATTATTAGGACTAAAACAATAGCATTCCCTACTATTTTCCCTCACAAAGGTGTATCATTTCTAGTAAATTATGGGTTAGAAGGTAAGCTTCTAATTAGGAACCATTAGGAGCTATTTCC
Source organism: Phalanger gymnotis (assembly GCA_028646595.1). Classification (NCBI taxonomy): domain Eukaryota; kingdom Metazoa; phylum Chordata; class Mammalia; order Diprotodontia; family Phalangeridae; genus Phalanger; species Phalanger gymnotis. Next base: position 118,976,862 of record CM053627.1, on the reverse strand, counting down.
TTTTTGTCTTTGAATAAGTCCTTAGGACTTACTCAAATTTTTGTCTTTGATTAAGTCCTAACCACCTTGCATGGTACTTTACATTTAGTAGGTAACAAATACTTGTTGTTCATCGAGCTGTGAGGCATTTATGGACTAAGAAGCTCCAAGTTCATATTCAATTCAATTCAACCCAATAACTAATTTGTAAATTAACTTTTGGACTACCCTCTATTTGAAAATTAGATGATGCCCCTAGTCACTGGACACAGAATAAATATGAATAATTGAGCTGAAGTAGCAAGAGTGGTATGAAACAGTGGGGTGTAGTGGATAGGACACTAGACTTGGAATCAGAAAGATCTAGCTTTAATATATGCCTCAGACACTTAATAGCTCTGTGACATTAGGCAAGTCATTTAATCTCATTGCCTCTTGGTTTCCTCATCTGTAAAATGAAGGAGTTCAAAAGAGAAATTACAGTTAAACATTCATAGTTGTATAAAGGCATCTGAAAAGCCTTAGTTCAAACATTTATGTGTAAAAGTATATACAACAGTGTCAGGTGAAGAAAAGAGCACAATGAAAACTAAAAAAAAATTGCTTCAACAAACCATTGCTAACCTTGGGAAGCTCAATTCCAATTGAGTTCAAGGGATTGAGAAATGAGTGGAGGGGTGAAGTATACGCAGTAAGAACAAGTCACTCTTTCTAAGAGGTTGTTTGTGAAAAGGGGGCAAGATCAGGTTGGGAGCTCGAAGAGAAGGGAGGACCAAGCAAAGGAGGTGTTGGCTTTGTTTGTTTTCCCAAAGGAGTTGGAAAACAGAACATGTTTGTAGAAAGCAGGAAAAGAGAGAGGAAAAAAAAATGAGAGAAAATGATCCAAGGAACAAGGTACTGGAGGAGACTAAAAGACATGGAATAAAAGCCACAAAATGAGGTTTCTCTCAGCAAAGACAAGGTCTCCATCTTCCTCCAAAACTGAAACAAAAGAGGAGAAAATGGAGGGTGATGTAGAAGAATGTTCTGGTGCCAAGTAGCCAAGCTGAGATCCCCTACTGGGAGGAAAAAGGATGGAGTAGCTTTAGGGGGCTTGGAGAGAAAGTAGGTTTGTAATTGCTCCTGTGAGGAGTGTAAAAGAAAGTCCACCAGGGAAGAATTGAAGGATTGCCACTAGGATTGCACTGAGGATCTAATGGAGATTAGATAACATAAATTTCTAGTGTGCTTAGTCTGCAATGCTGAATGGCTTTCTCCAGCAGTATTCATTAGCACATGAGTAGGATAGAAGAAGGTGAATGAAAGGCTTAATCCAAGTTGAGTACAGGAACTCTGACTGGCAGAGCAAAAAGGCAAAGGAATCTAGGTGGGGGGTGGTATCAGGGAGGTCCTTGTATAGCTGAATTGATTAAGTTATACTTATTAACGTACAAGACTGTTAAAGAGAGCAAAGCGAAACCAAAGCAGGGGTGATATACAAGAAGGGTAGGAAGGAGCGGAAGGACTGCAGGTCTCAGTGAGGGTGAAGAATAGTTAGGAGGAGAGAGGAAGGAGAGACAGAAGGACAGAAAATGACCAGAAAGGAATTTAAGGATTAAAAATCCTGGAGTTTAAAATTTTTCATAGTTCGGTGTTATGACCATGCATGTAGATAGCTGAAGTGAAGGGAAGGTATAAGTCATAGGGATTAAGGCAGTAAGTGAACTGGGAAGATAAAGGAGTTTAAAGAGAAACCAGTAAAAGTATTGAAGTCCTCAATAATGAAGGCGGGGGCTGGGCTAGAGAGGAAGACTGTGACCCAAGGTACATCCAAAATTCCTTAAAACAGAAAAGACAATGACCTGGGGCCTGGAAGATCACAAAAAAATAACTATCTGAACCCCATGATGGAATGAACTTTGAATGATGGTTACTGGGTGATACAGAGGGGTCCAGATGTGATAGACTCAGCGTCTCAAAGGATCATGAGGGAAGAAGCAACTAACACTGCCAAGGGTGGACAGCAATACATATATTTTAGAGAAAACCATGAAGATAGTTTGAAAAGGAGATAAAGATGAAGAAAAGTTAGCCATTAAATTGGAATTCAAGAGAATGTAAAGGGGGGAAGGTAGAAGAAGAAAGGTTCTAGGGATTGGAAGAATAGAGCTGGATGGAGATAGAACACAGGGAGAGATGGCAGAGGAAGTTGTGGGGGAGGTCAGAACTGTTCTTCCACAATTTTTCCAAACACCAAAAGGCATTGTCAAACAATGCTAGACAAACTAGTCTTAAACTAAGCATGAGGTAATGAGACAAGCTGGACCTCTTAACGAGCATATTGATTCAAGCATTAACATTGGAGAACTGGCCTTCTTGTCTTCATGACTCATGCTCTTTAACATGGCATCTGAATAGGAAAAAGATGAGATTGGGAATTCAGTCTTGTAATTTGAGGTGCCAGATAATCACTGCAATCATAAAGGACAAGGCATCCTAAATGCCGTGAGTCAAATTATTGTCGGTTTGCTTAAATCCTCATGTTTTACATAGCGCTATTGGAATTGAGCTTTTTCATATGGTTTCTGTCGACTTTGTTGTTGGCTTTTTTTTTAATAGTGTCAGAATTTCATGGCTCCAGGGCTTATTGAGCTTTCCAAACTAGGCCTTGTACTACAAACACAAGAAAGGAAATTATTTTGACAAAATTATTTGACAATCCCAATGGTGAATATGTGTGGCCTGAGGCCTTTTCTGAATTGATCGTATTTGGTACTTCAGATTCTACTAGGTCTTACTAGGGCACTACCTAAAGCTTTAAGAGTTCTTTTTCTGCATTCTTATTTCATCTTGTAAACAGAGAGTTGGAAAATAAAAGGAAATATTCATGTTAACCCGAAAAAGCATAGTTGGTTCTAAGCAAAACTCTTCTAATTCAGTGTATACATATGGATGTGAGGCCCAGGGTTAAGCAAGGTGAATATAACTACTTCTGATGATGAATATGGGTCCTAAAAGAGACTAACACAAGATATAGCCACTACCTATCTGATTCCAAACCCCTCCTCCAACATCTCCCTAGTAAGTAAAACAACATGTTGATCAGTCCTGATTGCCACTCAACACAGTGATAGCCAACTGGGCCCCAACAAGAATAAGATAGCTTATTTTCCCCAAGGGTGATGGCCACCTGGAGGAAAGATTAGCACTCCTGCACTCACCTGACAAGGGGAGGCCTAATACCCTATCATAGCTGAGGCTTTCACATCTGGTACCGATATCAAACCCCTCCCCACATCTGCTACCAATACCAATCCTTCCCTTAGGATGCCATAAATTTGGTTTATTCAACCCTTAGTCTACATTGCTGACCCCAAACTTGGCCACCACATTGGTCAAGGTGGTCTCTCAAGTCTCCCAGTATATTCAACTGAATAAAAGAATTTTTTTTACAAAGGTATTGTCCTTGGCCTCTTCTCCTCCTTCCAATGAGAGAAACCCAAAGTACTTGAAACTGATCTTAGAATAAATAAAAGGTGCTCTAACCTTCAAAGTCAGAGCCTCAATCTCTACAGATACTTCCTCAGAAATTTCCCATTTCAAAGAGTCATGATATATTTTTATTATTTCACAAAGCTTTTATAAATGCCTCTGGGGAAATGTAAAAAGGCATAGTCCCCATCCTCAATAAGCTTACAATTCATTTGAAGAGACAAAACATACAGACTTGAAAGAACTAGAGAACCATTATAAATCAACAGGTGGACAAGTGCAAGATAGTATAGTACAAGAGTTGAGTCAGTTTAGTTTTCAGATGATGAATTATAGGAGGGCAGGTAAATAATATGGAGTGCAATACCAGAACTCATGTGAATTTAAGCCTGATGGGAAGGAGACAAGGGAATTACTGGAGGAATGGAATGCCATTACATATTAGGGAGTGTGACTAAGGAATGAGAATTAAGTAGGCAGACAGATCTAAAACAGTGATATAGTGGATAAAAGATTGAAAGACAAAGATGAAAAGATGAATGCATACAGTAAATCGATGTGGTACTCCCCAAACACAGCTCCATCATGGAAAGAAAATAGAAAATAAGCATTCAGGATATTGATAGAGGATTTTGTTAAAAATTAGTAAAGATAAAGTTTATGTTATATAATGCTCTGTAAGACCAAATTTACAATATCGCAGGATATTAAGTATAATCCTGCAAGAGGTATGGGACATGGGATTCTTATTTTTATGTTATTCACTGACCTAAAGGTTTAGGTTTTGTTTTTCATTTTGTTAGGTTTTTTTGGGGGTTCCATGAAGCTTTATATTAGGAGAATCTTAAAGAGATTTAATCCATTCAATCCTGAATCAAAGGTAAAGGACATTTAACAACTACATTTTATTTAAATGTAACATACCAGGGACTTGAGAAACCCTAGTAAGGTAATTTGCCTTGGGCCAGGAAAAAAAATCATTCTAGGTTGCTTAAGGAAATAATAACAGGCAGCCTCCCAGTGTAGGCAAAGCACAGCTGCTAACACTTTGACTAGTGTAGTAAAATTAATTGGCAAGCCTAGCCACAAATTTGCTTTGCGTATCAAAGGAAAAGTATTTGCTATTTGGAAGATAACTTAAGGAATCGAAGCTAGTTTGCCAGGTCAGTTGCCAGTAGCAGATTCTTCCAATACAAAGCTGAACTATGAGGCTGTAGTTTTCTCATTAGACTAAGCCCTTCATTAAAATACTGACTAGTTCTGAGTGTTGACTTTTCTGGCATCCTGCTGTTATTGAAATATAGGATGGGTTTCAGAGACTCTGGATATCCTCAGTGCCCACGGGTTCAGTGTGGTATGTGGGTACTAATAGTTATATGTCTCAATGTATAGTAGCAATCCTAACAACAGACCAGTTAGGATCTATAAATCAAAGAGTTTAGGGAAAGGAGTGGGGATAGAGACTGGACCTGTGATTTCATTAGATGAGGAAACTCTCTCTAATAATCACCGTAGGTCAACAACTCTCTGAATCTTAAAGACTGATCTAGAACACTGGGTGGCTGTGAGTTTCCAAGGGTCACACTGCCAAGATGGGTCAGAGGTAGGAGGTGAACTTGGGTCTTCCTAGCTCTGAGACCAGTTCTCTATCCACCATTCGTCACCACCTCTCTTAGCCTAGTAAGTGACAGTTAAATTTAAGTGGCAGAATCATTCTTGACCCCCAATATACAGAAGGACACAAGCTCCCCTGCAGATGAGGGGAAGAGAGTGCTCCCTAGACAACTCATGCTCTGCAGTGATTGAGGCATGGCAAGAACACCTCTCCTGATTTGGCTCCCAGCATTGTGCTGTGTCTCACTGATGGGCAGCATTACTTCTTGACGCTCCTTTGGTGTGTTTCATTTTACCTCTAGAAGCATTATCTGCTGAAGCTCCACCCCTTCCTGTTTATATACCTCCCCTTAGGCTATGGTTCACTGTGTTTTTGCCTAGCAGTGGCTGCCACCTGCTGGAGATGTTACCTGTGCTGCTGTGGCTTCTTCCAAATGGAAGTATATAAACTCAAGCAGTTTTCATGGTATTCTCTTTTTTCTTGACTCCCTGAAGCCCTCCCCAACTAGGGCAAGTCTTCTTGGAATAAGTTCTTTCAATTCCTCTATGTCCCTAGCAGGTAGCAACTAGGCAATTTAAGCGGCTTTGAAATACAAATAAGCCTGCAATGGGTTCCTAACAGTTCTGGAGGGGTAGAGGGCAGAACTGGTAACATCCACCCTGCATTCCTGGCATGGGAAAGGTTCTCTTACCATGTCAAAGTTAGTCCTTCTTCATTCCCCTCTTAGCTATGTGTCTCCTTGGCTTTGCAATTGTAATAATTAATAATAATAATAGCTAACATAATAAATGCGTAGTATATGGCAGGCATTATGCTAAACACTTTCACAAATATTGTTTTATTTGGCCCTCACAGCAACCCTAGGAAGTATATACTATTATTACCCCCATTTTATTTGCCCAGGGTCACATAGTTAAGAAGTATATGAGACCAGATTTGAACTCAAGTCCTCTTGATTCCAGGCTCAGCACTCTATCCACAGCTGTCCATGACTCAGATGCCTTCTCACCTTGGAACTTCCCTCAGTGCTTGAGACCTTCACATTCTGGAACATCCTTCTGCAATCCCACCTCCCTTTTCCCACTGATGAGTTCCTTCTAGGGACTTCCATTTTGGGGACAGGTCCAGGCTGGCCATGTTTCTTTCCCTTTCTAGATATATTTTTGATTCTCTGAACTTTGCCATCATGCCCCCATGCAGGTACCTTTTGCTTACCCCTGATTTTCAACTCCATTTTACATATCTTTCTTCATTTGAATATAAATTCCTTGAGGTCATTTATGACCTCATTTCAAAAGAAGCTATGAATGTGGATGACCAAGACCTACAAAGACCTGACAAAAAAGCTAGTATAGAGATTACATAAAGACATAGGTAGTCCCTAGAGAAATCCGTGTCTCAGAAGGTTACTTCAGCCATACCAGTTGGAGCCTCAGATGAACTAACCCCAGCTTAGTAAGTCCAGTACACAGCCTTTGAGAAAGTAATGGCTTTCAACTCTGGAGCTAAGCAAAAGGTTATTCAGGTGGTGGAAAATCATGCAACCTCCAAGATTCAAAATTAGCTAAAATTAATTGTATTTCTTTTTCCTTCCATTTGTACTCCCAATGCCAAGTGCCTGGAATATATTAAGTTTTTAATAAATGCTCATTGCCTTGTTGCTTTGTCTTTCCCTATCCCCTTTACATAAAATAATAGCTTCTCAAGTCCCTCTAAAACTAGTCAATGCTGCTCAAAATTGCAGCTCAGTATAACTACCTTGTAATGCTCATTGAGCTTTTTGCATCCACTGATTTCCAGTAATTTAAAAATAGTTTGTTAAATCTATTTATTTGTGTCCCCATTCAGTAAAAAATGTATTAAGTATTTACTACATGGAGGACACTGACCTAGGTACTGCAAATATAAATAAATAAAACATGGCCCCTGTTGTCAAGATGCTTAAAATATAAATGTTATATCTACAAAAAGTTCTAATATGAAATAGACTATGATGCATAAAAGAGCTCCAAACAATATTCTATGAAAGTTTCAAGGTTAGAGAGTACATTTCTAGCTGAGGAAAAACAAGCAAGGGTATGTGGGAAAAATGGCACCGAAGCCAGACTTTTATGGTAGAGAAAGATAGCATTAGGCAGAAATGACAGGGGAATCTATTCCAGGTATGGCAATAATGATTCTAGTAATAACAATAGATCACTGTTGCTCAGGGTGTCCCCAAAGCCTTAGTGAGTTTTAAGCTTTTAAGCTATTAAGACTTTGGGGACCCTCTTTATAGTGCTTTAAAAGTTTATGAAACACTTTCCTACCATGCTGAGAAGCAAGTAGTACAAGTTCTATTGGCCTCGTTTTACAAATGTGACAAAAGAAACTCAGAGAGGTTAAAGTAATAGTAACAGCTAGCGTTTATACAGCACTTTAAGGTTTACAAAGTGCTTTCTAATGATGATCTCGTTTGATCCTCACGACATCCCTGCAAGGTAAGAGGTGTTGTTATCCCCATAAGTATCTGAGGTCATATTTGAATTCACATCTTCCTGACTCCAAGCCCAGAGCCCTATCTCCTGTGCCCCACTGAATGTTTATTAATGGAGAAATTAGCTAATCAGAGATGTACAAAAAGTAATCATTTCTGGCAGCAGAATAAAATCTGCATTGAAAGAGGCAGAGAGATCAGTGAATGGGCTAGAATAACATTCAAGGGAAGAAGTGATAACCTAGCTAGGATGACAGCAAGAGCAATAACAATAGCGGACATTTACATAGCACTTCAAGTGTTTAATATGCATGATCTAATTGGATATTCACAACAACACTATGAGTTAGGTGCCATAGGAAATACCCTCACTTTACGGAAAATCTTGAAACTTATGTTTGGCTCATATCTAGGTTCACACTCAATGCACAAAGTAGATAAGATTTAGGACAGCCATTACTTAAAAGAAACAATTAAATGAGCAAATGAATACATGAAAGGAAAAAAAAGTAATTACGAAGTCCTTACTTTGGGCAAAGCACTGTTGCTACAAATTGAAAAGCAAGACAGTCCCTGCTCTCCAGGAGCTCACATTCTACCAGAGGAAGACAGTATGTAATATTTATTAATAAATAATTAACCTGTTACTCCCAAAATTCTTTATGGACATTTAAAAAATTAAATACTTCGAAGCATTTTGTAGGATTTCTAAACAAATATTTCATTTTCATCTCAGCTCTTCACTGTGCTAGCAACTCATGGACCATATCCTCTGGCAAGTCATTTCATGACTTAGGCCAACTCTTTTCAGGGATAGTCATTTTCTCATCCAATAAGTTGTTTTAGACATCTTCTCCTACTGCCAATCAAATGGAATTCTCAAGTTCCACGAGTTTGCTGCCAAGGATAAAAATACCAACTCAGGATTGCTATTCAGCTACCTGTGCTCAGGGCTAAAACATGAAGTACTTAAGGTTAGGTCTTAGTCTATTATGAGCTAGCAATATGGTCCTCTCCCACTACTCAGTGGAAGTCTGAGGGAGAATCACAGAGTCCTGAATACTCAAAAGACAGAGGAAACCTAACAGAGCCCCTTTAAGGGAACAGAGCATACACAGTTCTTCTTGCTTAGGGGTCAGTCCACTTTGACAGAGTTGCCAGTTTCAAGGAAGGAGGATGCACACTTAGAGATTAAATAAAAGAATGTCAAAGGATTCACCAGAAAGTGTCAGGGCATATGTATCACTGAAAGGGGCCTACCTCCAGGAACAGCACATGTATTACCACAAGGGAGCCATGACACATACTGCCCAAAGGGGGCACAGCTCCAAGGATAGAACCCAAGGTGCATTATGCCCTGGAAGAGGCCAAGCTCCAGATATATCCTTCGCAGAAGATTATCACTGTTACAAGTGATTTCTAAGGATATCACAAATCTAAAGAGTTATATGGGAGCTTCATGTGGTGATTGATGTGATATTTACACTTCAGATTATGACAGACATACATATCTTCCAATGCAGCCATACTCTGTAGTCTCAGGAGCCACGGTAGGCGGACTTTGAGAAAGAATGGACACAAACCCAGGGGAATAAAGTAATGATGATAGTAATAACAGGAATGATAATAATAGTAATAAACAATTGACATTTGTATCATGCTTTAAACTTACAAAGTGTTTCACATGTACTTTGTCATTTAATCCCCAAAACAATCCTATAAAATAGGCATCGAAATTATCCCCATTTTACAGAAGAGAGAATGAGACTGAGAGAGATATTGCAACATATCGAGAGTCACGTTAGTGATTGCCAGAAACAGAATTCAAACCCCATTCAAAGTTCAGCACTCTGCCTACTGGATCACTCATATTAATGTATAAAGTGGCTTCTAACTTTTCTGTGAAGTGTTAAATAACTTCATTAGATACTGATAGGTTTTCTCATGTTCTCCAGACCCCTGGAGAGACTCAACCCAATAAACTTAGGACATACATAATGCCCTTCCCCCAAAAGGACATTCAGATAAAGTTAATATCCATTTGGGGGCCCATAAGTTGGGTCCCTGGGTGTTATAATCTTATCAAAAAAATCCCCAGAGATTAAAATTGAAAGGAAAAATAACACAACAGACACACAGAAAAATCAAGGTTCTGATGATGGTACAGTCTAATGAAATGTAACTTAATTTGGGCCTCCATTTTCCCACTGAACCTCACCAGAACTAATAAGTGGTATTCTTTTGTGAATCAGAGCTTCAGCACTGACTTTCTCTTGTGGTTACATTATAAGAAATAATGTGCAATGTTTTGATTTCTTAGTCCCCACAATCTAAGCCTTTTAAAAATAACAAAATTCCACAAAGGAGAAGGAAAAAATAAATCTTGGAGAAATTTGGAAAGAACAGTATGAACTTTTTATAGCAATCATAAGAAAATCATCTACATTTGTATCAAATATCGGGTTTCCAGCCCAGGAAAAGAAAACTGCAGTACCTGCCATTTTAAATTACTCCCTATCATGTTTTTATTCTTCCTCCTCCCCTGGGATGCTAACGTCTTGAAGAAATATGTGTGCGCGCTGAAAATATTTCCTGAAGTCAGTGGATTCCATATGTTCCTAGGGAAACAAATGATTCACTTCGTGGGTCATTCTTGGCGACATTTCGATCCTCTAATCAGTACATTTGGGCCCTGTGCAGTTGGAATTTGCAGGGCTTTCTTTATGTAGGCTTTGGATAGAAGAAATGAAAATTTTGGATCCTATCAAAACTTTCATTAGGATGGGGCTGCCTTTCCCTTTCTAATATTTAGAGAAATCTGTACATACATATGTGTGGGTATATAAGTATATGTATGTAGATGTGTATGTGTGTATACATATATACATACCCATTCACCATATGCATATATTAAGTACATACTATCTTTAAGTAATTAGATGAAGAAATCAAAGCAACTATTAAACCATCTGTAAAAAGAGATAGTTTAGACAAATCTGTATATGCATATGTGTATGTATGCATGTATGTATGGCATATATAATAAGCACAAACACACTAGGCAACAGAATGAGTAAATCAAAGTCACTCTATTAGACCATCTATAAGAAGAGATTATTTAAAAGGCTATTTAAACAAATCTGTACATACATGTGTATGGATGTGTATAGGCATTCATGCATGTATATACAACATATAGACATATTAAGCACAGACTAACACTAGGCAATAGGATGAGGAAATCAAAGCAACTCTATTAGACCATCTGTAACAAGAGATGAGACTAAATAAATCTGTATATACATGTGTATGTATGCAAATATGTATGCATGTATATATACATGCATATATGGCATAAATATTAAGCACAGACTAACACTAGGTAATAGGATAAGGAAATCAAAGCAAATCTATTAGACCATCTGTAAGAAAAGACAAGCGACAGGATGCAATTCAAAGGGACCTTGTTGATGCAATGTGTGGCCTTATTTAAGGGCTATCCCTATTGCAGCCTGGGAGTCCCAGGACTATAAAGCTGTTCTTTTTCCCATGCAAAACATGCACCTAGATTGAAAGAAGACCTTTCAGCTCCCTTCAGAAAAGTCAAATGACCACTGGTGGGATGTCTCTGGGCCTGTGATACATTTTAAAACAAAAAATTCTAAGTGTTATTACCACAGTTACTGTTCTGGTGTCAGCAACAACAAATATTTGCTATTATTTTTGAAGGTAGAGGGTGGGACTTGACAAAGGACTAAAGGCAGTTTCTATGTCAAACAGCACAAAATAGAAAAATCAGGGTTAGAGAGAGAGAACATATAAAACAAAAAGGAAGAGATGCTACCAAGTAGTTTACTAAGATAAGCTGACAACTAGTGGTTCAAAATAGTGGGTTTCTGGGGAACTAAATCCAAAAGAGAAACATATAAGTTTATATAGTCTTTCTTCTTTCTTTTCTCCATTTCTCCCTTCTTTCCTCCTTTATTTCCTTCTATTCCTTCCTTCCTTCCCTGTCTTCTTTCTTTCCTTCCTTTCTCCCTTCCTTCTTTGACAAATGAAAACATGAAAAGTCATTTGCAAAGAAAAAAATTTTTCCTAGAAATAAAGAGATCGGCTTAAAAATCAGGAATGTAGTCTTGGTCTCTTCTAGTGTGACATGGGGAAGATCACCTTGTCCTAACCTCAGGCCTCAGTTTCCTCATCAAGAATAATACCATCTACCTTATAGGACTGCTGATTGGGTAAATTAGATCATGTTATGAAAAGTGCTTTGTAGTGCTTTCAAGTACTATCTATAGAAATGTCAGTCTTTTGGGGGGAGGGGGAGAAAGTCAAGATTTCTGATATCATTGGTATAGGAAACTCTCAGGGAAAAAATTCCCTCTACCAAAGCAGATCAGCAATTTCTCTGCAGTTTTTAGTCTTGGAGAGTTGCCTTGACATGAGTGACTTGACTACTCCGTAAGTACCTTGCCTAGGCAGGATTTGAACCCATGCTTTCTGCCTTTGAAGATTGCTTTCTCTCCACTACATTGTGCTCCGTTTTATTATTATATCCTTGCTATTGTTTTATTATGAGTCTTTGCATCAAGAATATTGGATAACACAATAAGAAATACCCTTCAACTATATTTTTACCAAAAGATTCAATGTTCAAATAAATTGTTCTATATAAACACTTTGTGTTTATATTGAATTCAAAGTGTTCAAATAAATATTTCTTTTATTTACCCTCTATGAAGGCTGACAAGCTAATGTATTTATGGATCAGGCCCCTATTAAGCCTATGGCACTGTACTGTGTGTGTATTTCTCAGTGATTGCCAATTAAGTCCACAGGACTTTCCATCCATTACATCACAGCCTTAGCAGTCACCAGCTCAGTCTTGGCGATCTCAAAGCAAGTAAACAACATGGGATGGGGTGGGGGGGGGAAGAAGGAAGGAAACTGAGCCCAGAAACAGGTTGAAGTTCCTTCACAAATAGAAAAAAAATATTTCAGAAACTTGAAATGTAATTTCCAGACACTCAACTTGTTTGGAAGCTTAATCCCCTAAACTGATTATTATCTCTGCCTTCCTCTATGAAAAGATAGGTGCTTTGTTTTCATCTGCTCAAATTGTTAACACCTGCTTTATACTACAGCTGTGACCCAAGATCTCTAAGACCTTAAAATATGTCTGATAAATGTTTCATGAATATATTGTAAAATTCCTGTGAGATATTGCACAAAACACATATACCACGAACCAGACAACTGCAGTTGGCTATCTCCCCATAACAAAGATTATATAAAACCTGTAAATGTCTCTGTACCACCTATTACTGGTATGCCTAAAGCATCAAAGACAGTGTTTATCTCTACCCCCTCTACCCATCCTCCAGTGGTTTTAACATTTTCAATATCATGGATTTCTTTGGCATTCTGGTGAAACTTACAGAGCCCTTCTCAGAATGATGTTTCTAAATACATAAAGTAAGCTCATGACAAAAGAAATCAACTATTTAAAATAGAGTTCTCACAATATTTCTTAAAAATATAATTTCACAGACCCCCAGGTTCCAAATCTCTACTATGCTCCCTTTGGACTCTATGTATGCATATTTTTCCAGTAGAGTTTGAATTATCGTTTGCCAAAATCATTGCAAGTAAAAACTACAACCATATTTGAAAATATATCTATATGTGTGTGTGTGCGTGTGTGTGTTTGTGTGTGTGTGTGCATATACATGTATGTATATATTTAGGCTATAAGTTCCGTTTGGACATGGGTTATAGCTAAGCTTAACTCTAGATCTCTTAGCCCCTAGTATAGTTAATTGCACATTTATTGTTCAGTCATTTCAGTTGTAGCCAACTCTTTGTGAACCTATTTGGAGTTTTCTTGGCAAAGATACTGGAGTGATTTGCCCTTTACTTTTCCAGATGAGGAACCTGAGGCAAACAGGGTTAAGTGGCTTACCCAGGGTTACACAGCTAGTAAGTGTCCGAGGCCAGATTTGAATACAGGTCTTTCTAATTCCAGGCCCAGCACTCTGTCCTCTGTGCCACCTAGCTGCCCCAACTGTACCTAGTAAGCACTTAAATATTTAATTGAATTAAGCATATAATTTTTTGCCATTGATAGGTATTTATTAGTGGAGTTTTTCTTTTCCGTAAGTACTAGATCTTCTCGAATAGCTGGGATTTGGAAGCTCTCCTTATTGCTTAATGAAGCATTTATACTTATCAAAATCCTGGCTCTTTAACCAACTCCAAAAGCTTTTTAGCTTTAAGTAACCTACAGCCTGTTTAAAACAGCCATGTAGTATTTCCACTTGGAGTCATAGGATCATGGATTTAGAACTAAAGGGAGCCTTAAGGTCATGCAATCCAAACTCCATTTTGCAGATAAAGATACTGAGGCACTCCAAAAATAAGTCAAGTAAACTAGTCAAGGTCATGCAGGGCTGAGGGTAAGCTGAAACTTGAATCAAGGTCCTCTGACTCTGAATCCAAAATTCTTTACACTGCACAACACTTTGGTTCATTTGTCCTTTTGCTTCTTGAGCTTTCAGAAATATCTGACACAACCGAATACCCTTTCTTGAAAAACATATTTTCCATGCCTCTGCTTTCTCCCAATTTTCTATCTCTCTGTCTCTGTCTCTCTTTGTCTCTCTGTGTCTCTCTGTCTGTCTCTCTTCATCTCTATTTCTGTCTCTCTGTTTCTATGTCTCTCTCTCTCTGTCTCTGCCTCACTCTCTGTCTCTCTGTCTCTGTGTCTCTGTCTCTCTCTCTCTCTCTCTGTCTCTCTCTCTGTCTCTGTCTCTCTCTCTGTCTCTGTCTCTCTCTCTCTCTGTCTCTCTCTCTCTCTCTCTCACACACACACACACACACACACACACACACTGCCCTTCCCTCTCTCTCCCTTCCTCTCACCCTCTCGCTGTTTCATCTTTGTTTATTCAAGGCCTTTATTATTTTTTCCCATCCAATAACTGGGCCCTTGGTCTTCTATAACTCTTTCAATATATACTTTCTCCAACATAAAAATTATATGTACATAGTTTATGTATATATATATACACATATACTTTGAATTGTATATAAATATAAATATGAACTGCATATTTTATATTATATGCTGTGTAATATGTTTATATATGTGCATGCATATGTGTGTGTATGTGTGTGTGTGTGTGTGTGTGTGTGTGTGTGTATGCCAAGTCTCCCTATGTTCCCTATGTCAGGAGTGCAGGAGATTTTCATTGGCCTATTCATATCAAATGGACTAGGAACTTTAACTCATCCTTTTCCAACCAGAGTCGGTCAGCACCTCCTTGGGTGACCTGGTGATCCCCTGATCCTGATCCCAGACACTTACAATATTACTGCCAGACTTACTACAGGCACCCAATTGACATCCTACAGCATCTCAGAACTTTTAAGGTCATGATATCTGTGAGCTTTAGCCTCCCCAGCAGCAAGAATTACAGACATATGCCACTATGCATGGCATAGAAATCATATTTTCATATGGCTTAATCTATCATCTCTTGTAATAGCAAGCACCCTGGCACACCCAGGATGGCCTGCTAGCACAGGCTGTTTGATTTGCTTTTCTAAAGGAAAGACAACTTTTAAAGGGGTCAACAATCTTCAATTACAGAGAAGTAGAAAATACAAGCAGAGAAATTAGCACAGAGATTCAACAGACAGGGCTCCAACCGTCTAAATAAAGTGATATAACCACCTATATATACCACCAGATCAGGGGAGCACAAACATCAGAGTAGTTGGGGGAAGGCTCTTAACAAATAGCTACTCAGAGTCCCAATCACAACCCTCTTGACTCAGGGCCTGATTACCTTAGTACCAAAAGGTGTGAAAACCTTCCAACAAGCAAGCCTCCCCCTAAGCAAGCTCTTCCTTAGGTAAGTTCCTCCCACAACAGGCTCTATGTGACTCAGGATGTATCACAGCTGGGCCAGAGTTCAAAGCAGCAAGATATCTGTAATTGAGTACATGTGGTCACATAAGCCTATTAATGGACAGGGAAGATCTTCATATTCCATTAACACTATACCTTTATGCTCTCAAATTTTTATCTCTAGGTCCAAATTTTATCCCAGTTCTAGTCATATTTCTTTTTTTTTTTTGCACTTTTGCAAAGTACTTTACATACATCATTTCATTCCTTAAAAACTGAAAAAAAAAACCAAGTAAAATTACTTGTAAATGACAACTGATTTCTTTTTTTTAATAAATTTTATTCAATATATTTAGTTTTCAGCATTGATTTTCACAGGAGTTTGAATTGCAAATTTTCTCCCCATTTCTACCCTCCCCCCCACTCCAAGATGGCGTATATTCTGGTTGCCCTGTTCCCCAATCTGCCCTCCCATCTGTCACCCCACTACCTTCCCATCCTTTTTTCCCTTCCTTTCTTGTAGGGCGAGATAAATTTCTATGCCCCATTGCCTGTGTATCTTATTTTCTTGTTGCCTGCAAAAACTTTTTTGTTTTTGTTTTTGAACATCTATTTTTTAAAACACTGAGTTCCAAATTCTCTCCCTCTTCCCTTCCCACCTACCCTCCTTCCCTAAGAAATCAAGCAATTCAACATGGGCCACATGCATATTATGTATAACCCTTCTACAATACTCATGTTGTGAAAGACTAACTATATTTTGCTTCTTCCTAATCTATCCCCTTTTATTGAATTTTCTCCCTTGACCCTATTCATTTTCAAAAGTGTTTGTTTTTGATTACCTCCACCCCCATCTGCCCTCCCTTCTATCACCCCCCCTTTTTTATCTTCTTCCTCCTTCTTTCCTGTGGGGTAAGATACACAACTGAGTATGTATGGTATTCCCTCTTCAGGTCAAATCTGATGAGGGCAAGATTCACTCATTCCCCCTCATCTGCCTTCTCTTCCTACAGAACTGTTTTTAATTGCCACTTATATGTAAGATAATGTATCCCATTCTATCTCTCCCTATCTCCCTCTCTCAATATATTCCTTTCTCATCCCTCATTCATCTTCAATTCACCCTGTGCCCACTCTCTCTCTCTCTCAATATATATATACATACACATACATATATATATA
>CM053627.1:118941274-118959727 GCA_028646595.1 Phalanger gymnotis | reverse complement strand
GGAAATGGGGAGAAAATCTGTAATTCAAACGCATGTGAAAATCAATGCTGAAAACTAAACATATTAAAAATAAATTAAAATTAAATGATGAAAAAAAAAAGATGTAGCCCTCAATATAAGGGTGCACTTTTAAGGATATCGCTTTTGAATTTTATTCAAATGAAACTCCCTGGATATATACCCTAACAAATATATGACCCATGCTTGTTGCTGGAAACAAGAAGTCTTAAGAATAGGGATCAGACTTATTTTGGTTGGCTGAAGAGGTAGAACTAGGAGTAATGGGTGGAAGATAAAAAGGCAGATATGGGTTTAGTATTGACAAAAGCCTTTTTTTTAGCTTAAAGATTCTTTATTAAACTTAGAAGATGATATAAGGAAAGTGAAATCAGAATTATATCTTTAAAATGTTTGACAGGTTATCTCTTTTATAAATTTTAATTTTTATATTCTTCATGTTTTTTTAAATTTTATTTTTTATTGTTAATTTATGAAATAAAACAAGCATTTCCATAACATAGAATTTTTAAGATGATTGCACATGAAACTGCAAATCTATTATGTAAAACTTGATATTCCTTTTAATTATATAATAAAGTTATCGTGTAACTTTTTTCCCTTTTTTTCTTCCCCCACCTAGAGATGGGTACTATTAGACACAAAAATGTATATATGTAACAATTAGAATTATTCAAAAATGAAGTTGGGCCACTGGATTCCCTCTTATTAGGTCTTCAAGCAAAGGATGGATGACCAATTATTTCTTATACTGTAAATAGAAAAGATTCTTGTTCAGGAAGGGGCATGTCTACATAGTCTCGGAGGTCCATTCTGATTCCAAGATGACATGATCTAGTGATGACATAAAGATGAATGAAGTCAGCTAAGAACTGTTTCCTAGGAAATGTCACCATTCTTTTCCTTGGGTTATATATTGTAGTTGTTAAGATTGTAAGTCTTTCAGAATGAGACCTTATCATCATGTTCCACATGATAGCTATCCAGTAGACTAGAGAGCATCTTATTAAAGAAACAATCTTGTGACCATTACAAGATAAAACTGCTCATACTCAAAATAGAAGAAACATACATATGTAAAAAAAATTTTAAAACAGGCAGACACCTAAAATTTAGTCCTATAAGGGACTTTGGAGAACATACAGTTCAACAAGTCCTTCATTTTACATATGAAAAAAAGGGAGAAGTATATGTCTCCTTTGCCCACTATTCCCCAATCTCACTTTGATTTTTCTATACCATTATGTTCAGAGTCAAGGAGACTTTGTGAATTTGAATCCTGGCTCTGACTTTTACTGGCTAAGTGATCTTGGAAAACATTAGGGTTGGAAGAGATCTAAAAGGCCATCTAACTCAGCCTGTATTTGACAGCAATCTTCTTTATAATTTACCCAACAATTAGTCATACAGCATCCCCTTAAAAGACTTCCAATGTTAAGAAGGAAGAAAGTTGATAAGCTTATTGGAAACTGAGTTCAAATCTAGCCTCAAACACTTACTAACTGACTCTAGGCAAATCATTTAATCTCTCAATGCCCAAGGCAACTCTCTAAGAGTATAATTTGCATAATAAGTGTCCATTTGCATTAGTACTAAGGATCTGCATGAAGAGTGCCTTTCTGTTACTTAATAGTTGTTGCTCTTTTTATCTATAAAATAAGGATAATAACATTTCTACTATCTACTTTCTAAGATTTTTATAAGGAAAAGGTTTTGTAACTTTAAGATCTACATAAATATGAATTATTATTCTTATGTACCCTATTTGCTTTGTTGATAATTTTAAAATTTTGTTTTACTAATGTAGGAAAGATTGGAAAAACCATTCAGAGTCTGAATCATGGGCTAATCTTTGCAGGCTGCTAGGTACCTAGTGGTATAGAATAAACTAGATCTTTATGGGTAAGAGTTAGGCAATTTGAGCATAACAGCCCTTCTAGGGCTCCTGAAGTGCTAATGTAAATTTAACTTGCCTGGCTCTGAGCCAGAGATGGGCCGCAGGCAGGGAGGAATATGAGATGTCAGAGAAGAGCCATGGGGATATTTTAAGGTGAATAGGAGAGACAAACACGGCAACTGGCATTGAGCCAGCCTGCCCTTACCCTCCAGTCAACTTACCTTTGCTAAAATTTTAATAGCAGGGCTGGGGATTGGAGCATGAGCCAGATCTAGGTACAGCTGGCAAATGCATGAGACAAGCTACAAGTAGAAGACTGAAAGCTGCAACAGTGAGTAGAAAGGACATCATAGTAGAGCCAATCAGTGATGGAAATCACCATAAGAGCTGGATCAGAGGCTACTTCCTGTAACTAGGCAAAATGATTCCCAGACTTTAGAGATGCTATGCTTTCTGTGGTGTTGGAACAAGTGGGTCATCAAAGTCCCAGCTATGTTCATCGTCTCCCACCCATACTTGGGGACTGGGCAGAATGAAGTGGCTTGAGACGGGAGATTAAAGTGTGTGGTTGTATAAACTGGTGAGTGAGAGTTGACCCTCATTGATGCTTCCACTTTAGTGGGGGTGGGGGGTTAAACTTTGAATAAATATTTATCCTAAAACCAAAACTTAAGGTTTGAGTAATAGAAGAACATAAGGACTGGAACAAAGTATAAGGAACTTTCATAAAATAAGATGAGGTTCAAGCAATACTGTATCAGAGGTTTCCAAAATTTATGTAATGTCATTTCCCTTTTATGCAAAAAGAATCATTTTTCATAAAACCGTCTCCCCAGATAAGTTTCTTAGCTATTATTTATTTTAATGAAATTAAAAGTTTATTATAATTTTGTAACAACCCTCGAAAAATCTTAAACATACAATAAAAATAAGATGAGGAAGGATGGCATAGTAGATAAGGAACCAGTCTCAAAGACCTTGAAGTATCACTGTTTACATATATTGACCATATGATCCTGGGGAAATCATTCAACTTCTCAGCATGCCCAGGAAAATCTCTGACTATAAATCACAGAGGTGTTGATCTGCACTTGTAAATGAAGTTTCTCCTCAGGAGCTCCTTTTTACAGATGAAATCACAGGTCCAACAAAAATAAATGAATGAATAAATAATTGGATGGATAGATATGTAAATGAGTAAATAAATAGCTAACATCCCATACACAAATATTTGTTGATTTAATTTTAAATGATTGATTAGCTAAAAATTCCTCATAGTTTACATATTTATACATCATAAATAATAATTATTATTCTAAGATCACTAATGTTATGAGGGGGCTTGTTTTATGACCCAAAGTTACTCAGAAAATGATGTAAATGAAGATATTTCTATTTGTTAGACTTTTCCAAACACTGAGAGCCATGTTTTGACTTTATAACAGCTAAAACAGAAAACCCAATTTCACATAAATGATATTATAAGTAGCATAATACTAAATATAGTATTTATTTTCAAACAGCATAATACTAAAATTTGTATCACTTTGCTTGGTAAAATAGGGAAGTCTTTATTCAGCTATAATCAAAATATAATAAGGTGTGCAATTTGAATGCTTATTTCAACATGCTATTTCAAATCTATGAATTGTTCTTGTTTAGATGGAATAAAATCAAATGTGTCATATTTGTCCTTGAGAAAAAGTTCCTTATCCATTCATATTTTTAAGTATCTAGATCCAAAATAAAATGAGAATAGCTTTTGTAATATGGTCAAGGGATGAATAAGCACATTTTCACTTTCTTCTTTTTTTGCAGGGAAGGAATTTTTAATTAGAAAATATATACAAAACATTATTTAGCACATTTATTATCCATAGCTAGAAGTTTTCAATCCATAAGTGCAGTTGCTTTATCTTTCCAGATAAGAGTATAAATTTGGAATTTCCATTGATAAGAGTACTCAGTTGTTTTTTTTTTTAAATCTCCAAAGATACAAATATCAGATGGAGGATTTATTTTTGTTATAAATGAGTTCTCTTCATCTTCATTACTGTCACTTAAGAGGAAAACGGGGCAAAAATTTCACTTTAAGTCTTCACAGTATATTGGCACAAAAAAACTATTATGTTTCACAATAATTTTGATTAGCCTTATGCTCTGCCCACATAATGAATGGTCTAGAACTGTGTTGCCTCCATATCATCATAATTTTGAATGTGCTTTCATTTTAATAGGCTTTTAAAAATATGGTTGACTGCTCTTATAACAACAGGATAAACTGTATTGCCTCCTCACTCATATTTCACAAAAGAAGTGATTGTAAAGCATGTAATTTGTCCAAATTGTATAATAGGACAAATTTTTAAGTAGAGCTTAGAGACCTATGTTTCATTCTGACACAATGAACTCTGCTGCTTCAATTCTAAGATGGAGTTGCAGAGTAAATGCTGATCTGCATCAGTAGAAGGATTTCTTCACTGAGCTCACTAGATTGATAAAATCACAGATTCTATCTAAAAAAATAAGCTGCCCACAGAATTTCTAAATGAAAAAGCCTTGTTCATTACAAGAAATAATACTACTTTTAGCTATTAATATGAAAAAATAAATGATTAGTAGATCATATGCAAAGTAGTTCAGAGTCCAAGACAATTCTCTCATATTATATCATTTTCATTTAAAAAAAAAACTATCAACCCCCCCCTCCAAAAAAAACTATCAAATAAATTGAAATTTTCTCTTGTTGTGGCATTCACATCTACAGATTTTCAAAGTAAGAAATCTTCCCTGGCATACATTTCAACAACGCATCATACATATATAATTAAGTGAGCATCTTTTACTATATCTGTTGCTTCATGTTCTTGTGATATAAAATAGGAAGATTTTCATTTCTCAATTAATTAGTTACAAAGGTTTTCAGACATATGGGCAATTTTCTTCTCACTAAATTATTTGTAAATGAAAACATATGGAGCTGCTTTGCATGTGCTTTACGGATCTTTTTATCATAGTAATAGCTATAGGTAGTACTCTTTCTCTTACTGAGTAAGCCTTTTTCCTTTAGGAATTCTGTGGACAGTTATCTTTACAGGACTTGTAATTTTATCAATATAGAGAACTCCTGGTAAAGAATTTCTTCTACCAAGCAGATCATAATGTACTCTGCAACAGATAGTCATTGAAAGCTAAGAAGTTAAGTGACTTGCCTAGGATTGTACAAACTACACATGTCAGAGTTGACACAAATATGTATGTAATCTATTACATGCCACCAGGATTCTTTTAGTATGTTTTTGCTTATTAAACATCTTTCATTTTCTCTGGAAAAAATTATCATTTTGACAATGTATTCTGCATGTACACATTCAAAATGTCATTAAAATTTCTTAAGTCTCATGCTTTCTGCTACTAAAGCATCCACACAAACCAGTTTTTCCTGTCCATAATAAAATTATTGGTGAATTGCCGTAATAAGTAGAGCTAATTTTGTTGGGTTTTTTTAGGATTTTTGTCTTTTTAATTCTGTTTTCCTGTATTTCTCCTATTTAAACTGTCTCTGTTGTCTTTAATTATAAAACTTTCATATGTTCTAGTGGATTTTCCTTCAAACCATTTATGTATTCATCCATCCCAAAAGGATATTATTTCACCTTATAAAAATTAGAGACAATAAAATTGTTTTAATTAAATTTAAAATGAATTATAAAAAATTCAAATGATATGTATAACATTCTAGAGTTTTAGTCATTTTAAAAGTTGTTAGTTTTACTAAAAATTAACATTGCAATGTACCCACCAAAATGGCTAATCAAGAAATATGATTGATATTACACAACTTTTATGTTTTCACACAGAGTGATTGCCTTTAACTATGCATATTTCATATTCAAAGGAAGTCAACAAGAACTCACCTGGGTAAGTTCTTGACATTCATTAAATGTTTGCTATATTACCAGACTGCTAAAAGCTAGGGATACAAATAAAGGCAAAAGCCGAGTCCCTAACCTCAAGGAGCTTACATTCTTGTGGGGAAGACAATATGCAAACAAATATTTACATATACAAAATATAAACTAAGATGATATCAGAGGGGAGGCAGTAGCAGTGAAGGTAGGAGAATAGAGAAAGAACTCTTGCAGAAGGTGGGATTTGAGCTAGGTCAGAGAAGTCATATGTGGAGGTGAAGAGAGAGGGAATTCCAGGCAGGGGGCCAATGCGGAGCCAGGAAATAAAGTAACCCTTGCAAAGAATAGCATGTAGGCCAGTGGGGCTCAATATAGGTGAGTGAAGTATTAAAAAACTAAAAAGATAAGAAGGTGCCAAGCTACAAAAGGTTTTAAATGCCAGACCAAAAAATTTCAGATTTGATCTCTGTGGAAATAGAAAGCTACTAGAGTTTACTGAGTGGTAGAAGACAGCTAATGTGGTCACACATATGGGCGGATCTAGAGAGGGATATTGGCAGGATAGTGCTGAGTGTGATGGGAAGAAGAAAGCAGGCAGTTAGGAAGGGGAATGCAGTGTGTATATTGGTAGCTGGGGGTTGTAAACCATTGGAATGGGGCAAGTATGAGGGAGAAATAGTATGCCATTTCTACTGCTATTTCATGAAGAATAAGTCTAGGTAGAGTATGTAGTTGGAAAGAGGTTCATTGAGGGAAGTAGACGATTAGACAACTCAAAATCCTTCCTTGAGATCCAACTTCATGATAGATAATGAGGTGTCTATGAATTCCAGGAGGCCTACCTTATAGTAGGCAGGATCAGGTAAATGTATGGTCTAAAGAATCCAGTGAGGAGCTAGGAAGTAGCAGGTGGAGGTGTGTTTGTCCTTAACAATGCTTCTGGAGATGGAGAAGACCCTTGGATGAAGATTGAATTCTGGACTGATACAGGGCCCACAGAACTTCCTGGAAAGACCAGATAGGGGTTGCTGGATCCTGAGCTGACATACAACTTTTTGGAAAAATCCTGGATGGGCCTACAATGGTGGTTGCAGATCACATCTACATCAAGCTTTGACATTTACTGACTCAAAAATAACCTCATTTGCACATACTGCATCTAAAAAAATCACTGCGCTCTATTATCATCAGTTGAAAGGAATTTCTTGGGTTGGTCTTATTCTTGTTGACTCATTTGAACCCCGTTGCCATTTTTTAAAGCGAATGGATTCATGCAGAGGTTGTATTGGAAATATCCAGTAATTTTGGCCATTTCTTCATGGTGGAGGGTGAGGAGGCAATGGTCTCTCATGCTTCTGGTTACCTTTTCTCCAGAGGAAGAAAAGAAATTGATAGCATCCACAAATGAGCCAAGCCAAGAAGAAAAAGCAGCCAGCTTTCTGAGAGCTTTGGATTTACCCTCAGAATATCCTGGTGCTCGGTGGTGTGCAAGACAGATGAGGATGAGAATTTGATTGACAGTACTTAGTCCTTACTCATAAGAAGACTTAGGTACTGATCACAGTGGTCCTTAGCTGCTTCATGAAGATCTGCATTGTGGCTTTTGTGTAGTTCATTTTAACTTTTAGATATTTTATGTTACATACCACCAATGAAAGGCAGTATGATGAAGTGGACAGATGGCCAAGTGAAGAAGATCAGGGTTCAGATCCTACCCCAGACACTTTTTGCATGATCCTGAGCAAGGCATTTAACATCTCCTTAAAGGTTGCATTTCCTCATCTTTAAAATGAGGGATTCCTCGATGGTCTCTAAAGTCCCTCCAGGTCTAAATCTATGATTTTTTGATTCTATATCACCATTGTATGACCTAGTGGATAAAAAGCTGGCTTCAAAGCCAGAAAGACCTGATTTCAAGTATATCCTTTGATGTAGCCTTTTTGATACATAACTCTTAGTCATCCCAATTCTTTAGATGTCTAGTCGTATGTTCATGTAGATATAGGCTTATTTACCAAGATTTCCAGAGGTAACTTTCATCTTCAATTTGTTCACCAAACAGTTAAGTGGCTTCTAAGGGCAACTGACCAGGCTCAGTACTCAATGACAGAGTATACAGTAATGTACCTACAGAAATATTAGTCTAGTCTCTTGGAAATTCAGTAGTTGGACTTCTGCTAATGTAGACATCTGTAAGGATAACTCTAAGTACCTTTTTTTCCAGAAAGCAAAACTCATATGGAAAGCTTTCCAATAAAAGAACCTGCCAGAGGGAGAAAAAGATGGCCATTATTCTAAGTTGTTGTTATTGGGACTTCTGTGCAACATCTGATACTGAGAGCTGTCAAAGCACAAAGCCAAGAACTGAAAAGGCAGTAGGAGCCAACTCTACTGCAGTAAGCAATGGAGTTATTGGGGACCTTATGGCCTTTCTTTTGCCAAATGGGAAGGGACTCTGGCAGCAACAGTGTATATAAATTGTGAATAACAGGTTGAGGGGCCAAGAAATGACTTCATCAAGGGAGAGGGAGAGAGAGAGAAAGAGAATCTTGATCTCAGGGGCAATCAATTTCTGTGCTGGAGTATAAGATTTGATTATTCTTATCTAAGTTATTGCTTCAAATCTTATTGTCATAAAATTACCCTTCACCTTTGAGATTCCTCTGCATTTAAGTAGGCAAATCTTGCATCACTCTTGTTTCCACATATTAACACATAACATCTAATTCCCTATCCTCTCACTATTACCCAGCCCTACAGGTAAGAACTCTCAATGGAATTATGCTCTTCAGATTACCTAAAAAGGAGAAACTAGTCTTTATTTTTAAGTAGAAGAAAACAGTTCTTTCATTTTTTACCCTGCATTTTAATTCATGATTTCACACCAATACGAAAAATGATTAACAAATCTTCATTCTGAGAGGCAGTCAGCTTTGGTGTGGCAAGAGCAGTGTAAAATTTGAATTCAAGTCCAGACTTCATGTGATCTTGGGAAAGACACAACTTCTCCAAGACTCAGTTTCTTCACTTCCTAAGTTAGAATCATAACATATGAGCTGCTTCCTTCAAAAATTTTAAAGTGGCACAGAAAGAGGATCTACCCTGAACTCACCAAGTGGGCCAGAAAAAAATCCCATAAGTCCAGGCCATTAGGAATAATTGCTGAACATGACAAAGCATCTCCTTATGCTAAAAGATTGAAAGACGAACAGATCATACCCACACGGCAAATGCTTAATTGCTGTCTGGAATCTTCAGTTAACTAAAAATACAAACGTAGAATCAATTCACATGGACAAAATTATAATCTGGGAATTATGAGATATGGATTTTTTCCTTATGCAGAAACTGACTTCCTACAATATGGGAGAAAAAACCTAACTTTTAAAATTATCAACTAGTACTTATCAAGCATCCATATGCAAAAGGAGTCCTAAGTCCACGATGACTTACATTCAACTATTCCCAACCAGTGCCCCCTACCCCTAACAAAGAAATCTATTATGAGGATCACTGAAATAATGGCAGGTAAAATGAGGTTCAGATCTTTTCCCATTGAACATTTCTGCTACTAAAGTAAAACCCTATCGCCACTCCTGGATGTCTCCTTGGTTCCAGAACACATTTGTAGCCCTCAGGATTATGCAAAACTACGACTACTATGGAAAATATGTTTTCCATATTTCAGTGACACACATATATGTGAACCAAACTCTGCATCTTATGTTAAACAGCTTTAAAAATGTGCCCCATTTAAGTATCAGTGTATATGCCTTACCACCATATTGACAACTATGAAGATTTAAATGAAGTAGGGGTACATTGTAGAGGTTTCATGCTTGGGAAGAAGGTTAAATAGGATAATCTTTAAGGCTCCTAATAACTTGGAGATTTTACAGTTCTATGATATTCAATTTAAAAAGAAGTCTCATATTTAGCAGGAAAGTCTAGTTCATTAAACTAAAAGCCTGGTCTTCTTGAAGAGGAATTCATCTCTTATCCTTTTCACTTAGCTAATGACAAGTCATGATCATGGTAATGCATGGAAGGAGTGTCTCAAAACTTGGATAACTACCTCTGTGACAGAATAATGAGCTATCTCCAAGATAATCTATTGATGAAATCATAAATCTTTTAAGCACCAAAATATTTTAGCATCACAATCTCAATTTTTCTTTGTTTGAATGTTTCAGCCATACCCCAAATTTAATGTGACCAAAACTGAAAGTAATATCTTTTTGACTTCTCTATTTCTATTAGATTCTATCACATCACTCTTTTCCTTGCTGTAGGATCATATATTTAGAGCTAGAAGGGAACTTAAATGTTATCAAGTCCAATAGCCTCAGTTTACAGATGAAGAAACTGAGGCTCACAAGTGAAATGACTTGACCAGTGTCATACAGGTAGTAAGTAGCATAGCTGGAATTTAAACCCATGTCCACTGAGTCTAAATCTAGCATTCATTCTACTGTGCCACAGACTTTGCTAATCATTCAAACTCTAAACTTAAAGTCATCATTGACTCCTCCTTTCTATCATTGCTATTATCTAATACAGGGCTGTCCAAAACATGGGCTGTGTGCCCCCATGCAGCCTGCCTGTGTCCACCACAAGCACAGAAATTGACACAAATGCTTTAGTTAAAGCATTTATGTCAATTTCCACGCCCATAGTAAACACGGGCGAGCCACGTAAAATCGCACTGTGGGCCTCATGCAGCCCACAGACCGGGCTGCACTTTGGACAGCCTTGATCTAATATGCTGTAAAAAGGAAGAATTGCAAGCTATTGACAGCTGTATGAAAGACTGCCCAAATCACCACTAATAAAAGAAATGCAAATCAAAATAACTCCGAGACATCTAGCACATTTGCAAAGATTACAAAGATGGAAATAGTCGACGATGGAGGAGATCTGGAAAGACAAACACATTGATACACCATTGGTGGCGTTGTGAACTGTTTCAACTAGTTTGGATAGCAACCTGGATTTAAATTAAGAAAGTGACTAAAGAGTCCATGGCCTTTGGCTCAGATATCCCACCACTAAGCATATGACACAATGAGGTAAAGGATAAAAAAAAGTCTAAAATATACATATATATATACATATATGTTTGTGTGTATAGATATGTGTGCGCCTATGTGCACACACATACACACACACACACACATATATATGTATATATATATATATATATATGTATATGTATATATGTAGTTACACTTTTCTGTAGTAATTGGAAAGAATTGGAAACACCATAGATGTCCATGGACTGGAAGGTAACTTGACAATATGTGTAACATAAAAAAATGAAATGTTACTGTACCATAAGAAATTACAAGAACAAAAAATACAGATGCTATGAGAAGACCTTTTTGAACTGATACAAAGAGAAGCATGCCCGACCAAGAAAAGAATATGCAAAATAACTGCAACAATGGTAATGGAAAAAAATCAATAATAAACATTGAGACTGATGTGGAATTAGAAAGTTTAGCCATAGAGAAGAGCTATGAGAATATGTCTTCCTTTTTTTTTGCAGAGGTGGAAGAATATAGGGGTAGAACACAGCAAATAGTGTCAGATACTTTTCTAAAATAAGCATGATGAACTGGATGACTTCTAAGGTCCTTTTTGCTACTGACATTCTATGAATCTGTACAATAAGGATACTAGGTGTCTTGGTGCCTTAAGAATCTACTCTGCAAATATAGTCCCTGTAAAAGTTCTTGACTTATGAATGCTGCTTTCTCTTCTCCTCCACCTCTCTGCCTCTATTAAATCCTTCACTGGGTTTTACATCCAAGAATTTTTCAGACTGAAAGACAAACAGAGGCTACTGGGCAAATGCTTAATTGCTGTCTGGAATTGTACATCTTTAGTTAACTAAAAATACAAACATATCAAATTAGTTGATGCTTATGGAAACCTCGTTCCTGTCTCCTGGCTCCCTGGAGGAGAAAGGCATTTTGCTATCATACCCCAAAGATTCATAACTAGAGGTACAAGCTCTTTGGTCATCACTTCCTTCGCCTACCTCGAAACAGTTTCTTCTTGTACCTACTCATTCTGTGTTAGTCAATTTGGTAAAAAATAATATTCGCTCTTCAGATGTATTAGCTAACTCTACCCTTCAAGTAGAACTTTGCCTTTGCTCTACCTTTCCCTAAACTGGTATCGGGAACCTCTCTTCTGCAGTAGCCACATGGACCAAAACACCAAGATTAGACCCCGTCATCCCTTTCCCTGAACTCTCATGCGGCTCAAGATTCACTTTTCTTTTCTAACCAGCACCTCACCAATTCCTAGACTTTCCTTCACTTCCTAAAAGCTGAGATAAGACATACTCTGGGCCCATCGAACAATTGGCAATTTTCTCTAGCTTAATTGCTTAATTCATTCACCTCCCTTATGTTCAATTTGAGGAATCATAGGGTCACAATATTTAGACTTTAAAGAATACTTAGAGTTTATTTAGTAAACTCTACACAAATGAGAAAGCTGAGGCTGAGAGAAATTAGATAACTTGATCGAGATCATAACAAATAAGTAACAAAGGAGTGATTTTAACCTAATTCTATTGTACAAGCTCGTTCAGCATTCTAGTTGAAAGAACCCTGGATTTGAACTCAGAACCCAAGTCTCTGACCTTCAAATGCAAGGTTTTTTCCACTATGCCATTTTAAGTCAAGATGCCTGTGGGTTCCCTCCCCAGGGGAGAAACTGACTGGAATCCTGTTCACAAAATTGAGAAACACCCTCAACAAAACAAATAGCACTATATCCCCTCTTTCAGTAAGGGCAGAGTAACGGCAACACATCTTTCACTCCAATTCGCACTGATCTTTGATATTAACACTTGACTGCCCAGTTACCTGTTGGTCTGTTATTTTTACTCTGTGCTGTGTATATTTCTAACTCGTTTGTCTTTTTTTAGTGCCATTGGTCTTTACATTATATAATCTTTGTATCACAGACTTAAGGTTCATATGTCAATATCAAAGAAACCTGGGGGAAACTGTTCATGATACATATCCTTAAATATATTAAAACTTTTCTGTGAAGTGCCTCACAATTTTTTTCCTTGCCTAATGCTCTCTACTGGGAATGAAGCTGGGGAGAGACAAGAAGAAAAGGTCCCTCAGGTCCATTTCAAACAAATTGCTAAAGTACTTTCTTTCTACTTCCTTCTCACTAAACTTTCTCTGGGATTGGCTGTCCCAATCCTCTAGCGTGCCCATTCCTTCCATAAAGTTTCCAAGGCAAAGTGACAAAAACCTTTTAGAATTCTTTTATGCCATCTCTTCCATGAAGGCAAGAGGCAAACATCTCATGAGTTTCTCTCTCTCCAGCTCTTCCACTACATCCTACTAAACTTTACCAGTTACCAACCAACAGCCCTTTGTCTGTTTTTGTAGTTTGCAAGGTATGGGCGTTCTCTTTTTCCATAGTTCTAAATCCTTAAAAGGTGAGGGGAAGGAAGGCTAGCAAAAGAAGATCCTAATTTTGTAGAAATGCGATCAATGTAGAATCAGAGAATGGAAACTCCTGAAAATAGAAACTATTTCATTCGTTCAGTGACTGGAACATAATAGGTACTTAATATTTCTTGTTATTGGGTGATTATACAATTCTCTGTATACTTCCTTAGAGAAATAAGTACTGGATAGATGTTTTTAATGTCAAAAAGAACTGACAGCTATTTCCCACCTCCAAGTCTTTTCATGGAGGGTCTTCCATATCTTAAATGCACTCCTTCCTTACCTCCACCTCAAATAATTCTTCTTCTGAAGCATAGTTCAAATGCCACCTCCTATAGGAAGACTTTCTTGCTTCTCCCCATTTTTAGTTCCCTCTCCCTTTTGAAATTACTTTCTATTTCTTTGCATATGCTTGGTATTGAGTAATATACATAAAGACCTTTGCAAATTTTAGTTCCATATATAATGCCACATATACTCTTTTACAACAAAGTCTCTCTGATCTGTATATCAAGAACATTAAAAATTCCTTGAAATATGTATCCAGAGACATAATCTTGTTCACTGCTCTGACCTTAAAAATTTTGCTTTAAAAAGGAGGCCCAAGTCAACCATGTCTTTATTACCTTTTAATCTGCTCTCCTGATTCATCCTCCCAGGTCTTTCTCTATTCACCCTGGAAGCTCATTCCACCCCTGACTACTCTTCACATTGGAAGTATTCTCTACCCCTATGGCTCTCCCTGTGTTTAACTGCTTCCTACCAATACCTCCATTCTAATGAGGAGGTGCAGGACAACCATATCTTCATTCCCCTTCAGGATTCACTCCTAATCCATCTATATAAGACTCTCTCCATCATGTCACTAAGCAGGGTGCCATAATTTTTTCCTCTCTACCACTTTGCCTTTTTACACCCCCTTTACATGTTGTCTTCCTCCATTAGGGTACATAAGATCCTTGATGGGAGTGTTTTTTTTTCTTTGTATTTATATTCACAGGGCTTAACACACTGCCTGGAACATAGTAAGTACTTAATAAATGCTTGATGGCCTGAACTGACCTCTGATCATAAACATCAGTTGGCACTGGCGAAATAAGACAGGGAGATATGTACTCACCAAATGTGTTCAGTCCTGTGATTAAAGAAATCCAGCTGAGATTCCCTGTGAATGGTTCAGTCCTCCAGAAGATACTGTTAGTCTCCCACATTATGTTGATTTAATTATGCTCCTAGAACATTGCATAGTCTCCTGGAAGAGTACTTTGGCCTATCCATCCACATAGGAAAGACTATGTTGATGAAGAAGGCCTATTGCAAAGATTTCAACACACTTTTGGGTGGACACTTTATTAAGCTTGTCTATCAGTATGTATGTCTGGGATAAACTGAGCATCTGGGCAACAAGTTGGGCCCAGAGTTGCATATAAAAAGAGTAGACTGACTTGCTTTCAAAAAATGACAAAACTCTTTTACTGACCCAAGTTTTCCATGAAAGTAGAGGCCCATCTCTTCAATACTAACATTTTACTAGTATTAAAATATGGCGGTGAGTCATATAACACCACTGTTTCAATAGAACTAAAAACTAATATATCATAGAGTTCAATAGAGAAGCTCACGTTAGATGTAAGCAAATTATAGCTTATAATCAATGAGGAACTCCAAAGAACATCATCAAAAACATAATGCATATTAAAAGGAAAAGATGGATCAGGAGGAATAGCAAGCAAGACATCCAGAGTGTTCTACTGGCATTCTTGAAGTGTTGGGAGAAAGAGAGAAAGATCTCTAGATTGTTGGATGGGTTACCTGTGGTGGACTTTTGGGAGGACATGAACAAGCATCTGATGGGATAGACAGGCATGGATGGGTTGTGATCTGCAGTGCTAGGGAGATCATCTAAATTGAAAAAAAAATTATAGATCCATTTGAATATATGAGCATTACTAAAAGGCTAGTTAATAATCTCAAAAAACGGAAGAGATGAGATCAGAGACGCATTTGAGTAAAGTCCTATTAAAAGACCAATTAATGTTATTTCGTCTGGATCTGTGATTTCACTTGTGACAATACTAGCCTTGAGGCAATTCCCACTAACAGTTTAGAGAGATTTGAAAATATACTTCCCTCCCTTCTTCGCAAAATTGGAGATATCATAAGAGGTCTTATAGGTATGGACAATTACATATGCTGTCAAGTTTTGCTGGACCACTTTTGCTGTACTAGTTTTGCTGAACCACTTTTCTCTCTATTTTTTTTTTATTAATAGTTACAAGTAATGGGAAATGTACTTTTTGAAATTAGGGTAAGGTTAATACAAAACATGAGAAATGTTTAAAAGTTAAGTAACGTATCACAGGAATCTGTTTTATGATTGCATAAGGGTGAGAGTATAGGGAAGCAGTGAGAAAGGACCAGGCTCTAGTGAACAGAGGCAATAGCGAAGCACAGCCTTGGGTAATAGCCCAGTGGAGGCCTTGAAACACATGAGGTCATTTTGCCCCAGGCACACACATTCCCAACCATACCGAGGGTGACAAGCAAGAGTCAGGCTATCTTTTAAACAATCCAATTGATGCAAAACCACCACCTCACCTCCATTGGTTAATTTTTGCAAACTCTTTGCTCAGTTTGAGTTTTAAGCACATCACCCAGATGTTTATGTTCTGCATAGAAACTTGAGATTTTTTATCAGGATATACAAAAAGTAAGCCTGGAAGTTTGTGGTCTAACAAGTCCTCCCACTCAAAGCCAGAGGATGGCAGCTGAACAGGCTGTGTGAAAAGAAATAAATAAGGAAGGAAAATCCCAAGACGCTTTCAGAGACAATGAAAATAGCGCCACCCTATAAAATTGAGCTATGTTATGACTCAAATCTCTTTCTGGCCACACCAAACTGGCCTGGGACCAGGTCTGTGCACTCAACTCTACTTGGTGTCACACAAAAGTAAAATTGTTTATCAGAAAAAAACTACACCCTGCAAACACCATGATGTTGCTGTTTTAAGGACTGTAAGATGAAGCCCTAGGCTGAACAACTTCTCATTAATGTCAAAGCAAGTTTTCTCCCAGAACTTAAGAAATCCAGAACAAGTCATTGACTCACTGTTTTTCTTTATTTTTTCCCCTCAGTTTAGCATTCCACCCTCCACCCCACTCACCAAGTTCTATACTGTCATTCATTCATTCCAGAAATATTTACACCCTGCGCTTGATACAATGGGGGATAAAAAATGTTGTTCCAAATAACAAACATCTATTAAGTACCTATGTGCAAATCACTCAAAATACAAGATAAGAAGAAATAGCTCCTGCCCTCAAGGAGCTTACATTCTAGTGTAAGATTTGGGTACATACAATATATACCCAATGAAATAAGTACAAAGCATATACAAAAAAAAAATCAAAGTAAATTCAAGAGGGAAACATGACTAAAAAGGAAGGAGGGTTTCAGGAAGGACGGCACATAGGAGGTGGTGTTGAAGCGGTGCTTTGAAGGAAGCTAGTGATCCCACAGGTGGAGGTGAGGAGGTAGTACGTTCCAGACATGGAGGATGAGCTATGCAAAAATAAGTAAGACTTAATACCTTCAGCTTACTAAGGATATCACCAGACTATTCTGCTTCCAAGCAGATACTATCACTGAAACAAAAAGGGAATCTTTAAGATTCCACTCTCTTAGAACATTTATGTAATACTTTGATATCCCAGGATGAAAGACACTTCACAGATCAAAGATGGTAGCCAGCCATTAGTATCCTATTGTAACTATTAGGAAGCTAAATGTCAAGTGCTTTTAAAAGAAGTCCTTTGCTTAATCTCTTTTTTTTCATTTTCTATTTATTACTATGACAACCTGATAAGTTATTGAAAAATGGTGTATCCTCTGAAATCCATTTCTTGGGACTTCTAATGTGCATTTTCCTCTTCTTTTCCCCATATCAGTATTTTTACTAGTTTCCTTTTTCTTATTAAGAAGGAAAGATCAGGGCAGCTAGGTGGCTCAGTGGATAGAGTCAGGAGGATCTGAGTTTAAATCTGGCCTCAGACACTTGACACTAGCTGTGTGACCCTAGGCAACTCACTTATCCCCAATTGCCTCACCAAAAATAAGAAGAAAGATCTAGAAGAAGTCACTAATACCATAATGTAAGGTAGTTTAATGTATATTTCTCATAATAATGGTGAAATTTTTCAACCAATCTGAAAAAGGAAGAGGTAGGTAGCTGGAGGGAGAAATGCTTATGAGAATCAGGGGTATTTCCAGGCCATTATTTCACATCACACTGGTAATGACCTATCTTGCCCATGATTAAGGCTGGCACTGGTGAAAATTTCTTCTGCTGCTACATTACAAAATCAGGCAAAGGAAGGGTTTCACTAATTTTGAGTAGTCCAAGGCTATGTGAAATAAAGTGGGCAGACTAGAGCCTAAACTCTACCATCATTTGATTTCTCTTGGCTTTATCTAACAAAACCATTTTTTGTACTTCTAGTATAAGAGAGCAAGGCCTTATGATGAGACACAGCCTTTGTGAAAAGGGGAAGGTATTGGTTGGAAGCAACAGGAATGAGATAATATTTCTTTCTTTTTTAATATCTTTTTTTATTTAATATATTTAATTTTCAGCATTAATTTTCACGAGTTTGAATTACAAATTTTCTACCCTCCTCCCCACTCTAAGATGGCGTATATTCTGGTTGTCCTGTTCCCTAGTCAGCCCTCCCTTCTGTCACCCTGTAGTAGGAAGGCCGAATTTATAATCTCAAATATAATCATGTATATGTTTGAATTGTTCGAAATCGCAAGGTATGAGAGATTCTCTAAGTAGAAAGCACCAAAACATTTATTTAGGCCCCA
This sequence comes from Phalanger gymnotis, assembly GCA_028646595.1. Taxonomy (NCBI): domain Eukaryota; kingdom Metazoa; phylum Chordata; class Mammalia; order Diprotodontia; family Phalangeridae; genus Phalanger; species Phalanger gymnotis. The sequence goes on along the minus strand of CM053627.1, from coordinate 118,941,550 downwards.
CCGCAGCAGATCTGCAAACCAGCCTCCCTATTCCAACATCTTGACAAAAAGACTCCAGGCCCAGAAAGCCCGCCTCACAAGAGTAACAAGCAGGCCACAGAAAAACAAGATAGTATTTAGCCAAATCATATTTACTGGCCTCAAGTCCTTGCTCACACTCCTGGGTCTACACACGGGTCAACTCTACTTCCGCACCTTCCTGCTTCCACAGCTTCCTGCTTCGGCTTCCACTTCCACTGTAGTTGTCTCTTGGCTCTCCTTTCCTGGCAGCCCAGC
>CM053627.1:118913712-118940774 GCA_028646595.1 Phalanger gymnotis | reverse complement strand
CATTTGAGTTAGTCTATTTTTTAAGGTGTTGTTTTCTTCTATATATTTTTCAGTATTTTTTTGGGTCTCTTTTAGCCAGTCATTGACTTGTTTTTCATGGTTTTCTCTTATCCTTCTCATTTCTCTTCCCAGTTTTTCCTCTACTTCTCTAACTTTCTTTTCCAAATCCTTTTTGAGCTTTTCGATGGCCTGAGATCAGTTCATGTTTTTCTTGGAGGCTATTGTTGTAGGCTCTTTGACTTTGTTAATTTCTTCTGGCTGTATGTTTTGGTCTTCTTTGTCACCAAAGAAAGATTCCAGAGACTGAGACTGAATCTGGGTGCATTTTTGTTGCCTGGCCATGTTCCCAGCCAACTTACTTGACCCTTGAGTTTTTTGTCAGGATATGACTGCTTGTAGAGTACAGAGTTCTATGTTCTATGCTTAGGGGGATGCGCCAGCTCTGCCTCACCACCACTCCTCCTTCCCCAAAAACCCCCGACCAGGACTGGACTTAGATCTTCAGCAGGCTCTGCACCCCTGCTCTGATCAGCCTCTTAATTCCTCCCACCAGGTGGGCCTGGGGCCAGAAGCAACTGCAGCTGTAGTTCTGAAGCTGCCCCACCTCCACTGCCCCCTGGGGCGGTGGCTGAACAGCAAACTCCCTGTCCCCAGCAGCTTTTCCCACTACCTTTCTCTGTTGTCTTTGGTGTTTGTGGGTTGAGAAGTCTGGTAACTGCTGCAGCTCAGTGATTCAGGGTGCTAGGGCACACTCCACCCGGCTCCTGGATTGGTTGGTCCGCACAGCCCACATTGGACTCTGCTCTGCTCCTCTCCCAGCTCCATGCGGGATAGATCTTACCCAGAGACCATCAAGGCTGTTGTGGGCTGGAGCCCTGCTTCCTTCTGCTATTTTGTGGGTTCTGCAGTTCTAGAATTGGTTCAGAGCCATTTTTATAGGGTTTTGCAGGGACTTGGCGGGGAGCTCACACTAGTCCCCCGCCACCCCCCGGAGATAATATTTCTAAAGCACTTAACATTATGCCCAGTACATAATAGGTACTATGTAAATGTTAGCTATTATTATTTTTTATAGCCAGAGACTTGACCATCATCACATGTGTAGTAAGTAGTTGAGTCAAGATGCAAACCCAAACTTTTTGACTCCAAATCCAGTGCACTATTCATTGCACTACATTCTTTCTCTCTGGCTCAAAAACCTAACCGCTTATGTACCATGTGGGAGAAAAAAAACCCTACTTCAAATTCAGTTACAAAAGAGACAAAACAAAACAACACAACACAGAAACATCCAGGAACTTGAAGGTTTCAGTGGAGGAGATGATATGAATAAGATCCCTCTCTTGTTTTTCCCTTACCTGGGCTTATTACCATTCTTTTAAATTGCTAACTCACAACAGAGAGGTTGGAAAACTCTTTCAATTTGCTACTCTTCTAAACCGAGGTTTTTCTAACATAGTATTTGTTATGAGAAAATTCCACTATAACCCCCCCCCAAAAAATTGAGTATCCTGTTAAATTTGTTATGATGACTCTATCTTGTGTTGCTAAATACTTAAGGGGAAAAAAAAGAAAATAGGGGGAGAAGATAAATAAAAATTGATAAAAGTACCCATTGTTGATATTCAAATAGATTTTATGTTCAATAGATTTTTAAAGCATTCTTTTCTCAACACAGAATTGGGGAAACACACACAATCTCAACCCTCAGAATTTACCTATTTCAACCTGCATCCAAATTAAGATTCTAATCTATTCTAAATTCTAAACACACACACACACACACACACACACACACACTCTTGAGGTCATAAGCTATCAAGATAAAGACTTGAAATGATGGGAAACTCACCATCCCTGAGACAGCTTATTCCATTTTTGGGCAACTCTAATTGTAAGGAAGTCTCTCCTTATGCTAAGTAGAAATAAGCCTCTTTTGTCATTTCCACCCATTGATCTTAGCTTTCCCTTCTGGGGCCATGCAGTATAATCCTGGAAGCATTGAACTTTCACTGGCCTCGATGCCATTTAATTTACAAGCTCCACCTAAGCATCCCATGGTCTAGAGGTATCCTGTTGGGTTCAAACTCATTCAAACTTACATTTATCTCACATATAATATTTCCATTACATTGTTTAATAGAGCGCTAAGAACCCAACCCAATCCTATTGCTAGCCCCAGGCCTGATGACACAATTCAATATCTCTTGGGCTGTTTCCATAATCAAATCATGTAATCATGAAATATGCCTAAGCATTTTTGAGATTACCAGGACATACAATTATGTCATTGTTTGAATTTGATTCAAAGTACCTCTAATTAGCAAAAGATAAAGGGCCAAACGCTCACCAAAAAAGTCTTCTTCTATAACCTGTGCCTAAACCCTTACCTAAAATGAACATCATGGAAATTTGGCTTTACGGGTATCATTAAACGAAATTTATTTGAATAGAATCCAAATAAACTATGGAAATGATCATTTGAGCTTTTTTGCTTATCCTTTGTCTTTTCAGAGTTTTCTGTAAAATCATAGATATCTACTATGCAGGGAGTTTTGAAGAGGTTTAGGAGAAAGGAAAGAGTAGGGAGAAAAGAATCTAGCATGCTTATGGAAAATGATAAGATTAAAGATTTGGGGATGGGACAGACTTCATAGGACACTTAGTCTAATGCTCTCATTTTACAAGTAAGGAAATTGAGACCCAAAGGGTTACATAGGTAACAATGTCAGAGGTAAAATTTGAACCCAGATCCTTTATTCCAAATCTAGGCCTCTTCTCTCTGCATCATGAGATTCTATGACACTGAAGCCATACGGTCTATCCTCCTGACATTTTCTAGTTACAATGGAAAGCTATCATTTCTTGATTTCTCTCTTCTTTCCTTCTAGCTCACCCCTTTGAACAAAGTTATTAAAATAGTGTATGTCAAAAAAAGAGAAAGTTTCCTTGCCTGTAAGATGGAAAAGTTGGACTAAATAATCTCGAGTCCCTGTCAGCTCAAAAATCTCTGTCTCTCTGTGATTCTATCAAAGACACTAGAAGCATATGAGCCTGGAGATATAAGGAACAATGAGGATTCTCAGAAACCTCTCCCAAAACTCTTATGAGTATATTATTCTGTCTCTGAAGATCTCCAAGAAATGCAGTTGACACTGTTCTTGAACATCTTTATATGTAGATACTAAATAGTATATTCAGCTCTAGTTTCTGACATTGAGCACTTCATTCAAAGAGAAGCAAACCACTGGAAATAGCTATTATTCTTTTTTTTTTTTAGAAATGCCAACAGAGCTTGGCCATTCAGGCTATAAACAACAATAAGCCAATTTATATGAAGGACAGAGGCTTGATAGGTTATCCTCTCATCGTGGGTTCAGAGAATGAACTCTGCTCCTTAATATTCATGAGATCTTGGGCAATTCGATTTCCTTGTCTGAATTTCAGGGTTTTTTATCTGGAAAATGAGAGGTTTGGACTACACATCCTTTGAGGTCTCTTGATTTCAGTGATGTAGGCTTTAGATCTTGATAAGAAAGTCTTCACTATTTCTATTCTATAAACAATAATAAACACTAATGAAGGAAGAACACTGGCTGTAGAGTCAGAGGACCTGGGTTCAAATCCTCCCTCTGCTCCTTATAATCCATGTGACCTCATTTAATATCAATAGGCCTTATCTGTGTTATCATTAACAGTAAAATGAGGGGTTGGGTTAGATGACCTCTGAGTTCTTATCTGATCTCTGGTCCCTAAAATGATCTATCATTTTTGTAATCACCACCACAACAATTTCCAAAATGCCTAGTAGGGACAAGAGATATAAAAACTGATGAATAAATGAATGAATGAATCACTGAATGAATGAAAAAGCAGTTATCAAGTGCTTACTATGTGCAAAGCATTTTGTTAAGCCCTGGAGATACGGAGAAAGTAAGGCAGTCTCTGCTTAGTGGTAAAGTAGATGGTAATATATCTTCTTTAGTGTTATTTTCCAGTAAGAAAATCATAAGCACTTCAGTGAATCCACTTGACAAGTCAGGTGCTTTGGTAGTGACAACTATCTTTCTGATGTTTCAGTAGTCATGGCTTCTGAGAAGTTGAGGTCGCAGCACCTGCAGAAGTAGTTACCAAGTCTTGCCTCCAAAAAGTTTGTTCCCCTAGATTGATGACTGATAGAGTTGGAGAGATGCGATTCTCAGGACTCCTAGGCTTAGCTACCAATTGTTAGCATCAATTGGTAAGCATTAGAGATTGTAATGGAAGAGATGGTGGGTCCCTTCTCTGATGAGTTACATTCCTGGGTGAAGGCAGCTGGAGCCTGCCCTTAAGGAGTTTATAATCCAGTAGGTAGATAAGACAAATGCACAAATTACAATAATCCAAGTTAGCATATAAATGTAAAGGAGACAGCAGACTAGCAAGAGAGATTCCAGAAAGGAGAGTTCATTTACAATTTTAAAGGTCAGCAAAGACTTTGTGGGAAAAGTAGCATCTGAGCTAGACTTTGAAAGGAGGGAGAACTTTCAACCAGAGAAAATGGGATGAGAAATACATTTTGTCAGGTGTGGCCAACATGTCAGTCAGTCAATCAACAAGCATTTACTAATTGCCTACAATGTGTCAGGCATAGTGCTAGGTGCTAGGGATACAAAAAAAAGGGCGGGGGTGGGGGGTGCAAACAAAACAAACTAAAAAACAAAATCCAATACTTTCAAGGAACTTACATTCTAATAGGTGAGATAATATGCAAATAACTATGTACAAAAAACAATACACATAGGACTAAGTGGGGATAGTCTCCAAGAGAAGGCACTAAGATTAAGAAAGAATGGGAAAGGCTTCTTGCAGAAGAGGGGAATTTAGCTATGATCTAAAGAAAAACAGGGAAGCCAACAGGTAATTTTGCATTCTTTTGCTTGACTATACTTATGAGAGGAGGAAGGAGGGAGTTGTATGAGGGCACTGATAGTAATGCTGAAAAAAAAGGAAAAGAGTATTGATGGAATATTTTTAAAAAGCACAGGAGAAAACAGGAAGTTCGGAAGGGGACACAAATAGGGAAGTTTTGTTATAACTGCTTTAAATTTAATATACATAAAAAACTGTAGCAGAAGTTCATAATTTTATATACAATCCTCTTTTTCTATTCTTTGAATAATGAAATGTTTGTTGATGGTCAGGTTCATAATAAAAATTAAATTAGTTCAATTTAACTTTTACAAGATTGGGGAGAAAAGAATAATAGAAATAACTAACATTTATATAGTTCTTACCATGTACCAGGCACTTTACAATTAGTGTCTTACTTGATTCGCACAACAACCCTGAGAGGAAGATGTTTTATTATCCCTATTTTATAGATGAGGAAATTAAGGCAGAGGTTAAATGGTTTGTCCACGGTTACATAGCTAATAAGTGTCAAAGGCCAGATTTGAGTTCAGAACTTCCTGATTCTAACCTGGCACTCTGTCTACTGTGCCATCTAGCTGCCAGGTAGAATGGGAGTCAAATCCAATAGCACATTTGTCTTGCATTAAAAAAATTTTATATACATCTTTAAAATGCTTAAATCTGATGCCCATTTATATAGCCAAAATACCAAGGGCTATAATTATTCAACATTTTTAAGCATGTAGATAAATGTGTAAAGCCTTTGCAGTCTTTAAAATACCATAATGTTGGCTATTTTTTTTAATATGTGGAGGCAGAATGATGCTGTCCAAAGCATGCTTGACTCAGACTCAAGAAAGACCTGGGTGCAAACCCTATCTCTGACGCGTACTAGCCGTATGACCTTAAGCAAGTCATTTAACTTCCCTGAACTTCAGTTTCCTCATCTATAAATGGGAATAATAATACCTGAAGTACCTACCTCACAGAATTATTGTGAGGATCAAATGAAGCAATATATTTAAAATGCTTTGTAATCCTTAGAGTGTAATCCTTAAATATAAATGTCAGCTGTTATTATAAACCAGGGAAAGAGAGCAAACAGAATCTACTTTCCTCCCATCCAACCAAAAGAACATTCCTGAAAAGTCCTTTAAAAAAATTCCTCACAGACACATGGAACATCTCAGAGACATGCTTTCCAAGCTTACAGCCTGAAGCACCCAAGGAAATGAGTGATCCAACTATGAACCAGACACCACCCCCACTTATTTTATTTTGTAAATGAACTTAAATGTTATTTTCCTCTTTCAGCAACAAGCTTAGCAGTTTTCAAAAGAGAAGATAGACAGTATTTTATTGTGAGCTAGTGGGACACACAGCCAATCAGAACAGAGTTTGTGCAAACTCTGTACTCTCCTTTTTATAGGAATCATAGAATCTTAGACCTGCTTGGGGCTTTGAAAAAAGTGACCTAATGTAACTCTTAATTTTATAGGTGAGGGAACTGTGGCCCAAAGACATTAAGTGATTTCATTAAGATCACACAATGAATTAGTGATAGGCTTATAACTAGAATTCATATCTCTGGACAAGTGTTCTTTTCTGCACACCTATCTTAGAAGCAATTGTTATTCAACTTAAGCTATGTCTAAACAAGGATCATCAAAACACCATTCCCAAATAATAGCCATCTAGCATTTGCTTGGAGATCTCTTGGCAAGAGAAACTCACTACCTCCCAAGGCAACTCACACCACTCTTGGATAGTTCTAATCATTAGGAAGTTTTTGCTTACAACTAAACTAAATTTTAACTCTTTGCAACTAGTTTCTCCTAGTATCAGGGCTCTAAGGCAAAGCAAAAAACCAATTCTATTCCCTCTTCCATATGACAACCCTTCATTGCATGTGAATTCTGCCTATCCCTTTATGCATGAGCCTTCTCTTTTCAAACAAATATTCTCGCTCATGAGTGCTTTACCAAATTGGCATGGTAATATGTTTGGATTTGCACTTATACTTTCTATCATGAAAAGTGACCTGACTGACTTTCTATTAACTCACTCCTAAGACTTATAATTTTTGTTGTATCTTTATGGAATTCGTGTGTCATGTTCCCTCTAAATTTATTATAATTTCCCTCCACATAGAAAGAAAAAGAAAGCAGAACTTTTTTTGGTCTTTTTTAACCATAGATTTTTTTTCCTAGCTCAAGGGTTCTCAACCAATTCGCAGACCTTCTAGCATTTTATGGATAGATTTCAAGGGGTCCATAAACTTGGATGGGAAGAAAAGTACTGTTTCCATATCGCTGGTCTCCTTTGCACCCCATGTATTTTGTTTTATGCATTTAAACACATTATTCTAAAAAAGTATTCATTCACTAGTCTGCCAAAGGAGTCCACAATACCAAAAAGGTTAAGCACAAAAGTCTTTTTTAGTTCACTGTCTTGCATAAAGGTCCTCCTATTCTTTCCTCTCATCCTGTATCCTTAACCATAAACTATAGAATCAAAATTTTATCTGAGTCCTAGGCAGAGTGTTACAATGGCTTGCCATTTTTAATGTAAAGATGCTCATTAGCAGTAGGACATGTGTTCTAAGTCATGATGAGTTGTGCTGTGCTGAGTCATTCTTAACCTGTCCTTATCCCCCTTATGATGAAGAGCATAGCTGTGAAGACAGGATGGGGCAGGAAGGGAAGGGAAGTAAACTGCTTGGTTTGGTTTTGTTAATGCTCTTCTTCACACTACGAAGATGATACTACAGACCCAGGGTCAGTAGGACTTCTGTTTTTTGTTTGTTGATTATTTTTCTAGTAATAATGGTGACATAATAGTGATCTGTGCCCCCATAGACTTTATCTCAGTCTTCTTGTAAAATTTACAGTGGTTATTGGCCCCGGGGCAAGCCATGGCCAAGGGAGAAAAAAAATTATGAAATTATGAAAACCTAACTAGATCATACAAGGAGACATTCTTAACCTTGCCTCATTAGTCCAAAGCTCTAAGTAACTACCAGTATCAAAATAGATCATCAGAAAGGAAAAAGAAAGTTTTAAAAGAAGAAACTGGTTGAACTGCATTTAAGATAAACTTTCTTAGATTTGACTCCCTCTAGAGTATATTGGAGGAAAAGACTTAATCCGGAGATATCTGCTATTTCATTAAAAACATTTTTAATTCACTTTTCTATTTTAAAAAATCCAGCTCAAAACATTTTGAAGTTTGAGTTTCTTATGTTGGTCAAGTATATGTTCTCTGGGTCCCCAACATATTCACCCATGCTAAAGGCCGTGATATCCCTAAAACTCAAATTATTTAAGTACTGGAAAGGGAAAACTAAATTCTATTTTTTGTAGTTTATGTAAAGAACTTTGCACAGATGCCAGTATGTACTTCTAAAGTATGTCTAACGGAATATACTTTAATGTGCAAATGCATAGGTACTATGTCAACATATATATAAATTTATGCCATGATTTTCATTATCAGTTCCCTATTGCAAAGAGAGAAAAAAATATTTTTAGATAGCACATTTAAAATTGACTTAAAATCCCCGCTTGCTTCTTGTTTTATATTTAGGTTATTATTTATGTGCTATTGCTTTTTTCAAACAAGTTACATGCGTCCAGTATGAGAGGTTAGCAGACTTTCCCATAGTCACACAGCAAATATGTGGCACAGAGAGTAATTGAACTCAAATCTGCCTGTTTCAAGAGCACCCACTACTTCTTCCAAAATGAATAGTACAAAGGTATTTATTATGTGACAAGTCAAAGTTCATACAACTTCACACTCCAATCGACACTTAGATTCAGGGGACATCATTTCCAAATCTCATCTTAGGAAGCAAAGGTGTCTTACTGACCAAGCTCTTTTGAGGTGATGCAGCAATCTGTTCTGCAAAATGTGGTTACCTGGCTACTTCTAGTTGTTTTCAAAGTAGCCTGTTGCTTGGGGGTAGAGACTTGGGGGGCTCTAATTGTTCAAAAGTGCCTACTGTGTTAGAGCTTTTCTCTCCTCTGTCAGTGCTAGGAGATTTTAATAATGTCTTCTTGGTGTCTTCATTATGTAATTGTTAGGTCTTTTTAAAAAAAAAACAGTTAGGACCCTGCTATTATATCAACAATCAGCTTAATTATTAAAGGCTATTAATCAATTGCCTTTAGAGAGGGATGGAAGAAAGCCCTCCTGGTGGAGAAACTCTTACCATTTAGATCTGTTTATATAACAGTATGGGCCAAGTATGAAGTGTTTCATCTCCTGTTTGACTTTACTGTGGGTAAAGCAAAGCAGGTTAATGGTCACTTTCCCTAGGTTTTCTGGGAAAATACAACAAGCTTTTCACAAGTTGCAAAATGCAATGACTGAGCCTTATACTATTGTATTGGATAGTTGTGTGAAAGTCTGCTAAGGTCAGTGGATCTTTTCCCATCCTGCTCGCTGCTGGTGTTTACTTGTCTTTCTGTTTATTTAAATGACACTCTGGTTTGAAATGCTGGGGGCTTCTTCTCCCTTTGAGTCACACATTCTAGTCTGGGATCCTCTGCTAAGTCACTTTTAGCACCTCATTAATTACCAACTGCAGCAAAGTCCGGCTGTTTTGCAACTTCAGTGTCTTTGCTGAGAAATAACAATCCTATGCTAGAATGCGTAAGTGGCACAATCCTTATCTGCCAAATGCCTCCATTTGACGGCATCTTTTAAAAGGCTAATTACCTTAGCACTAGTCTTAGAGTTCCTGCAAATCTCAAGACAGAAAAAAAACAAGTAATTAGGCCTCTGCAGGACCTTTACATTTAACTTTAGGTTAAGGCAATCAGGAACTACTTTCCATCTCATTTCTCCTTTGGAGAAATGGTCCCCGAGAGGATAATAATCGCTGTTGTCATATAGGAAATTATTCTAGCAGTGTGGTGCTGTAGAAAGAGCCCTGGAGTCGAAATTAGTAGAAACTTCCATTTAAATCACAGCCCTCACACTTAGGAGCTCAGTCACATTGGAAAGGTCACTCAATTTCACTTTGCCTCAGTTTTTTCATCTGTAAAATAGAGATAATTAGGTTGTTTTAAAAGTCTGAGTGCACAAAGGCTTTTTCAGCACCCTGCTTGCGCTACCTATATCACAGTGTTGTCATAACGAAAGGATTTTGCACATCTTAAAGCATTATATCACTGTGAGTTATTTGAAGTCAGTGAGGAGATCTAGAAATTTATCTGACTTTTGGTTCACTGGTCCAACTCATCTTTTTTTTTTTTAAGGATGCCTTATGTGTTGTGGTGGGGGTTGAGGATATGATGAAACTCTAAACATTTGGGCCATGTGATTACATAAACATGATACATCCTGAACTCTTGCAGCATTTCGTTGTGGGCCAGACATAGACATGTGCTTTCTCTTGTTAGTTGTCATTTTTGTGCATGTGACTTATCTCCTCCAATGGAGGACATGACCTGAGTTCTGTAACCTACTAGCAAATAACCCAGTGTCCTACCTTGGTAAATCTTGTTGTTTGTTGTTATTGAGAGTGAGGAAATGTTGATTATGATGATTACAATTAGGTAATCATAATGCTAATTAACTGTTGATGATAATAATAGTTCATATTAGAACTTCTGTTTTAAGGAAGACCTTCCCCAGGCCACCCATGTCTTCATTTCTCCTACTACATATGACCCCTATATTCCAGCTAAACTGAACTACACAAATTTCAGTTTACAGTATGTTTTATACTATGTATATAGAATGTTGTACAGTATGTATGTATAGTATGAATTATATAGTATAGGATATATTAAATATATACCCCTTATTTCTGTTGCTATTAGAGAGGCACTAATGGGTAAAAGGGATGACCTTGGAATCAGGAAGACCTAGTTCCAAGTCTCATATCAAATATACCATCTATGTGATCAGCGGGGAAGTAACTAAATCTCTCAGCACTCTAGACTACCTGCTAAAACTCTAAATTTCAGCAGGGCTATAGATATGTATTGCGGAAGGAGTTTTCCATACCAATAACCAATACAATCATAGATCTGCCCCCCACCAAAAAAAATCTGCTGATATTATCAACATTTATTGTGCCTAATAATCATAGCCATCTCATAAAAAATAAAGGGTCTTAAATTCTTGAATGGGACAAAAGACGGACCACGAATTGGAGAAAGATTGAATGGAATGGTATATGGAATAGAATGGAATATTATTGTGAAGTAAGAAATGACAAATATGAGGAATTCAGAGAATCATTTGGGGGAAATTTGCATGGATTCTTACAAGTTAAATTAAGCAAAACTTGAATAATAGTATATATACAATTCCTACATAAGTATAAAGACTACTTTATTATTAAAGATCACTAGATGGCAGTTGTATGAGAGCCAGAGTTGGGGTACTGGGAAAAGTACTAAATTTGGAGTTAAAGGACCTGGGTTCCAGTCTCTGTTCTTTCACTTACTATAACCTTGATCAAGTCACTTAACTTAAAAAACTAATAATGGTTCCAAAGAAAAGAAACTGAAATATGCTTCCTGGTGTGTCACAGGATTGTGAGGGTAAACTATTGTATACACTGCCAGCTGAAAACATTGTGTTGATTGTTTTCTTAACTGTTTTTCTTCATTACAAAGGAGGATTCATTTGCAGGAGTGGTGGGAGGGGGAGAAATATCCCTCAATAACATTGATGTTAAAACTCAGAGGAGGGGGGGCAAGGTGTTTTAGAATGGATAAAAGGAATCAAGGGGGAGAACATAAGATTATGTAAGTATAGATCTAATGAAAGACTCTCCTTAACCTAGATAAAATCTCATTTGCACCCCTGCGAGTGAAAAAATTATCCAAGGGCACTGCATATCCATTAGATACCATTTTTGAGACCTCATGGTGCCTAAAGATTAGGAAAGAAATAATGTAGACCCTAAACTTTAAAAAAGAAAGAAATGAGATGACCTGAAAATCAAAGACCCATAATCCTAGTTTCTATGCCTGAGAAATCACTAAAAATATCAAAAAATCAGTTTGCAAATACCTTTAAGAGAACAAGGTACTGAGTAACCATCAACATTGTTTCATGAAGACCAAGTCTTGTGAAACTAATCTAATCCCCTTCTAGGTCAGCAAGGCAGACCTGATAAATTAAGAGGAAACAATACACATAATCTATCTTCATTTTAGAAAGGGTCTTGATTCTGCGCAGCACAATACCCTCCCTAATGAGATGAATAGATAAGGCTGAAATTAGCATTTCTCAGTCTGAGGGTTCCAGAAAGGTAGAAAAGATCACATAGAGAAATCATTGACTCCTAAATGTTGCCACATCATTCCTTCCTCTCTTGCACCATAACACTTGTATTCAGCTTAATGATTCTAGTTCAGTCTCTTTCTTTCCCAGAAAAGCTGTGGCTGACCCTGCTAGGTTGTCTCTCTAAATTGGCCATCATCCTAACCATAATGGTATGTGTGGTACCCAAGCCTCACTGTACTAGGCCTAGCACAAATGGACACCATAGGCTTCCCCAGACAAGGTAATGGGGTTGCAACTCAGGACAGAACTCCCTGGATCTATGGACCTCAAGAAGGGGACCCTTTCCCCCTTCTTATGCTAGTACATGGGCCTCTTGCCTGTGTTCTTCCTGTTTTTCTGGTAAGTTTTGGGAGAGTAATAATAGCATTCATTCTCCTAGAATTCCAGATAAAAGGGAAAGTTAGTACATAGTACATTTCCATAGCACTTTTAAGCTCATTTACAACGACCTTTCTTCCCAACAATATTCTGAGGTAGGTACTTCAGGTATTATCATTCCCATTTTACAGATGGGGAAACTGAAGTTCTAAGGTGAAATCATTTACCCACGGTAGCGCGTCTAGTAGGTGTCAGAGCCTCAACTCAAAATCAAGTCTCCTGACTCTAAATCTAGGTTTCTTTTCTACCATATAACACACAACTCTCATATTCAGAGAGTACTTAGAGATTCATGCTGAAGGATTAAAGAGGAAATTCCTGTTTCTAGGCCCTTTCCCTCCACCAGGAAAATTTTTTCCTCCTAGAAGACTTGTCCCTGTTATCTCTTCCAACCCTCAGCTACCTGCCTACAAGATCTTTCTAAAAACTATACCTAGAAGATTTCCTTGATTTTCAAACACTTTTAGCAATTTACACTCATTTGAGGAAGTATCTCTGGATTAGACACAGAAGACCTGGTTTCTAGTTCAGGCTCTGATCTTTGCTATGTGTGACCCTAAAAAAATCACTTAAACTCTCTGGGTCCCATTTTCCTCCTTTGTAAGGTAAGGATAATCATACCTGCATGATCAATTCATAGGCTTTTCTGAGGAAAGTTTAGAATGCCTTCAAGTGCAATGCAAGTGTGGGTTATTATTTTATTTTACATATGTTGTTATCTCTCAGTGTGATAAAAACTGTACCCCTTCTCTGGTTATTTAGTCAGTTTCTACTGAATTAACTTCAATTTGTTGAAATTTTGCTCTGCACAAGTGTTCATTCATTCAATAAAAATTTATTGAATACTCAGCAAAGACAAGGCAACTGTGCTAGGCCATGAGAGTAAATATAAAAATGAGTAAGAGACAATCCATGCCCTTCAGGAGCAGAGGAAATGACAAGACACAAAGTCTATAAAACGAAACAGAATGGGGCATCACGAGGTATTAGTAAATAATTGAAGAAGAGAGAGATTGCTTTAGGTTGGCACAATGAGAGAAGACTGCATGGAGGTTGAATAGAAGGTTGGAATTGTGATTGTGATTATAAAAAGGCATTTCAGGTGTAGAAAGGGGCTTGAGCAAAGGTTCAAATGTGAGTAAGGACAGGACAAGTTCTCAGGTGGCCATTTAGAAACTTAGAGCTGTAGTGAAAAAAGAATCATGGAAGGAAAAGTAGAAATATCTTGTGTAGAATTAACTAGAAATCATATTATGCACAGAGTATGCCAAAAATCTCAGTGCAATTTTAAGTTATTAAAGCTTAAAATTCCAGTAAGACTCTTGGGACACTCTGCATACTACTCATCACTGGTCCAACCCTTCCTGGGACTGTATTCATTATAGGCTCATCACTCTAGAGACTCATACTACATCCATTCAAGTACTCTACCTTCTTGGTGTACTGGACTACTTATCTTTCCACCAATCCCTCCCTGATATCCTTGAACTCATCCCCTTCTGTCTCCTTCAGCAGATCGACATAGCAATTATCCTCCTGTCTAATCTTCAGTCTCTCCCTATGTACTGATCTTTCTGCTGCCTAAAAACATACCAAAACAAAAAGAAACCCACAAGCTTTAGTTGACCCTATGACCCTTCCAAGTAAACATTTTATTTCTCCTCCCTTTCATAATGAAATGCCTAAATGCCTAGGATAAAAGCTGTCTACACTCATTTCCTCCATTTCCTCTTCTCTCATTCCCTTCTCACCCTCTTGCAATAGGGCTTCTTACCTAATCACTGAACTAAAACTGCTATAAAATTATCAATGAGCACTCATTTGTCAACTCTGATGGGGCTTTTATCAATATTTATCCTTCTTGAGCTATTTAAATCATTTGACACCGTTGACTTCTCTCTCCTCCTAAATGCTCTCTCCTCTCAGGGTTTCCATGAAGACTGATCTCTTTTGGTTCTCCTCCTACCTGTCTGACCATTTCTCTTCAGTCTCCTTCGCTGGATCATCATCTCTATTTCATCCCCTCACTATGAGTATGTCCAAAAGCTTTGTCTTCGTCCCTTTTCTCTCTATATACACTATCTCCGTATACCAACTGTCTTGTACATACCTACCAATTTCCATGTGCTCAACTATCATTCTTATGCAAATTTCCAGGTCTGTATATTTCCCAGATCTTTATATGCATCCCAGGTCTCTCTTCTGAGTTCTAGTCCTACATCACTAACTCTTTATTACACATTTCAAAATAGATATCCTATAGTCATCTCAAACTCAACATGTCCGGATGAAAATTCATTGTTTTTTTCCCCCAAAACCTACTATCTCCTGACTTTTCCTATTTCCATCAAGGGCACCACCATTCTTCTAGTCATCCAGATTTATAGCCTCAGAGTCATCCTTCACTCATTCCCATGCATCCAATCAGTTGCCAAATCATGTTCATCCTACCTCCACAATATGTGTCACATTTGGCCCTTTCTTGTCATTTACACCATTGCCTTAGTTCAGTTCCTCAGCACCTCTCAGCCCTCACCTGGACTATCAATCAATCAATCAATAAACTTTTATTAAGCATCTACTATGTGCCTGCACTATGTTAAGCTCTGGGGATAGAAAAAGAGACAAAAGACAGTCCTTGCCCTCAAAGAGCTCCCAGTCTAATAGAGGAGACAACATGCAAACAAATATATGCAAAATAAGCTATATATAAAAAAATAAGAAATAATTTACAAAGGGCAAACATTAGAATTAGGGCAAGTTGGGGAAGGCTTCCTGCAGAAGATGTGATTTTTAGTTGGGACTTGAAGAAAGGTAGGGAGGTCAATAGTTGGAGCAGAGGAGGGAAGGAGATCTAGGCATGGGGTAAAGCCAGAGAAAATGCTGAGGGGGCAGACAAGAGATAGCGCGTCTTTTGTTTGTGGAGCCAAGAGAACAATGGATTGAAGAATACTTGTTAGGGAGTAGGTATAAGAAAACTAAAAATGCATGAGAGAGCTAGATTGTGAAAAGCTTTGAATGCCAAATAGACCATTTTGTATTTGATCCTGGAGGTGATAGAGAGCCACCCATTGGAGTTTTCGAGTAAGTGAGGGGGGGCCCTTTGGAGTTGGGGGAAGAAGGTAGTGTGTGTGTGACATGATTGGACCTGAACTTTAGGAAAAATACTTTAGTGGCTGAATGGAGGAAGCATTGGAGTAGGGAGAAATGTGAGACAGGCAGCCCCACCATGAGATTATTTCAATAATCCAGGCTTAATGTGGTGAGGGAGGAGAGAAGAGGGTGTATTGAACAGCAAATGAAATTGACAGACCTTGGCAATGGATTGGATATAGAAGGGGAGAGATAGTGAGGAATCAGCATGAGTCCTAGGTTATGAGCTTGAGGGATTGGGAGGATGATGGAAGGTAGGAGGAGGGAGAAAAGATTGAGGGGGAAAGTTATTGAGTTAAATTTTGAACTATTGAGTTTAAGATGTCTATTGAATATTCAATTCAAGATGTCTAAAAGGTACATAGAGATGTGAGTTTTCAGGTCAGCAGAGTTTGGGACAGGATAGGTAGATGTGAAAATCATCAGCATAGAAATAGTAATTAAATCTATGAGAGGTAATGGGATCACCAAGTAAAGTACTTCAATAGCTTCCTAATTCATCCTCCTGCCTCAAGTCCATCCTTCTCCAATTCATCCACCACACAGCCACCAAAATGAGTTTCCCAAAGTACAAATTGGATTTCCCTTGCTTACTAAGCTCTAGTCACTTCCAAATGCCTCTGGGTTCAAATACAAATTCCTCTGTTTGGCGTTTAAAGCCCTTCACAACGTAGCTCTAACTTACCTTTTCTAGCTTTATTATACCTTTACGCTCCTTCACATACTCAGTGATTTGAGTATGCACTGGCTGAAGTCCATTCCTGAAATTCACACTACTACTCTCCCATCCCTTAAAATCCCTATTTTATCCAAAGATCAACTTAAAGGTCTTTTTGATTCTCCTATCCGCACCTCACTCCTAGAGCCTTCTCTCAAAAATTGCCTTGAATTTAATACTTGTACAAACTTTGCGCAAACACATATATATGCATACAGGTTGTTT
The DNA here is from genome assembly GCA_028646595.1 of Phalanger gymnotis. Lineage (NCBI taxonomy): Eukaryota > Metazoa > Chordata > Mammalia > Diprotodontia > Phalangeridae > Phalanger > Phalanger gymnotis. Next base: position 118,924,096 of record CM053627.1, on the reverse strand, counting down.
TCCCCCAAAGAATATAAACTTCTTAAAGTCAGAGACTGTTTCATTTTTTTTGTCTTCCCCTCCCAACCCCCACCTAGCAATGCACTTAATGGGTGCTTGATAAATGATTGAAACTCATATAACCCTTTTTAGCCTCCATACTCTCCCTTGTAACAAAAATCCACTTCCACCTTTTTCCCAGTCATGCCCCAGCAAGGTGTATCTAAAAAAATAATCTAATTAAATTAATTCACACCAAGGTGTAACTGGCCAATGCCTCTTAATCCTTCTAGTGGCTTTCTTTTCTTTTCTTTTGCATTTTAAAGGAGGAGCTTGTTATTCCAAATGAATCCCTTAATTGGTAAAAATTTCCTACAATGTAACAAATGATGAATTTCAACTAGTGAGGTAGGATAGGATATCTATCTGGAAGCTGGGAACCTCTGACAAACCCATACATCATAGTATTTCTTATGCATAATCCTAGCACTAAATTTCCATTCATTGCACACAAAAAAATCCCACTGCTAAATTCCTACAATACTAAAATTTTTATCCTATTTACAACATCATCAACAATATTATTGACACTTCATAACTCACACAAAATAATCAAAGTAAAATCACCCTATCAGCTTACTGGAACTGAATATCTTCACATCCACAAACTTTTCACAAGCATTTAAGTCTTCTTTAATCAAATTAAGTCTACTTTGCAGGTTTAAAAAAAACCTCACCCTCATCATAAAACCATGAACTATAAAATCATAGAGCTGGGAAAGATGGTGGTCATACATCTGACTGTGTCAAAAACTAAAGTAATTACTAGCTTCTAAGAGAAAAGGTACCTAGAAAGTAAGATAGACAAAGGAGTCATTTGCCTGGTGCATCCTCTCTATGAGTCCCTTTTTTGTGTACAAGAACTCTTCCAACATTTGAATCCCCTATGTAAATCTCATCCCTCCTGTAACAAGTACAAGAACTAATGTGGTATAAGTGAAATTGGAGCCAAAGACTCTTCCAACTTCATTTGGGCTACTTTTGGTGGACTTCAAAATTTGTATAGGAGAATTAAACCAGTCAATAACGCTCAAAGTGGCAGTCCATTTTATCACAGCTATATTTTATCTCATGCAAGGGAAGGTCTTTAACTTTGGGAGAAGGACAAGATTTGAGAGGGGATGAAATGACTGGGATGAGAAATTCAGTTGTTGTCACTTTTGTAGAGGCCATATTGACAGAAAAGAGCACCAAACTTGGTGTCAGGCGATATCTGCCACTTACAAATATAAGACCTTGGGTGACACATGTAATTTCTCTGGGTTTTCATTTCCTCATATGTAAAATAAAGATAATGGTACTTGGACTACCTACAAGTTGTTGCAAGGAAAGTGCTTCATGAACTTTAAAGTGTCATATAAACATGAGTTATTAATTTTATTCTAGGCCAATTCTCAACACTGAGGTCAGCTTTATTCAGTTGCCTAAATAGGGATATGTAAAAAGTGCTATAAACTCCAATGGCCTCCAAATCTCTCATCAATCCAGCAGAATGGGATGTAGCATTTATGTGCACTAGGGAAAGGTCAAAAATTGTGTTTCACACACAAACATACAATATACTCCCTCTATCATCTTTATGTTCCTCTCTTATTGACTAATCAAGGCTTGATGACCTCATTGTAATATGCCACAAAATATATACATATATGCTCTTGATAAGTTTTCTGATACTGAAAATATACATTTAGGTAAGGTAATGCTCTTAAATATCCCTGCCTTCCTCCTCACTGCTACCTACCTTGCATATTTCTGATCACCAAATAAATATGGTGTTGCTGTCTTTCATAAAAGACCAAAAACTCCCATCTCTGGATGGGACCCCCTCTGGGTAAGACCATGTATACCACCGTGAAAATAAACATCTGAACTAAAGGGAGTAATTTGGGGAAACTAGACCTTTCCCATTAATACATTAGCAAGATTTAGCATATCAGATTACCTAGCTAATATCTCTGAAAGCAGAGAGCCAGGTTGTAAGAGAGAGGGACAGAGAGCAGCCATTTTTCCTTTGAGGTTAAGATCATGGTGTACAGTCTAGGAAAAGATCCTAGTAGGGTGCCACGACTGGGGGCTTAGAGCATAAATTGTAGATTTAGAGTTGGAAAGGTCTTTAGAGATTATTTTTACAGACGAGGAAACTGAGACTCAAAGAGGATAAATGCCTTATCCAAAATCATAGTGACAGTAAAATTTGAACTCAGGTCACCGGACTCCAAATCTAGCACTCTTTCAACGGTACCACACTACTTCTTGATAGGGAGCTAGGTGGGGAAAGGGGATAGAATGGGAAGTAGAAGCATAAAAGCTCCAGGAATGGAGTGGAGGGTAAGAGCCAAACCCAAATTTCACCTGTCCAGCTTTACAATTTTAGCTGTAACTACTTCTGTTCCTCATAAACCAACCACTCTGCCTTAACTTTCCACTACTCTAAATATATTTGGTTCTAAATACCCTGGCGCTCATAGAAAGCAAGATAAAACAACAGAGTTCCCACTCCCCTCAGTGTTAGAATGGCAAACTTGTTGAATCATTAACCTACACAAAACCACACACAAGTATTGCCCATTAATAACACTCCCATATGGTCAAAACTGCATCTATGAAGAATCAAGAGGGTAGGAGGATTGGGAGGATGGGTATTGCTAGCCAACTACAGCATCACTCCCTAAGAAACAAGCAGCCATCCATGACTACCGGTCTCTACAGGGTCAACTAGATGAAGGTAATAGGTATCTCTGCATTAGCACACAGAAAGCAAGGGAAAGAATCTCTCCTTCCCACTTTGAGAAGCTAACAATTAAAAACTATACATTTCCATAGACCATTAAAAACCTTGCTTTCCCTTAGAAAGGGGGTATGGGAAACTGAAGCAGGGATGAATTCACTTATATCATTGATAAAGTACCCCTTTGTATATATGTGACATCTATGTGATATCTATAGGCATTTAGTCAATCAATCTGTAGTCATGGATGGCTGCTGACCTCCTAGGCAGTGATGATGCTACTAGAAAAAAAATTCTCCTACTCTCATATATAGCATAGGGCTAGGGAATGGATTTGTGATCGCATCAGCATAAGGCTGGGGTCAGTAAACTATAGCCTGAGAATCAAATCTTGCTCACTAGCTATAGTTTGCCAGTACTGATAAAGGGAAATGATGTAGGTGAAGGCCTTCTACCAAGGGAGGCCAATTCCTTCTCTGCAAGGTATAATCTTAAAAAATTGAATGAATTGCTCAGGCTCACACAACCACTGGGTTTCAGAGGCAGGATTCTGTGGAGAGAAGACCAGTAAAGAGAGTCAAAGTATGGAGACCAATTTTTTGTTGTTCATTCATTTCAGTCTTGTCTGATTCTTCTTGATCCCATTTGGAGTTTTCTTAGCAAAGATGCTGGAATGGCTTGCTATTTCCTTCTCTAGCTCATTTTAAAGATGAGGAAACTGAGGCAAACAGGGTTAAGTGACTTTCCCAGGGTCACATAGCTAGTAAGTGTCTAAGGCCAGATTTTAACCCACAAAGATGAGTGTTCCTGACTCCAGGCCCAGCACTCTATCCACTGTCCCACCTAGCTACCCTACATAAAGACCAATTAGGAGATTGTTATACTAATCTATTTGAGAGGTAATGAGTGGCTGAATTAATGTGATAGCTGTGTGAATAAAGAGAAGGAGTAAGATGTGACAGGAAACAGCATGATTTGGCAATGATTTTACAGTGGGGGAAGGATGAGGAAGGATTGAGGACATTGTCAAGATTGAGAGCCCATAAGACTGAACAGATACAGATACAAACATAGAGAGGGCAGATGACTGACAGTTCTACTAGAGAGATGCTGCATGTGTGAGGACTCCGCAAGAATTGAAAGTTTGTATGGGGCCTGGAAGTACCAAGAACATGAGCTGCTTGTCCATATTTGTGCCTCACTAGCAGCCTCTTTTAAGTTTGTGCCCACTCTTCTCACAGACATCATGTATATTTATGGAAAAATATTTCCCAGGTTTATAGAGGAATTGTTTTATAGCTACTGTTTTTACTATAACATTTTAGTAAATGCCTTGGCTTTGAGTTAATTGTCTCTACTGACTATTAAAGATAAGCTCACTAATGGGGAGTTGGTAAGCTATAGTTTTAAGAAAAAGAACCCACAGAATAGAATACCCTTAGAATCATATAGCCACTCTCTGAGGGTGGGGGATAGGTAGTCCACAGAGAGAGTGCTTTACAAACACACACACACACACACACACACACACACCCCAATGCTTTTAAAGTTCTTTTATTTAGTCTATGTGGGTTACCCCTGTCCATGGACATATATTACACCCCTCTTACTTAGGAGATGATGTTCAATAACTGTCATGGTTGAGAAAGCCATCTTCTTTCATGCAAACTAGAGAAGAGCCTCTCAGAGCCTAAGTGACTTGTCCTTGGATAAATACAAGACATACAGTTGGTCATCTTCCATGAGCCCAAAGTCTTTAAAGGTTGGTAGGACTTGCCAGAACATGAGGTCTTAAGGCAGCACCTTTGAAAATCCACAGCAACCAGCCGTCATTCTGAAGTATTGTAGTAGGAATTGGGCATATAACATAATGTATATAAACACGTATGTGTGTGTTTATATATAAATTTGTTGCGATTATTGCTGTTTTTCGATCCTTTTCATTCACGTTTGGTCTTTATGACCTCACTTGGGGTTTTCTTGGCAAAGCTACTAGAGTGGTTTGCCATTTCCTTCTCCAGCTCATTTTACAGATGATGAACTGAGGCAAACAGGGTTAAGTGACTTTGCCTAGGGTCACAAGCTAGTATCTGAGGCCACATCTGAACAGGAAAATGAGTCTTCCTGACTTCAGACCCAGAACTCTATCCATTGTGCCACCCAGCTGCCCATTTACATACATACATACATACATACATATCCACACATACATATATGACTTTATTCATGGTAGAATATACATAGAAATATAATTATAATTAGTATGGAAATGTTTTCCCTATTGCAGGTTAATTTGAATGGCCTCATATGTCTTTAAACCACAAGATCACTCTAGATCTTTTTCAATCACATCATCAGTACAATTAGTATTGACCTCTACTCAAGCAACCTGGTACTGTATAAAGAGAAATGGATTAAGGGTAGCTAGGTAGCACAGTGGCTAGGGCTCTGGACTTGTAGTGAGGAAGACCTGAGTTCAAATTCTGCCTTAAACACTAGCTAGGTGACCTAGAGAAAATCACTTAACCTCTGCCTTAGTTTCTTCATCTGTAAAATAATCATAGCACCTATGCCCCAGTGTTTTGATGATGATGATAACAACATTTATAAAGCACTTACTTTGTGCGAGGTACCATGCTAAAGAGTTTGTAATTATCTCATTATGTAGTCAAATGAGATAATATTTATGGCATTTTGCAAACTTAAAGTGCTATATAAAAGCTAGGTGTTATTATTAGAGTTATAAGACCTTGATTCAAATTCTGTCTCTATCACTAACCACCTTAGGCAAGTCACTTTACTTATCTGACCCTCAGGTTCTTCATATACAAAATGAGGGGACTGGACTAGAGGACTTCTAGGGCTCACTCTAGCTCTAATACTTGGATCCTATTATACCTTCCTACTTTCATTCGGTAGCAAGCAGCTAGGTGGATAGAGTTCTTGGCCTAGAGTAGGGGGTGGGGAACCTGCAGCCCTGAGGCCACATGTGGTCCTTTATGTCCTTAAGCGCAGCCCTTTGAATGAATCCAAACTTCACAGAACAAATTCCATTAATAAAAGGATTTGTTCTGTAAAACTTGGACTCAATCAAGATGCTGTACCCAAGGACCTAGAAGGCTACATGTGGCCTCGAAGCAGCAGGTTTCTCACCCCTGAAGAGTCAGGAAGACTCCTCTTCCTGAGTTCAAATCTGGCTTCAGATACTTCCTAGCTGTGCAATCCTGAGCAAGTCACTTAACCCTGTTTTCTTCAGTTTCCACATCTGTAAAATGAGCCATAGAAGGAAATGGCAAACCAGTCCAGTATCTTTGCCAAGAAAATCTCAGATGGGGTCACAAAAAGTCATACAGGACTGAGCAACAATTTTCCTACTTTTCCTTAACATGGAGGTAGCCTAGGTTCTCCAAGGCTATGCTAGGGGAGTACAAACTCTAACAGGTTCTTCAAAGCTCATACAGATCTGGTAACAAACTGTGAAGTCTCTGATATGAAGACCAACCTAGGTAAATTTAGACAGCACCAGAAAGTTGGCCACCAAGTGATTAATTTTTTTCAGCCATAGCGACTCATGAAATCATCTAATAAGATCAAAGACTTAGAGTTGGAAGAGACAGAAGACATCAAGTCCAGCCCTTTCGTATTATAGAAAAGATAACTGAGGTCAAGGGAAATTAGATGACATGCCTAAGATCAAACAGGTGGCAAGTGGCAAAATCAAGATCTGAACTCTGGTTTCCTGACTCCAGTTGAATTGATTCCTCTTTCTCCTATTAGACTAAGATATGTTCATCAGGGCAGGGGAGGCAGGGATTAAGTAGAAGCTAGAGAGAATGATATGCTGGAAAGAAGACTAAATGTGTAGCTTAAAAAAAGATTTTCCCTATAACTAAGACATTTCCAGCTTGGGTGGACTCTCCCAAGTTTATACTTCCTTGACATATGCTTTAAGAAGTCAGACTCATATCAATGCTATAATGAGGAAATCAAAGTAGGAAGTTAGTGGCTAGAGAAGTGAAATTATTTGACTGAGGTCATACAGCTACTAAGTGAGAAACCTGAACTAACACAAGAGTTTCCTTGATTACCTAGTCCTATGCTCTACCAACCACACTTCCTCTTTTTGGACAGTCCTAAAAAGTTTTATCTAAAGCAAATATTAAGAAAATGTTCAATGTACTGAAGTATATGCAAAGTCTCTTCTATATGAAACTTGCTGAGAGTTGTTATGTAAAGGGAACAAGTTCCCCTTACAAACTTTCCAATACCAGGATCATAGGTTTAAATCTTAAAGGACTTCAGAGGCCATCCTCCTGTGAAGTATGGAACCTAAGTGTTAGGTATTGGATTTTCTTAAAGTGAGGCATACTGGGCTGTGCCTGCTATAATTTTATGTGTCTTATTATTTGTTTACAAGGAAGCAAAAATCTTTCTTAATGAAATTAATATCCCACATAATCTATTTTTCCAAAGCTATGTACGCTTAAAAAAAATAGCAATGATAATTTCCCCTCCAAGAGCATTATTTGTACTTGATGCACTGGTCGCATTGTCACTTTTCAGTAACAAAATATTGTTGTCTGCTCTTTTTTTATTTTTTAGGATATAATTCTAGCTTCATCTACCCCTGCACTAGTATTCTATTTAACTGATTCACCCAGATGCCTCCAAATCTACTAACTCCTACTATGCCCCTGCAGGCATTGGGAAACAAGAAAAAGAGCTCAGCTTTTTCAAGCAATGCATGTTAGCTTTGTGGTATAATAACTGATGTCAGCCTGAACCTTGCCAACAATCTCACATCAAAACTAGTTACATCCCCTTCCAAACTATTGGGCTCATACTCTTTCGAGAGCAAACCCACCCAACCCCTCCCCCCCTCCACATATTTGCAGTATGGATTCAACAATATGACAGTCATTTTCTTTTTTTACAATGTCACTGTTGCAAAGGACAAAAATAGCTTGTTACTGCCTGGGATGGGGGGGGGGGTGGAGAGGAAAGAGAAAAGGAGTGAAGGAGAATGAGATAACAGACTATGTGTATGATGCTCCCTACTTCTCCATCTATCTATTATCTGCCACTTCTCTCCTATAAAACAACTCTAGGGGATGTAGTGATTTCTAGTGAAAAATGAACACAAGTTGTACTTTTGAAGGCAGGGTTCTTATACTAAACACACTTCGACTTGGATTGCAGAGTTAGCTGCAGCCTCTAATGTTTACATGAGCATTGCATCCTACAGAAATAATTTGCATTATGCTACACAAAGTACACCAAGTAATGTTTCCACATGCTGCATAGACATATGAGGAAGTGTAACACTCAGCCAAGCCAATAAACACAGTCAGTAGTAGTATGGTACCATTGATCATGAAAAAAGACTACTCTAAAGTACATTGTCAAGAAAGAAAGAATATACCGCAGTTTATTTAATATTTTCCTGATGTTTCCTCTAAATAGCATTTATTTCCTACCTTAGTCCTAGAATTCCTTCCCCTAAACTGCTTCAGTAGCTACAGCTCTCCCCACACCCCCATCCCCTTTCTCCTTTATTTGTTTACTTTGCCATTCTGGCTCACATTGAAACCTACGTGTGTCTGCACAACAAATATGGAGAAGTAGATGTCTTTGTACTCATTTGGATCTCTAAAGTTGTTCACCGAATTGCTTTTTTATGTCCCTCTTGCAATCTCATCCCATCCGGCTCAAGTATCCTGGATTAGAAAAGCTCTCCCTAGAGTCCTTTTCAAAGGGAGCCTCTCACAGTCTTTTAAATCCCCTGAGTTTTATGGTACAGATATTCAAGATCAGATCTGTTAAAGAAGAGGGGAAGATTGAGAAAATCAGGCACAGAAAGGTAAATTGGCTCCTTGATTTGATAACCCATCTGAAATCAAGTGTTGTTTGTTACTATTCCTGTTCCAAAACTCATATACTCAAGGATGTACAAATGGCCAATTTTCAAAGATTTTTTCAACATGGTGCTTTGCTATCATTTTGTTGTAAAGGGAAAAATATTCCCATTGTGAAGAGATAAATTTTGCCAAAAAACAGAAATGAGAATTCTTAGAAATCCCTCCCCCCCCAAAATAAAACTTATTATAACACTTTTGGTAAGAGTTCCTCAAATAGCTAACTAAAAGCAAATATGATCCCTACTTTAGCTGATAAGACTGTACCAGGTATATGCAATTATAAATAATATTCTATTAAGTAAACAGCAGAAAACTACTCTTCTCTCGCATTCTATCTTTTGTCAGCTTGACAAGAATTCATATTCCATGTGTGCTCCCAGTTACACCCTAGCCATTTTGGAGTGTCTTCACTTTGGGCTTTGGGGACATTACTAAAACATAGCTAGTCCATTAAATGGACTCCTGAGACTCGTGGTAATTTCTAGTATTGCAAGCTTGCAAAATGGAGTAGATGGGGAGGTGTCCTTCTTCTCTGCTTTACCACTAGCCTTTTTGAAGCAAACTTAATAAAACCTAAGAACAGGAAACATTAGGCATAAAGGGAGGAGAAAATAAAGCGTGAACCTTACATTGTTTTCCTGGGAAACTCTGGCTCTGACATGTCTTCTATATCTAAATAATTTGGGCAATCTCCAAAAAAGCATGGTCCCATTGAAATAGATTGGGATCTGCTAGAATGGTAAAAAAAAAAAAAAATAGTCCAACAGATATTCCTTTACTTTAATTACAAAGCACAGATAAAATTATATGATTCTATAAATTATTTTAAGGAAGCTTTAAGGTTCTTGACTTGCACCTCCAGACCTCATCAATTAACATGGAAAGCTAAGAGATTTGTGCTTCTGAGCAAAGAGGTGGGAAGATGAGCCAGGACTAAATTACATAGGCATATCTTACAATATTAGATGTGCAAGTCCTCCATTCCCCTCACCCCAGCCAAGGGTGAGGAAACCTTATTCTCAGTCGCTGCAGGACTCCTCAATCTCTTTCCTTCCCCACCCCCATCTCCTCCCGTAGACTTTCCTGAGTGACAAGAGGAAAAGATTTGAGGGCTCCACATACTGAGAACAGCTTTCCAAACTTTCGTCTCCGCTCACGCACGGGCAAAAATCCTCCCTAAAGAATCTCTGAATAGCAGTTGAGGGCAGGGAAGACAGGCAGACAAACCAGCAAGTAGACTAGTAGACAGAGACAGAAAGACAGAAAGAATGAGCCAGAGACAAAGAGACCGCGATAGAGATAGAGACAGAAAGGGACAGGGACAGCGACCGAGATTCGAAGGTTGTGGGGGGAATTGCTTGGGGTGGGAATGGGAGGATAAGAGAAATCTGTCAGAATGGAAAAGAGCTAAGTTAAGGGTTCTCTTTCGGGGGGCATGTGGCATGATAGTAATTCCAAAAGGAATGTCTTAAGCACACACAATCATCTGTGTCCTTTGCTCCCCCCACCTCCCCACCCCTACCTCTTTTCTAATAATTCTAGGCAGAGCAGGCAAGTTACCTCAGGAGGACCTGCCTTACGTCCTTTTGTAGGCTTCTACTTCGGTGAGGGAGGGGATGAGAGAAGAGGAGAGGGGACGAGGGGAGAACATGGCAGGAGAGAGAAAGAGAGAGAGAGAGACAGAGAGAGAGAGAGAGAG
>CM053627.1:118900382-118913212 GCA_028646595.1 Phalanger gymnotis | reverse complement strand
GGAGAGGAGAGGAGAGGAGAGGAGAGGAGAGGAGAGGAGGAAGGGAGAGGAGAGAGAGAAGCAGGAAGAGAGAGGAGAGACCACAAGCAGAAAGAACCCTGGCCTCAGAGATGACTTCCCGGAGAGAAGTTATTAAGGGCTGAGCTCCCCTCACAGCTCCGCGGCTGCCCTGGGCATTAGGCGGGGGCGGAGTGGGATGGGCGTGGGTTAAGTGTGGAAAGGAGCCCAACTCCAGGCTGATGCGCTGAGAGGATGAGATGAGATGCGTTATCTCATTCTAACGTAGAGCCTCAGTCAGCTGCGGCCAGTAACCCAGGCGGTCTTGGCCCCCAGATTCGTCCACCTCTCACCCCACTGGCTGAGGCTGCCCTCCAGCTGGGGTGGGACTTTGCTTCGCATCTACTCCCCACCCTCTCCTTTGAATTTAAACTGTTATTTAATTTGCAGCGCGCCTCAGTCAATCCAGGGATGCTCCGCCGGAGCCCCAAGCCCCAGAGCCCCAAAGGCGCCTCTTCCCTTCCTTCTGCCAAGTAACATCGCCTGTACTTTTCCAGATCCCTCTTTCCCTCTTGAAATTGAAAGTTCTTGAGGTCGCTCAGGGTTGTTGCTCCAGCAGTTTCCTTCCCCGCCCCCCTAACTCCCCCCTCCCCCCTCCACTCCCCCCTCCCCTATGGGGTACTCCCGGGAGCCCTGCAGAAGACTGGTGCGGCTCCTGCATGCGAGCAGCAGTAGGAGCTCCAGATTTGCACGCCAAGAGCGCCCTATGGCAACTAGGGCTGTGACCGAGGTGCTGAAGGCAAGCGCTCCCTGCAGCAGCAACAGCAGCAGCCACCGCGGCAGACAGAGCAGCCTCAGCAGCCGTGGCTACAGAGCCTGAAGCGCCGCCGCAGCCGCCGCAGCCGCCGCAGCAGCCGAAGCCGCCGCCTCGTCCTGCCCCCAGCCCTCAGCCCTCAGCCCTCGGGATCGCTGCCTCCTCGCAACATGCTACCTGCAGCAGCCTCGGCGTGGCGGCTCGCCTCTTCTGGACCCCTCTCCCGCCTCGATGACAGCTCTCCTCTAAGATCCGCTGGATTTAATTGCTCGGACAATTTGAAAGTGCAATAATTGATTTGTCCCCTTCCCACTCACTTCGCTTCATTTTCTTCATCTCCCTTCTCCTCCTCCTCATCGCTACTGTCGGATCTGAGCCGAGAAGTTGCTCAGCGGTTTTGGTTATATGCGTGCTTATCTATATATCCATATCTATATTTAATAACCACCAACAAAATTAACAACCAAAAAGACAAGGGGGAAAGGGAAGAGACACCATTACCGGGTTACTATGCACTTGCGACTGATTTCTTGGTTTTTTATCATTTTGAACTTTATGGAATACATCGGCAGCCAAAACGCCTCCAGGGGAAGGCGACAGCGAAGAAGTAAGTGTGGCTTTTTTGTATATATGTACGTTTGCTGAGCCTGGCTGTTCACCTGTCCGACTGCTATGAAGTGTCTCTTTTCACCTGCCCCCCCACCCTCAACCGCCCCCGCCCCCGCCCACTCCACCCAGGCTTGAAAAGGTAACTGTGTTTTATTGAGTGTATGACTACTACCCGTTTTCCCATTCCTCTCCCCTTCCCGTCCCTTCCCTTTGGTGGGATTCGCTCAGACCCCAGAGATAACGGAGCTGGGGGAGAGACAGGTTCCTACTGTGGGTTTTTTTCCCCGCCTCCATCTTAAAATTCACTTCCCCGGCAAGTTTCACCTCCTCATAAAACTCGCCATACTTTAAAGCTGGCGATCCTACACATTTGTTCGCCCCCTCTTGGACAGAGGGTCTTTGGCCCTTCTCTGAGAGAATCATTTTAATTGGATCCTTCAACGGCAGACAACTTGGTCCCTCTTGCCGCTCTCCTAGACTGGTGAGTAAAATATCTTAGAGCCCCCTGAAATGCCTCTCTCTCTAGTATCCCGATTCCCTTTGAACTTCATCTTGTCCTGATCATTTACAACTAATACCGCCTATTGCTGCCTTGCAAGGATGCTAGAATGCAGCAGGGCCAAAAATAAAAGGCTGTGGGCAGTGAAGTTCTTTGCCTTAGATTAATCGTGAGGATGGAAACACTTCCCGCTGCCCTCTAAAAGGTAGCTAGAAGTGAGGAAAATCCGAAGAGAAAGGTCATTGAAAGTATTGGTAACGCAGTTTCCAATAAATCCAAGCGTCCTTCTGGGTGAAAAGAAAGACCTTAAGAACAGGTTTGGGATAGTCCAGTGGGGTTTGGAGTAAACACATAGGCACCTTCTTACTCAGAGCTATTCCTTCAAACCATTCTCTTTTATTATCTCTGACCCAGAAGCGAATCAAGTCTTCCTTAGTTGTCTCCAGCCCAGCCAGGAAAAGGACAACTGACGGACGATTTTTAACCCAGAAGCAATCCCGACACCTTGTCTCCACCTCTTATTCTGCTCCTACTCCTTTTGTCTTTAAAGACTCCCTAGGCTGGCCACTTTGCTGGGCAGTCCCGGCCCTGGATTGTTTAAATCCCCATCTCAGCGGAGGTTCCAACACTGAGAGACAAGCTCACTGTGACCAGGACCATTCCATGAGTCAGTCTGTCCTGGGTCTGAAAGGTGACGCCTTCCCAGAGTCAGAAAGAAGATGAGAGACAACGGTCAAGTCTTCCCTTGATTCCTCGCCCTCCCCCCCCCACCCTGTTAATAGCATTTCTGCAAATGGTCCATAGCCTCAGACCCTCAGTACTTCTTTCCTTTGACTAGGAGTTGGAAGGAAGGAAGAGAGGAGAAAGAAGAGAGAAAAAAGAAACCTACACCGTAGTTTAGGAAGATGGGACCTTTTGTCCCAGCACCCAAAATTTAGCACTTCCCCCCAACTTCCCCATGCTCATTGAATCCATTTTCCCGGGAGGGTAGAGCCAATAAGAAGTAGTTACCAACTTCTCCTCCTCCTCATCCCCCTCCTCCTCCTCTCCCTGAATTCCTGTCTCCCTTCAGGAACAGTTCTCCTCCAGTCCTCTTGCTCAGAGAAGCTCTAAGAGAAGGCTGGGGGATGTCAACGTGGAAGAGAAAATACTGACTTGTTTTTTAGTTTGAATTTGGAAATCGCTTCATGGACCGATGTTTGTCTCTGCACCTTCCCAAGTGCCTAACGGTCCCCCTGAAAGCTCCCTTTGTATCGTTTGCCTCGGGTACACAAGGTTTGATTCACCTCAGAATTGCCTTTTAAGAAACATAGCTCAGCAAGGACGCCAGAGGCTCGGGCCCTGCCTTCTAGGCTCTCGGCTCACTTAGCAGGGGGCAGGAGGGACTAAGTTAAACATGTCAGGGCATCCGATTTATTATCCTTGGCCACTGAATGGTTTGTATTCTTCATAGCTTCCCACCCACTCCTTTTAACCCCTGGCCCGGCGGCAGACGTACAGGAGAGGCGGCGGCTCAGGGCTCCAGCAGTGCCCTCTCACCGCTGTCAATCACCACCCTCCCTTCCCCCAAAGAAAGCAAGCAAAGTCGAGTTTAGTCTGAGCTTGATAAGGAAAGGAAAGCGGGGACAGGGCTACTTGTGCTTCCATCAAACACCCACCACCACCCAACCAACTCAATTTCACCCACTGAAAGTAGGCACAAGTTAACTTTGAGTAGGTAACTTTCATCCTGAACTACTAGCTCCAATCTCAAAAGAGGATTCTTGGAGGGGACCAGCCAGTAGATTTGTCACACATGTCAGTTTCAACCTACTGACTTAGAAAACTGGGGAGAGTCCGTGGGAACAACACGACGTCCACACCGGCTTCAGAAACTGGGTGGAGGCTAACGCTCTATCACTCCTCCATGCATTACAAACCGCGATTGCTTTTCCACAAAGTAGTTTCACCTGTCTAGCATCTTCCGCTTAAGGTACGGTTCAGGGTCTGTTGAGCACGCCATGCAAGAGCAGAAAAGACGAATTTTTGGTGTATAACGTGGTCTTTGGGAAGTGGGGAGTGAGGGTGGGAAAGACAGAGGGAAAAATTCGCTTAGAAAACTGCCATGCTCTGCTGCTTCCCATTCTCTCTCCGCACCTTGTTCTGCTTTTGCCGGTGACTGTTTGCTGGGCTCCAATATTGTGGAAGGTGCGACCCCTTGTGTTCTTTGCGGAGACAGACAAGATGTTGTATGCAGGTGCAGAACTCTGGAGGATGAGCAATGAAAGGGTGAGAGATGAAAAGGAAGAAACATTTGGGAAAGAAAGCAACTCAAGGCCAACCCCTGTATGCAAATTTACGTGGCCACACCTTAAGGACAGGCAGATTGTTTGGAAACAAATTGATTTCTGCCTTTCCCCTAGTTAGGGTCTTGGAAAAGATTTGCCCATTTTAAAAAATAGGCCCTGAGGAAATGGACAAAGAAAAGACACAGGTTGACCAGACAGTCCTCCTAAAGACAGCCAGGGTATAACATTCAGCCCCGTTTTCTCCAGCTTAGAGATCAACAGTTACTCTTTCGATAAGATTGTTAGCAAGAAAAATGAAGGAGTAAGGATAATTGCTCTTTTTATCTAATTTATCTTTTTATCTATCTTCTAATTGTCTAGTAAATATTTTTCCAGTCTACACACTCACAAAATGTCTTCTAAATATTAAATATTTCCAAGTAACTTTAACAAGGGTCATAATCAAAAATATCAGATCTGGTTAACATGAGCACTATTGGAAAACACCTGTCTTACTCCCAACCCCCACCTAATGCAAAAGAGTAACCTGATTTCCTCCTGTGATAATACTAACGTTTTAACAAGATGAAAGCAGTTTTGTAAAAGAGCAATGAGCTATAGGTGAACAAGTATATAGTTTCTGCTTTTCATCTGTTTGGATTGACACACAGGGAAGAAATGACATCGCCCGAATTTAAGTAAAAAATGTATAACAATACCTACTGATAAGTCCCCAAAAGGCAATTATTGTTGATTCATGAAATGATTTGAGGTACTTGATGCAAAATCTAAAGCCTTAGTTTACATTATTAAGTCTCCTACAACAGTCTCACTATTTCGGCTTGGGCAAATCCCTTCGCTTCTCTGTACTTCAGTCTTTCTGTTGGTACCGTGCAAACCACAGTTAACACTGATCCACTCAAGATGTAAGCTGTGATGATCATTAAGAAAGAAATTTTATGGTCTGGACTGGAAGGAGAAAGATAAAAGTTACAAACTCTCATTTATCTTCAATGGTCAGGGAATGCAATTCTTCTGCATTACTAACTAGTCAATTAAATAGAATAATTAACAGAACAATCACCAACTTTTAAAGAACTGGATCCAATATTAAAACTTTCAAAAAAACCCATTAACATCAAAAATCTTAACTCTAAAAAAAGCAATAAGCATAGTGGTCCTTACCATCATGATTCAGATAGCATTTTAAGATCTTGGCATGTTTCAAGTTGGTATAGAAAAAAAAACTGATTACTTGAGGGTCAGTTATCTAGATTCCAGATAAACAGAAATTTCCCACAGACCATAAAAACCAAATTACTCTATGTAGACATTAAATAGAACATAATCATTTTAACGTTTTTCTCTTATCCAACACCATTCTTAAAACGAAAAGCATATTTAAAAAAGAAAATCTGAATAGAAAGCCAATTCAATTTAATACTGGAGAATCATTTTGACTAATCATTAAATGAACTGTTTCTATATGCCTAACATACTTCTTGGTAACTGGGTTGTGAAAAGGTTGTTCTAACAATCCATATGAATCATAAATTAATCCACTATGCACTTTTGTTCATGTTGATTTTCTTTTTCTGAAATCAGAGTTTGAATATTGTTTGACATTACTCAATGTTTCTACCTTCAGTCATTCACTGGGGAGGGAATTGGGATTTCTGACAGAGACAAGTGCAAAATGTTCTGGGGAAAGTACAGTCTGGTATATATAATAATTGCACAATAATTCTGTAAATCAAACCCACAAAACCAAACTTATATGTAGTAGTAGACATAAAAACAAAAGATGAAAGAAATTTAATTCTTTGAGTCTTAATCATCATTCCAATATTGGGATCATTTGTGAGTTATCCCTTTATTCCATCTTTTTCATCTTTTGTTTATTATTTCAATATAAACATCCTACTGCAAATATCAGAAATGGTGATATGTTGCCATTTTAGTCCTAAGTTACTGTAAGTAAACCAATGGGGAATATAGGAAAGAATGTGAAACAGATTTACTATTAACATTTCAACATTTCTTTAAGGATGAAATATGAACAGTATTTCCATTAGCATGTGGTAAAGCTTTGTTACAACATTCTTCCATCAAAAGTTTCCCCTGTACATAACATTCAACAAATTTGGCCCCCAGAAAACATGGCAAAGGAATTTCACTATATAGTAAAATTTAATTTTAAGATTATTATAGGGAAATTCTAGCTACATTGCTTCCATAAAATGAATTTATTGGGCAGCTGATCGCTTTAGACAATTTGAGCCCAGAGAGAGCGCTCCAGCTTTTTTCGACATTCCTAAAATCTAATCTGGGATATTTAGCCAAATGCTTAATCTTACAAAAGTACCAGAGTTATTTTTGACCCTATGTAAAGGTGACAGGAGTCTTTGAAAGACCAAAAGACTCCACTATCTCCAAACTTGTGATTAATTCCAGTGTAAGGATAATCTATCTGTCAAAATCAAACTATTCGGGATATTACTAAGGAGGATCTTTCCATCTTTGCAATTTCTTTCATCCAAATATTGTATATTGGACAATGAACTGACTTCTCCCTCCCCCACTTCACCACTCATTCTATTTCCTCACCTCCCTTCCCATCCACCTCCCCACACACACACACACACACACACCAAAAAAATCCATCAAATATCCTTCCCAAATCCTTTCCCAAATAGTGAATTCTTGAAATACCATCAGGGTGGGTATTGAGTTTCATGAAATGCAAGAGTCAACTTTAGTTACCATTAGGAAAACATCATTCAATTTTGAGAGCATGGTAAGGATCATGCAGGACAGTGTGTTGAAATTACATATTCCACTTGGTTAGGATGGTTTCCTTGATTAACATTGCATTCTACACTGACATTCTTTGTCTAACACCACTTCAGTTTTCTAAAATTTGCCAAGGATTAACTTCCAGGGGAACATTGTAAATTGCATAAAAGAAATTGCTTTTGTTACTTGTACTGGGGAAAGAATGTGATCTTCTTTTCCAATGACTAATTTGCAAAATTTCAAATAATTACATTATTTTAAAATTTACCATCTGTTCGGTGATATATGTTTTGAAATGCCTTATTTTATAGTCTTGCAAATATACCTTGAGGAAATGGAGAATGTGTAAAATATACATTTTAAAAAAGGGTACTACTTCTTTCCCTATTTAATGTATTCAGCCTATAGGATCTTTCCATTCAGGAATATTTCAGGCATTCTTACTCTCTGACCATCATCCAGTCATACTAAGAAGAATGGAATGTTCCATTCTGGGACACTGTGGGGGTGTTCAGAATGTTTAACCTCTGATTGCCATTGAGTGCTCAGAAATCCTGTTTTCTGCTTCAAAGGTTTCATCTACATGAGACTTTCAAGCAAAATACCTGAATTCTTTTCATATAAGGAGAGCTTGAATAATTTCAAAAACTCCATTTTAAAGTATGGTTGCAGGTGCCTCTTATCTGATAAGAGCATTTCTGTCTTATTTGTAATCTTGGCATTGAACCGAGTCACCATCTGCTGTTACTACAAGGAATCCTGCTAAAAATTATTCTAGAAAATTTCAATGATTCTGAATAGCACACATGCCCAATTAAAATAATGCTTTGAAACTCATACATAGGTTTAATATGAGAGGTAATCAGCTTTTATAAAATGTTATCTTGGTCATGTACAGTTCCATCCGGCCTGCCGATCAAGCATCTGTCTCTGCTTTACTGTAGACACTGGGCCATAGAAAGTTAATTTAGGATAGGAAGCTTTGTGTGGTGGAAATAGCTCAGAACTGTGAGCCAGGAGACCAGGGTTCTGGTCTCAGCTCTGCTACTAGCTGTAAAAAATTGAGCAAATTAAATTATTCCTTGAGCAAAGTGTCCTCAACGATAAAATGAGAGAATTAGTCTCTATTATCTCCATGGTTCGTTGGCTCAAGTTCCAACAGCTAATGATTCTAATTTCTTAGTAAGCCATAAGCAATTAAAAGGAGAATAAGATGACCCTAAATCCAATTTCCTTATCCAACATACCCATTTGATATTTTATTACAATGTGACTGAAGATCACATTGCAACAATGCATTATTAGGAAATGTGTACAAGTACAAAGTACTTTCATTATTCAATAGCTGACCCCCCACAGTGAGCTAGTACAACTGTTTAGTTGCTAAAGCAGCAACCTTAGCAATACAGTGGTGGCATTTTGTCTCAGCCCCAATCTAGGGTTTAGTTCTATGAAGGCAGAATTAAGTGTTCCAGAGCTAGTGAATCAATTGTTCATTTATTCGCTTTCTTAGTAATGGGGTTGAGAAACCCAACATTGACTCCTGCAGGATAGGGGTCACACTGCCTACCTCTGCTATACACAGACCAAAGAAGCCATTGTGAAGAAAACCTGCCCTCAGGAGAAGCACAGTCTGGAGAACACTTCCTCAAATCCTTACATCCCACAACAGTGTGAAAAGTCTGCTGGAAGCAGACTGAGGAAGAGCAAAGGGGCTTTATTCCTCTCCCTCCACCACTACTACCACAAACTCTGCATTGTAATGACCTAACCAACCTTAGGAATATGCAAAATAGGTTGCCTGTTCTCAAATTACCAACCTTTTGACCTTCCACTAAATATTTTTTCCTGAGTCTCTCCTTTTAAAATGCAAATATACCTGAGAGAGGTCAAATCTTAAACCTTAATTAGCTAACATGCTAATGAACATTTACTTTGATACTTTGAAAGATTTCTGATTTCCAGGAAGTTCACAATCCATTTTTACCTTTTTCTCCACTTTTTCACTATTCACCAGTCTTTTTTTTAACTTGTTTCTACTATGCCATCTGTAGGGAGGGCCATCCTATAATCACGCTAAGAGTTGCTGTTCCTATTGTTTGTGGCCACATAGGTGTTTGGGGGACTGTTTCCAGTCGGTTGGTCTTCTCCCTCTCCTTCACCTTCCTAGCCCAGCAAGAGAAGAAATAGGACAGTCTCAGATAGAAGGACTTGCCCTTAGTCTTCAAAGTGGCAAGTAGTATACTCCATCTCTAGACAACCAGGAAGGGAAGTGGAATCACCTGGACTTTTCCCCTGGGGAAATACAACTTCCCAGAAATAAAATTCTACTCAAGAAATACGAAAATGCCCAGTATGAGTCAGACTCCATCCTAACCACTTTGTTTATTGAGTCTTTATGTCAAACCCTTGAGGAAATAGAATTAGATGTAGAATCACCAAATCCTGGAATGTCAGAATCGGAAGGGAACTTAAAGGTCTAATCCGGTGGCCTTGTTATATAGATGAGGAAGCCAGAGAAGTTATGACACTTGTCCAAGGTCACACACTACTTAGAGACAGAAACGGTAAGTATTATTAATCTTTCTCCTATACCACTGCCCTGTAGATCTTGTGTTGGTCCTTCATTTTCGAAGAGGACCACAACATCAGGGAAATGATGACATGACTTGCAGTTGACTTTGATTTGAGTGAGGGAGGGCGGTGGAAAGTCACTGGTCTCACTTTCTCCTCCAGAGCCATCTGGGTCCAGTGACCAGATATTCATCAGGATGACTGGAGATGACCCAGGATGCATTGGGAGACCCTGGCCCTTTCAGGCTAAGGCCTTTTCACTTAGGCCTTACTCACTTACAGTGAGGTAATACCCGTTCAGTGACTAGGCCTCTTTAAGAATGAGTCAAAGGATGGCCCTTTCAATTGGAAAAAAAGAAAAAAAAATCAAGCTGGGAGGAGAAGACCCTGAGGGTTGCTGTTCCTAAGAGAAGCAATTACCCTTGACATTTACTCTAAGCCAAGAGTAAACTAATACTAACTACCAAGGGAAAGAAGAAAGGAAGGAAGCAGCATTTATTAAGCACCTAACATATGCCAGGCATTGTGCTAAATGCTTTGCAAATTACATCTCATTTGATCCTCACAGTGATCCTGGGAGGTAGCTGCTTTTATTATTCCAATTTGAAATTGAGAAAACAAAAGCAGACAGAGGGTAATGACTTGTCCAGAGTCATGTTATTAGTAAATGTGTGAGTCTGGATTTGAACTCAGGTCTTTCTGACTCCAGGCCTGTCTCCATATTAACTGTGGCAGCTAGAGATATGATACAAATTGCTTTTTTTTTTTTTTTGGTAATCTCACTGTGATTGTTCTCTGGTTGTTTTACTCTTGCCTCCTAGTGGTTCATATGATTAATTATGTCCTAGAACTGCACAACTCAATCAAGTAATTAAAATAACCTGAGTCAATCCAGACAGTGCCAAGGCCAGCTTTTATAGAATTTAAGAATAGGAGAGATTTTAGGGCTCATCTCGTCCACTCTCTTCACATGGCAGATGAAGAAACTGAGGTACTGTGGTGATGCAAGTTACTTGACCTCATAGGAAGCTAGTGGGCAGAACCAGAACCCAGGTTTCTGGACTCATAAACTAATGTTGTTTCTGAATGACATGTGGTAGTTAGTTTTAATGAAAACATCTGAAAGCACTCCTCAGGTTGTTTCTGTCACTTACATTCTGCTATAAACCACTCTACCCACAAACTCTCAGCTGGAGAAGGAAATGGCAAACCACTCTAGTAGCTTTATCAAGAAAACCCCAAATGGAGTCACAGAGTCAGACAGGACTGAAAAAACTACTGGAAAACAACAAAGAACTGCTGAATCATCTGTCATAGGCTATCCCAATGATGATGATAATGGTGATGATGATGATGATAATTGACATTACATAGTAAAGCGCTTTACATAAACTACTGAATCTGTCGTCACAATAATTAGGCAAGGTGGATACTTTAAGTTGTATTATCCCCATTTTGCAAATAAGGAAACTGAACCTGGGAAGGTTAAATGACTTATCTGCTATCAGTAAGAACCTGTAGCAGGCTTCTAATCCACGTAGGAATGCATCAGTTTTCTGAACCATAGGTAGTATTTTTAAGGAATGAGCAAGACTTTATAGAACCAACAGGGAGAACCACTCTTCATATTTGTTAAGCATGACTGACTATAGCATGCAGTACTGTATCTTGACTGTTGTTAACTATGCAAAATATTACTTTCAGCTTTGGGGATTTTTACTCATCTATAAGTTTACCTATCATTCACAGTCATAGAAAATGTTTACTAGAGTTTTGAGTCACAATACCATCTACCAAGTCCTAAGAAGACAAAGATTGTCACTTGAAATTTCCTGTCTCCAGATCACCACTATGTTCAACAAATTCATTTATTAAGAGAATGTTGTATGCAAAAATGATTCTAGTGGCTTGAGGTGGGGCTAAGGTAGAAAAATGAGTAAGACAGTAACACACTATCTTACTTTTTCCTATGTGTCATCTGTTCCCTCTAGGAAGTACTCTAATATGATGTGAGATGATATGATATGGTATGATATATGATAGGATAGGATAGAACATAATATAATATCATACAATATAATATTATGCAGTATTTACTTTGCACAAGAAATTTACAAAACAAGATAATAAAGCAAAATCATGCATAAACTACAAAACGATGCAATTTTCAAAAATATCATTTCACCTAGATCTAGGAAAAATGTCCTTGTCTTCCTTTGAAGAGTAGCATTGGCATAGAGGTGGAAGGGAACCTTAGAGAGTATCAAATCCAATGCCCTCATTTTTCAAATAAAAGAAACTCAGGGAAGGGAAATTATGTGGCCAAGGTTACACAGACAGCAAGGAGTATAGCCATGATTTAAGCCCAGGTCTTTAGACTCTAAATCAGGAGGTCTCTACTTCCAAAAGTGGAACTGCATAAAAATAGGTGTCTGTTTTCACAGCACCTGTACCTCACATGCTCTCTTCTGACTCTGTCTAACTGCCTTTCCCCTTCCAGTCTTGCACATGTCCTGCCATTTTACTACTTCTATCTAAAGGAGGCCAGATTTTCAAAGCTTGTCTTTTTCTTTACTTAAGTTCTTGTAAGAGTTTGGATTGGGTTTAGATTCCCACTACAGAACAAATTTAGAATCACCTTAAAACATCTTATTACAAGTGAATATAAAATAATTCTATATACTAAATTCTCTCTCACAGAAAAGTCTGCAGAAAACTAGCTGGTAAGCATATTTATAATTATACCCCAATACAAAGCACATTCCTCAGAGTAAATGGTAGCATGGAGCCCCGTTTTAGAACCACATGATATAAACCACTACCACACAACATAAAATAACAGAATTTGCAAGCTGCTTTTTTTAGAACATTATTTTCTTAACATATGCTCAATAGATTGGTAAGGAAAAGAGCAGCAAGTTTCTCACTGTGGCTTGTCTTCCTCTCATCCACCTTTATGTATTAGTTGCAAATTATTCAAAAGGCCATTGAGCCAGAATAATGATTTCTTTCAAGCATATAGCTTAAGTATATAATAAAAGATGTCCTGTATTAGTCTTTACATTTTGATTTTCTAATACAGTGCAACTCAGTAGACATTCATAAATTACTTATAGTGTATATGAACCATTGTGTTATATACTGTCCTTACCCTTTAGGAGTTTATATCCTAAACCAATAATGATTATTTGTGTAGCAAGTTTACTTCATCAAAGCATTGATAGATGATAAATGGAAAGATAAATGATTGATAGGCAGATCAATAAGAGAGACA
>CM053627.1:118847296-118900282 GCA_028646595.1 Phalanger gymnotis | reverse complement strand
GAGAGAGAGAGAGAGAGAGAGAGAGAGAGAGAGAGAGAGAGAGAGAGAGAGAGAGAGAGAGAGGCTAGATCTGTAATGTCATTGTGGAATTTCCAGGTAAGGAAAAGATCTTTGACCACTGCAGATTAACACCTCCTCTGCAATTTATAGTCTTAGAGAGATCCCTAGAGCACTGAGAGGTTAACTGATTCGGCCAGGGTCATACAACTAGCATGTTTCAACTGGAAAGGCTTGACTAAGATCTTTTTAGCTCTAAGACCATCTTTTTATCAACTATGACACTTTCGGTCTTTGTCTCTGTCTCTCCCCATGTATTTGTGTGTGTACACATGAGTGTATGTGTGTGTACATATATATATATGACATATGTATATACACATTTATATATGTGTGTGCATATATATGAATATATATGCATACATATATATATACATATATATATATATATATACTTAAAGGATAGTTTTATTTATGAGGATATTAACACATCTAGACAGGACCAAAACTCAGCCATCTCTCTTGGCTTTCAACTTATTCACTTAAACCACAATGTATGTTGACTAACTGGGTAAAATGAATAAGATAAAACTGAAATATTGTAGAGACATTATTAAACATGAAATTAAAACTTATAAGCTAGGAGAATTCAAAGTCCTGGACCATAGATTCTCATTAAAAATATGAATTTGAACCAAGAAACCCTCTTCATTCATTTGGACCAAGAACTCTGATCAAATGAAATTTCCTTGAGGGCAGGAACTATTTAATTTTTTTGTTTTGAATGAAGCTTTACAAACCCTTAACTTCACTTACTCCAAAATATGCCCCCCGCCAAAAGAATATCTCATTGAGGAACTGGCATGTGGGAAAAAATCTATTTTTAAAAATTAGAAACAAAATGCTTCTGTATGAATTTACCACCACAATAGACTACCAGTTTTTGTCTTTATCTAATAACAGAGGTATCTTTATGATGCCTGAAATCTACAACTTAAGCTATTTTGGACTGAAGCACTAATAATGGTACAACTGTTATTCAGAGATCATTGTTAATGATCACATCAGTGTTTACATAAACTCTAACCGTGTAGATAAAAATCTATATATAAGGCATCTGTATAATTTTAAATTTAATAGCTTTAATAGCTTAAAACTGCACTAAGACTTTTGGGACACCTTATGTATTTTATCACCCTGTGTGGCTTTTGTCACATCCTATCACAAATCCTCCATAGAGGATCCATCTAGCATCCTAGATGCCTTCCTCTAGGTATTCTTGAATTATATGAATATAAATGTAATGCCTGGGTTGTCCATCTATCACCCTTTGCCATTGCTACCTGTTCCAACCATTTTCTCCTCTGGTTGGTCATTGTTTTAAAACATGTAAATAATTACAGGTCCCTGAGAAACTGCAAAATAAAAAAAGCTAAGATATACACAAATAGCCTCAGAATAAGGCAGTATATAATAAGCGAATAGCACTTATTATTTAAGACATACAGGAATTTAGAGGGGGAAAACCACTTTTGACTAGGGTCATCACAGAAGGTTTGGAAAAGGAGACATTTCAGAAAGATTTTTAAAAATAACATGTTCACTGCCCACTAAAATCCTACATACAGGATTTTAGGATTTGCCTTCAAAAGAGACCATTGATACCATCTAGTCCAAAATCCTTTCCAATGCTTAAGTCCTACAGTGCTGCTCACATAATACACATAGAGAGACATAATGGAACCATGAATATAGTGCTAGCCTTAGAGTCATAAAGACCTGGGTTTGAATTCCATGTTACTTGTGAGTATGGAGCTTTGTTTCTCTGGGTCTCAGATTCCTCATTGTAAAATGAAAATAATACCTGGAGTCTCTACCTCATGGGTATGTTTCAGTGGTCAAATGAGACAATGTATATAAAGCACTTTGAAAACTTTAAAGAACTGACATTATATTAATCAAAAGATTACTTCTCAGTAAACCTTGTTGATAATGATGCCATTCTTCATTATATAGAAAATCATCCTTCCCGCCTTCCACCTCCCATTTCTGCTTATTCCTCATAGAACTTTTCAAAGGCTAACTAACCTTCTGAAAAGGACATGATCTCTGCCCTCAAGAGGCTTATACTTCACTGTTAAATCAGGATGTCATGTCCACATACTGCTGTTGTTACATTCATTTACTTCTAATTGCATTTATTGGTATGTTCAATGATTTGAAAACTCCATGCATTAGAGTTAGGATAAGCAACATGTGCTACCTGAGTGCCTTTGCTAGCACCTAAAACAAGTGAAAGGATCATTCTATTCCTTTTCATTTTAACATATATTTTTTCCTCTTTTTTCCTCCTCCTTTCCTTCTCCATCAGCAATGTTTCCTCCATATGTGTTTTTTGCATGTCCACTACATTCAAAATTCTGTACTGCATGTTTCTCTTACTGTTTATCCCTCCCCTTTTCCTTTCTTCCACCCTCTTTTTTCACCGAATCATCAAAATTTTAGAGTTGTCAGGTACCTTAGCAGCCCCATGGTCCCACATATGCCCTTCTCTTATAAGATCTACCTTAGTTCTTGTTCAACTTTATTGGTGGCGTTCATGGATAGTGAAGTTGTTCACACTTGCTTCAAAATTACTATAGAATTACATGATTTCAAATGAGGCTTTAAGATCATGCTAAGTATTTACTTCGAGGAGTGCTTAAAAGGGAATATTTCACTTATGACATGGGGACGGGGAGACTGTTGTTTTTGTTTATTTGTTTGTTTACTTAAAAGTCAAAATTCTTCTATACAAATTTACTGCCAGAGCAGCTACCTTTATGTCTTTTTTTGTTTGTCCATTTTTTGGAGGGGGGAAGGCAGGGCAATTGGGGTTAAGTGACTTGCCCAAGGTCACACAGCTAATAAGTGTGTCAAGTATCTGAGGCCGGATTTGAACTCCAGTCCTTCCTGATTCCAGGACCGGTGCTCTACTCACTACGCCACCTAGCTGCCCCTCTTCATGTCTTTATGATGCCTGACCAAATTAGGAATTTGGGCTATTTCTGACTGAAGCACTAATGATGGTAACTTTCACTCAGAGCTCATTCTTAATGAGCCCATAAGATGGTATCTCTAACTCTAAAGTAACTGTTGTACAATGACAATTGTTAACAACCATGCAGATTGTTTGAGGATCAGACAACCAGAGGTTGTTGTCCTAAAAGATGTGATGTGGATAAAGAGCAGTTTAAAATATAAAGTTATAATATAGAAGAGCATCATGTATTAAAAGAGCATTGCTTATCCACATGGTATTTCCTAGCACAAACACTCAAACTGATAGAGATAGTCCCAGCCACAGAGTCCAAATGGGGGGAAGGAGGGAAGGAAGAGCAAAGTACACATAGTAGAGCATGATAGTGGATATAATAGATGTGTTTCCTTTTTATTAATTTTTTTTTTAGTTTACAGCACTTAGTTCCACAAGTTTTTGCGTTCCAAATTTTCTCCCCCCCGACCCCCGCCAAGATGGCATGTAATCTGATATAAGTTCTACATATACTTTCATATTAAACTTATTTTCCCAATAATCAAGTTGCAAAGAGGAATTATAACCAATGAAACGAACCATGAGACGGATGTGTGTTTCATTAGAAAAAAAATGAGCTTGGGGTAGGGCAGTGGATGACTTGGGATGGAAAATGCTTGAAATTTAATGAGACAAAGGGAGAGTGGGAGGAAAGGGGGCAATTGTGGACATGAAATATGAACATGTTACAGCAATTACTATAAAGACTATAAACAATATCTATTGTTTGTTAAATCTGTTTATTTAAGGAAAAGCAGTGTTTCTCATTTTATCTTATCCAAGCGAATGGTGATATGCTACAGATATTCCCTTCAAAGAGATGCCAGGACTTCCCAAAGAAAACGATATTTATTCTATTTTATGTGTTCTACAATTTCTAGTTTCCTAACCTACTGATAGAGAGGCAAACAAGTAGAAATCATAGTTTTAACTGTAAAGTTATTTCAGAGAATAGTTTAAGGGTAGGTTGTTTCTCATGGATTCTTTTTTTCTCTCATTCTTTATTTACTCTTCCTTGGATGCTTATCTTCTCAGCCCAGTCTTTTATTTTATTTTATTTAGTCCTTGAATGATTTTCAATACCTCGTCACCAACAAGGAAAAGCTCCCTATAAAGGTCAAACCTAATGCTCAGCTAGCTGAGAAGGCCTCACTTTAGGATTCCGGGCCCCAGTGAATTACAATAAGACAAAATCCCAGGAGCCCAATTGCCAAAAAGTAATTAGGTTGGGGGAAACACAGACTCAACTCCTGGGAAGAGAGACTGGTCACAGCAGGCTGAAGCCACTGCCCTGCTGTTGCCAGACTTAGTTGTTTCTCTTTCGGGATTGGATAAAATCATCCAAGCTACAGAGCACAGGAAGTCCATCAGAAAACAATGGCTTTTCCACCAATTTTTTTTTCCTCAATGACTTATTCAAGCAGGGCATGTAACACATGCATATAGACTACCAATATATCCTTAGTTCCTTTCATTTCTATCTTGTAAACTACCTTGTCTGAGTCTATTAGTGAAAACACACACACACACATAGAGAGTGCCCATGATGTCATTGTTGGCCTTTCTTTTCCTCCCTTCCCAAACAAATGAAAAGCACTTGAGGAATTCAGTCTCATTTCTCTGTAAAAGAAGTATTAGGGGAGGGAAAGAAAGGAACCTCATGTAAGCATCCCTAGATGAAACCAATGCTAACTATCTCTAACATTTGAGAATAAGAATCGAGTTACACAATAGACAATTAATTCTGAAAAGACAATCTGAACTAGGAATGTGCATCTTTTGTTTGAATCAGGAGACACTGTTCAGAAATACAGGACATTATTAGTCTTCCAAAATCTAACTGGTGCCTATCATCAAAAGTAAAATGGAGCCTTAATCCAAAAGAAATAGAAGACAAAACTGATTAGAGCCTTCCTATGGCTTAGATATTAATTTAAAGCATTAGCATACCCGACTCTCATATGTTTGTATATTCCTTTAAAACTGTTTGCTAGTAGTATGAAGAAAGGGGTTTTTTTTACTGAAAGTACTGAAAATTCACAGTGAATATTCAGAAAACACTTGGGTTGAGCATTCTGTTTTTTGCCTTTAAATGTCAGAGAGCTGTACCAATCCATCCAAGAGTTTATATCCTGTTTGCTTCCAAGGTGAATTTAACACATATTTCTATTCAGGTAAACCCATGTTCAGACCATTGGCTCTGTATAATCGTTCAGTGGATAATTTTATGTTTGCAACTACTCGCATTGCAGACCAGTCAGATCTCTCATTCTCTGGCTAGTTTTTATTGGTTTCTGGCAGTCTCCAGATAGCGTTCTGACAAACAAGCCCTGCCACGGTACACACACACACACACACACACACACACACACACACGCTGGATACTTAATAATCCTAATTACCTGCAATAAAGATGTGATAGATGCTGCAAGACTGATTCCACTGAACAACATATTATCTTTCTTCTACTATGAATTTAGTGCTTTGGTAATGGGATAACTTCGGAATATTGGGAGCTTAAGGTTTTGGAATAATACAATGGGCTCCATATTTGTTTCTTCTGTTGCTTTTTGGTAACATGTAGTTCCTATCACCATAACGATGCAAAAGGGGTAGGTACAGTAATCAACCACAAATTTTGTTGGAGAGCCAACTTCGTGAGACCCTCCTATACAGGGTTGCCTGGATGCCAATTCAATCAATGCAATACATACATATGTGCCAGGCACTATGTTAATTGTACAAATACAAGTAAAAAGAAAGACCCATCCCTATCCTCAAGTAGCTTACATTCTAATGGGGGAAGACAGCACAGGGAATTAGATCCCAAACTTAAACCCTTCATTTCAGATAGCAAAAGGAGATTGCTGATCAGATGAGCCACTAACCATTTCCAGAGGCAGCCACCATCTTTAGCTCCCCACATATACACCCCCATTGACATTCCAATGCTTCATAATAAACCTTTTGCCTCTATAGTTAATGTATTCCTCATGCTGTAAATGGAGACTTTACAACCCCAGAAAGCTTAATATAATGGTTTATGGCTTAACTACCTAATTCACATGATCTGGAGAAGGAGTACCTTGGGTTAGTGGTAAAGAATATTCTGTAACTTTAAATTGTCAATATTTTCCAGTGTGATATATTTATTCCACTTATCCCTTATCCTATTCAGGTCTCTGTTCATCCCACTCCACCCCCAAGCGCAGCGGTCACTAATAAGATGAGCTGAACAGTCTCCTTTTAAAGGCTCCCAAAGCAAAAACAAACATGCGGACAGCAGAGTTAATTTATAAAATACTGAAGCATTTATCTTGGCAGCGGCACCTCAGGAGCTAAGATTTTGCCTCTCCCTCCCCGGTTCTCACATGTTTGGGCTCTCAAAGACTCCCAGAAGGACTAAGTCCTTTGCTTATCCTTACTAGCAAAGGAGCCAGTGGCCCAGATCAAGTTCTTAGCCTCCTCATGCTTTTGGTGCAAGGCTGCTTGCATTGTGTACCATGTTTTTACAGGGTCTCAGTAACCCAAACTATCCCCATTGCTTTCAAAATCTGAAGCAATGGAGAGTCATTTTTACAAGAGCAATAAAATTAAAGTGGCTCCTCAACCACTTTACACTGATAACTCTAGAGCACTGAAGTGTCTTTTTCTTCATGCAAACCCCTCATCTTCAAGCCTCCAGACTTCCTAAAAGCTCATCACCAAGATTCTCCCTCTCCTTGCCATTTCATTTATTTCCTTTCCTCCTCCATTCCTTCACTTCTTTTTTTACTCTCCTTTTCTTTCTCCTTTTTCCTACACCCTTTTCTTCTTTTCCATTTCCTCCTCTCTTTCTTCTTCTCCTATGCCTCTCCTCCTCTTTCTTCTCTTCTCCCTCTCCCTCCCTTCTTCCTCTCTTCCTTCTCCTCTGCCTCCCTTCTCCTCCTCTGCCTTTCCTCATTTTTCCTCTCCCCTTCCTTCTCCTCCTCCTCTCTTCTCTTTTCCTCTTCTGCCTCTCTTCCTTTTCCCTCTCTTCTTTGTCCCCCCTTTTTTCTTCTCCTCCTCCTTTCCCTCTCTTCTCCTCTCTCTCCCTCTCTACCCTCTCCATTTCTTCCTTTTGCTTTCCTCATTTTCCTTTCCTCCTCCCGCTGCATCTCTTTTCCCTCTCTTCCCTCTCCCTCTCCATCTCCTCCTCCAGCCCAAGCCAACCCCCTTCCTCCTGGGAGGAGGCCAGTAATTTGCAGGATTCATTCTGACAACTGCTCTGATGTAAATATTTAGAAAAATCCTTTCCATTAGAGATTAAACAAAGTGTAAGTAACTGTTCTTAAATGATGGATCTTATTAATGTTTGCACCAGCAGGCCCTGTGCTATCTAACTCAAAGAATCCTGCCTTGGTTCCGGTGGAAGGAGTAGAAAGGGACAGTATCAAATAGGGCATTCAGCTGCAGAATGGTAGCATAAGGAGTCACTACAGACATTGCACATTAGACACACAGGATACAAAATGGTGGGCAAATTAATTCATTTCCATTGGAAATAGTCGAAGGTTATCATTGGTGTCCTACTGATTTAGAAAGTGAACCATCCAATGATCTCTCTACCCCAATGCCAGTTTGGAAAACAGTTCTCAGGCTCCCTCATCTATGTTCTCACCAAATGAGTCATAGCTCTAGGATCATGTTGAGTGAGAGCTCGGCTTCCTATATTATTATCTATGAAATCATAAAAGGAATAAAAGCTGAGCACTAATGCTTATATCAAATATCATATATTCAAAGAGTATTAGTACCCTAAGCCCATCACCCTAACAGGCGTTAGAGGAGATCACAAGTAATATTCTAATCAGTTCTGTCCAGTTTGCAGTGTTCTAAAGGCATCAATACATTACCCGGAATTCAAATTGATTCTTAAAAAAAGGGGAGAGCAGGATTCACAGGCATAGGAACAACCCAGAGATGGGTACAATTTTAGAGAGCCCAAGAAAGTTCCCTTTACATTCCTAGAAGTACCACAGCCCAAGACCACAGATAAACATCTGATGGAAATCTAGGTACAATTCACGTGTAATATGAGGGGTTGTACTAGGTGATGCCCAAGGTCTCCCCCAGCTGTTAATTTTGGTAGTACCTACTAGTATTTGAAATTTTTAAAAGTATGTCCTATAAAATAATTAAATGCAGCAGTTTTCTCCTCTCCATAGATCTTCAGGCTAAAACTGTGGGTTCATAAGGGCACTAGGGAGTAGAATAAGAGGTTTTGATCTAGTCTCTCTTTTGAAAACTCATAGTCACTCTCTTCATCTAGCTCTGCATTTTTGCTTTCACAACAGAGATCTCCCAAGACAGAGATTTCTACAATGTTGTTCTGTAACAGACAGTGAAAGCCTGACAGAGAGAGACTATACAAGTACTGTTCATAAAAATAGCAGCAATCATATTTTAATGCTACATAATTTTGATTTCACATAGACCTTAGATGACCTCCTCATATGTTGTTCCTCCTTGTTATTCCAACAATGTACCTTGTATGTGTGTGTGTGCATGTGTGCGTGTGTTTAAATTTGAGAATCAGAAACAAAAATTAGAAAGGGAAAAGATAAACTTGAATAGAACTAAATTGAATAGGACCATACCTCTAACTTGCTTCGAACTAAACTTCTTCTTCCTGGAACCTAATAGGCAATGTGGTGTGATCAGAAAAAGCCCTACACTAGGAAGTGAGAATTGGATTCCAAATGCCCTTTCTATTTCTTTACTTTTGGCATTAGTCTGTCATGTATTAAATTTCCTTCTAGATCTGTGATCCTTATTTTCATTCCTTTCAGACAGGACCCTCAGCACTAGGTATGTTGCCTTGAATAATATAACATCAAGAATATTAGAGCTGGTATTTCAGGCCAAATTTTCATGATTCCCCACAGAGCTCTGTACAAGGTCCTTAGACCATTACCCTCTTTGAGCAATAGGGTCTTGCAGAGTACGGAAAAACAGAAAAAGGAAAAAAATAATGAACTTAGTCCTAGTGGAAAGTACAATGTACTAGAAATCGAAGAATCACAGCACAAAGGTAATCTAAACTGAGCTTCAACATTTCCGCAACTAATTTTTCTCTGTTTTAATTCTGTTCGGTTTGGATGAAGTGGGACCGATTAAGGCAATACAAGCCTTGAGCAACTGATCGGAAGACCCAGGATTTATTTATTGTTATTCTTAACTATGTTTTAAGTTCTGTGCTAGGTATCATACATAGTAATAATCTTCAGTAGATTACACTTCCAGGTTTTCTAAAAGTATTTTTGAATTTTGAAAACTACTAAAAAATTCAAATTTACTAAGGAAAACTCAGAATTAGTTAGGAGCTGAATTAGGGAATATCTGGAAGAATACAATTTCATTATACTAAGGTATATATAATACTTTGAGTTAGGATAACATTGTCACTAAGTAGGAATCTTTCAAAAGAATAGAAATAATTAATAACAATAGCTAGCATTGAGGTTTACAAAATTCATTTGGTCCTCATAACAAACCTGGGAGGTAGGTGCTATTATCTTCCCCATTTACATTTGAGGAAAATGGCAGGTGAAGTGCTGGAGGCTGGATTTGAACTCAGGTCTTCCTAACTATATACTGTGTTATCTAGCTGCCTAGAAATTTATTATCTTTATTATTGTTAATGATAATAGCTTACATTTTTAGAGCTTTAAAGTTTGCAAAATACTTACATACATTAATTTCATCTTTACCACAATCCTATGAGGTAGGTGTTATTATTGCCTTTCCCCCCCACATACACACACTAATTTTATATATTAAAAAAAATGAAGCCCAGAGAAATTAAGTGGTTTACCCAGTCACACAGCCTCTTTTTGATCCAGCTTTTTCTGATTCCCTGCTAAGCAATGTGTCCACTATATCATGCTGCCTCTAAAACAATTGTTTCTCCTGATGGTTTCATTTGCAATGAGTTCACCTAGGAAGCTACTGTTTATTACAACAAAGGTAAAATTCAAGTTGGACCCTGGATATATAACAAATCTTTGAATTAGATGGTACAGTAGACAGCGCTGTGGGGCTAGAGTCAGGAAGATCCCGGTTCAAATCTTCCCTCAGATACTTACTAGTTGTGTGACCCTAGGCAAATCCCTTGACCTCTGTTTGTCTGTTTCCTCAAGTGTAAAATAGAGATCATAATAGCACCTACCTCCCAGGGTTATTGGCTCAAATGAGATAATAATTGTAAAGTGCTTAACACAGTGCCTAGAACATAGAAAGTGCTATATAAATGTTAATTATTATTATTATATGTAAGCTATGGTGCTTTAACAACATGAATATATTTTTAGCAGCACATTTTTATAGCAATTAGGAAATTACATTTGGTAGAGAGTTGAAAGTTATTTGGAAGAAAGTTTAAAGTATTATAAATTTATCAATAAAATACAACTCAGAATTTTTTCAGCTGAATTGTATAAAAACAAAGACTATGTTAATGGGAATGGAAGTTAAAGAATAGATGACCACTGAGCCTACACCCAATTTTCTCCTTATAAAACTGAAAAAGCATAAGGGAATGAAGCAGGAATGTGAGCTTCAGATAACAGAAAAGGCTTCCATTTATTAGCTCTCTTGACATTTTCCTGTCTTAAAATTTATGACAAATGAATTGAAATCTTCACTGAGCAGAAGGTTTGTGACAATCATAGGAAGTAAGCTATACATACCATCAACGTAATTAGCATTGTTAGGTTAAGCTTGTAATGGGGGAATCTATTTTAGCTTTGTTTGTTTCCATCTTCAGCATGCTGACTATAAATATTAACATCAGTTTACTAATTGGAATTCATTTTGGAAATTCCCTAAAACTGTATTTTTTTTCAAATAGTGCATCATTTGCCATGCCTCCAAAGCATTTATCAAAGCTTGTATCATAACTGCCTTGACTGGTCCATCAGAAGCAATGCAGCAGAATCAAAAGAATGTTGGGAGGAAAAAAGAAATAAAAAGGATGTTGGATTTGGAGGCCAAAGACCTAGTTTTCATTCCTGGCTCTGGCACTTGCCACCTATGTGACCTAAGACGAGTCACTTACTTCTCTAGGCCTCAGCCTCTTCATAGTTAAAATAAAAAAAGTTGGACTAGGTGACCTCTAAGGTTCCTTGACTCTAAATCCATGATTTATAAGAAATCCAATATGATCTTCCCCAGGCACCATCTTGACAAACATGCCAACAAGTGATTTCCAAGTGGGTTTCTTATGCAAGTAACCTAAAAGATGATAGATAATTAGGGGCATTCTTTAACAGTAGTTAATTCCTTTAAAGGATATGGTCCCCCTCAAATTCAGAGACTTGAAAAATACTTTGACTTAATCCTTTCCAATAGAAGTAGTCTGCGGGATCATTAATCAAAGACTCAATCAGTAAGTCCAAAATCCTATACATTCCTGATCTATGATGCCTCTACATAGAGTGATGCCCCTACTATACAGGGATCGAATTTGTGATTTTGTTATACAGGGATCTTGCAAATGAGGCAACTCCTTCCGCCAATGGAGATAGGCACCTTCTCTAGAACTTGGTCTTAGAAAGTTTGCCTGAGCATTGAGAGGTTAAGTGCTTTGCCTAGTGTCACATAGCCATTATTGTGAGAGGTGAGACCTCAATCCATGTCTTCCTGGCCTTGAGGCTAGCTTTCTCTCCTGATGTTAGGTGTGATGCTGTCTCTCTATATTCTAATTTATAGGGCTATGTTATTTTTCAGTCATTTAATCATGTCCAACTGTTTGTGACCCTGTGGACCACACCACACCAACACTGTCAATGGGATTTTCTTGGCAAAGATATGGGAATGGTTTGCCATTTACCTCTCCAGTGGATTAAGGCAAACAGACATCAAGTTACTTGCCCAGGATCACTCAGCTAGAAAGTGCCTGAGGCCAGATTTGAACATAGGTGTTCTTTACTTCAGGTCCAGCGCTCTATCCACCGAGCCATGTAACTGTCCCTTATAGGGTTATGGGAGTGAACTAAGCATTCAGCAACAACAAAAATTGTCTAGATTACAAAAAATAAAGTTCCACCAACACCCCTCCCCTAAATGACTCTATATTCTAAAAGATTCTGCAAGAATATGGATGTGTAGAAGAAAGTATTTAAAGCATGCCCAACAAACTTTTCCATTTTGCTTTTTTTTCCAATTTATATTTGAAATTCTTGATATATGAAAGAAAGCAGATATTAAATTTAAGATCCTTCTTCTTGATGTGGGCAGCTAGGTGGTACAGTGGATAGAGCTCTAGGCTTGGAATCAGGAAGACTCATCTTCATGAGTTCAAATCTGGCCTTAGACACTTACTAGTGTGATTCTGGGCAAGTCACTTGGCCCTGTTTGCCTCAGTTTCTCATCTATACAATGAGCAGAAGAAGGATACTGCAAACCATTCCAGTATCTTTGCCAAGAAAACCCCAGATTGGGTCATGAAGAGTCAGACACTACTGACATGACCAAACAATCTCTTTGATGAAAAGGGAACTCTTTGATGCTAGTTTTAAAGGGGGAAATGAAATGCAAAAAGGGATTATTGTATTTGAGGGAGGAAAATATTGAACATATAGACCAAAACAGAGATTTGTTGAAACAGACAAACTTTCTTCATGTGATCACAGCAGAATAAGGAGGTGGGAAACAGGGGGCAGCAAATGGAAGTAGTCCATTCTTCAAGTCCTCCATACCTTTCCCACCCCTAGCAATAATTGCCCTGAATCACTGTGAACATTCACCACTCTCTAATGATGGCTATGTCTGAACTGAAAATAGAGTATGGAAGTTGTAGCTGAATATAGTAGCTGCAAGAAATTGAGCATGTGTTCCAGATGCCAGCCTTTCACCAACATTAACCAGTGGAGTTGGATAAATCTAAAAGGGAGTAGGCATACCCCAAGGTAACAGAGATGCCACTTGCACTGACAGAATCTCCTACGGCATCCCTGATCATTCTGGCTTTTGCTTTAAGGCCTTCAGCGAGGGTGGGCCACTACCTAATGAGCAGCTCATTACATTTTTAGAGCTTTCTGATTGTTCACCTAAATTGGCCTCTCTGAGACTTCCAAACTTTGTTCCTCATTTTGCTCCCTAAAACTAAGCAGAACAAGTTTAATCCCTTCGCTGCACAGATCTTTAAATACTTAAGGACTGATAACATGTCCTCCTTCAAATCTTCCCCTCACCAGGCTAAATATCTTGAGGTCTTTCACCATTCAGTCTTTCCTCCTCTAAGTAGTTTAGCTCATCTAGCCTTCATTAAGTGCCTAACATGTGACAGGTATCATGCTAGGCCCTAGAGATATATTTAAAAAAAAAATAGTTCTTACTGTCCAAGAAGTTAAAGTCTACTGGCGTGGGAAGGAGAGGTGTATAAAATGTGTATAAAAATAAGTGAATACAAAATATATGCAATATAAATACCACAATATTAGAGGGTCACTAACCACTAGGAGAATTAGACATGGGGGATAATAGTCTATACAATAACAGGAAATGCAATGTCAGGGACAGAGAAAGGCAAGTAGGCCAGTTTATCTAGAACCTAGATTATGTGAGGAAGAGTGTAGTGTGTAATCAACCTACAAAGATATTCTTGAGACAGAGTGTGAAGGGCTTCAAATTCAAATGAAAATAGTATTTATTTTATGTTAAAGGCATTAGGGAAGCACTGAAGCTCCTTGAGAAGATGTATGACTTGGTCAGACAGGTGCTGTAGGGATATCAATTTTGCAGCTATAAGGAATACAGATTGAATTTCAGGGAGACCAGTCAAAAGGCTACTGGAATAATCCAGGAAAGAGATGAAAATGGCCTGAGTTACAGTGGTTGTGGTGTGAGTGGAAAGAGGGGGACTGATAGAAGAGATTCTGTGAAGGGATAATCCAGGGGTGGCAATCTTGAGGCCTCAAGGCCACTTGTAACCCTCTAGGTCCTCAAGTGTAGCCCTTTGACTAAATACAAACTTCACACAACAAAGCCCCTTCATAAAAGGATTTGTTCTGTAAAATTTGTCCTCAGTCAAAAGGCCACACCCAAGGACCTAGAAGGCTGCATGTGGCCTCAAGGCCTTGCTCAAATATGGTACATAGAACTGACCACAATAGTCCAGATGTGATACGCCATTGAAGAATACAGAAGGATTTCTCACTTTCCTAATCTTGGGTGTAAATCAGCCTTTCTTAAAGTAACCTTTCTTCAATATGGACTTTGGGAGGCTATTTGCTCTTAAAGCAAGAGAGAGGCATCTCTGCCCCAAAGTTCAGATTCAGCCTTCAGGGCTGTAACATTGGTCTTCAGGGCTGCTACAGCCCAGATAATAAGTTCACAGAATCAAAGAATTTCAGAAATGCAAGAAATATCAGAAACCACGTAATTCTGTATTTACAAGTCCCTTTATATTTATTCAAATGGTGTTTTGTCTTTTTTTAAACTAGGGCATAGATACAAGTGCAATCTGTTTGTTTGCACTGAGGTTTCTGCTATCAGATATGGCATATTAAAATCTCGTGTAACATAAAGATGGCTGCTTGCTTGTAATGCCACAATGGAGAGTTTATTTTAAGAAAAACTGCAATCAATGAAAGAAAATGTCTGTGACAATAGTAGTTTTTGAATCATAAATAATATTACGAATTCAAAAAAGTAGCTCATTTTCTGTTTGTGGTGATTTGTAATAATCCCTGCCTTTAAAAAGGACTTTCTTGGTCACATGAATGCTCATAATTAATCCAACTGTTATGTGAGAAATGTTAGAGCTGTCTCCTACAAAACGCTATTAATACCACCAAGTCCTTAACAAGTCCAGACTTCCAAAATCTAGGTGTACTTTTATCACTTTCCCGACCTGTCTGTCCTCCTTTCACCTCTCCTTAGGAGAATGCCTGCTTGAGGAAGGGGAAACTTTGCCTTACCAACAGTATAACATATGCAATTCTGGTCCACCATATTGGTCACCCATCCCAAACAAGCCAAAATCACTGCCCCCCAACTTCTAGCTTTTTATTGTTAAAAGTGCATGTTGTTATAATGTCAATAGCAGAAGCAATGAGATGATATCACCATTGGCACATCACAGAAAAATCCTTATTGATAAATCTTGATTCTATTGAAAAAAGACAGATTTTAATTAGTTTATTTTGAATAAGAAAATGCTGAATCAAGATACAGAGAAAAGGTTACGACAAAGTAGAAAGTCATAGTTGCTATTCAAGGCAATAGCCATAAATAGATTCAATAAAAACCAAATCTCATCTAATTGGTGTCTTATCAAAACATTCATATATTCTTCAATATCACTGATATATAATTTTTAGGTGTGTATATCATGATCAAGGGAGTGGGGATTATTGCATCTCTTGCATTACTAAAATAAACCAGAAAAGAATAAGAATCGTTGTCTGGAAAACTTAAGGAGTGTTTTATTCCAATTTATTTAAGTAAACAAATACAGCAAAAAAAAAAATATCATTTGAACCATCAACAATTTGTATTTAAATATTCAGTAAGATATAAGGAAAGCACATATTCAAGACATGTAACTTTTCCCTTTCTTCTCCTCATTCATGGCTCTTGCAAATCCTCGTGTCCTAAGCAGCCTCCTTGACAAAACGGCAAATGAAAATTTTTAAAAGTACTTGCTCCCTTTGCCAGCTCAGACAGCCTTAAACTACTAGGTAGCAGCTGGAAAGAAGGGGAAGAGATCCAAAAGAGATGATCTCCATTAAACAGAATATATTTTGCACAGTTTCTTGTTTTCTTGCAAGAATAGTGCCTCAAATGGGCTTGCTCTTTGAAATGTCTGAATATAATAATCAAGAAAAGAATGTATACACAAAGCATAAGATGCTTGGTCTATTCTAAGACCCATACGGTTACACTTGGATAAGTGAATGAAGGTATCTATACCATTCTTTTCTTCTCAGGGTCATTGATGTGGAATAAAATGTATGATCTCCACAGGGTATCTAAGTATCAAGAAGCTTATCCTGTCTTTGGCTGCTCATTTCTAGGCCTGGTTCTACTCCTGAGCCAGACAAAGCCCAGCCCCTCACCCCAGCAATCTAACAAAAGATTCGTAGTCAAATGTTTGTCATATCTGAGATTTTAAGAATACTGTATCTATTATGATCTGCTGAGTTTGTTTTTAGTGGACTACCCATCTAATTGCTGGTTAATGTTAAATCTCTTTTACTGCTGTGGTTTCATTTTAAAGTATTGATAGAGTAAAAATATTAGACTCCCTTCAGTAGATTATTATTCAGTAAAAAAAAATGTTCCAAGTTCTCAAAAATTTTCTCATTTAAAACAACATGTTCCACCACAGAATAATGGTAGACTACCAAACCAGCCATGAAATAAAATATTCCTTAGGTCTGCCAGACAGTGATTCTTAAATCTTTTCTGGTCTGTTTCAGTGAGGCAAGAGATGCAGTCTCCACCCCCAGGATCATGACATACACACAAATCCCTCACCTAAATGAATATAATAATAATATCAAAGAATCTATGAGGCTAGAGTGTTTTAGTGAGATGCCAATTAGGTATGATTTGGTTTTATTAAATCATATGTCATTTTTAATATATGCTGAAATCTAAAGAATAGACATCCTTAAAAGCATTAATACCATAAGGAGCTAGCCCGCAGACCACCTGGAGAACCCTCACTGACCACTAGTAGTCCCTGAAACACTTTGAGAACCACAGGACTAGGATAACATTTAGAAAATTATACCTCTTGGGTATAAACTGGTGCCTTGGAGGTTTGAAAGAATTGGTGCAATGTGATGAACAAGTCTGATAATTGATACAAAATTCTTACATGAGTTTATACGCTATGCCAAACTTTCTATGACATCCTTTCTGTCTACTTGCATCTCCCTGACCAGAATCAGCTTTGTCTCTGAAACCTGGATACATTGCCTTGCTTTTGAACAAATTCAGAACTCACAGAAGCACACAAAGAGGACCTCCAAACCCCAATAGGGTTTGAAGATATGACACACAACTGAAAGGGACTGAAAAGTGGCTTAAACTTTTAATGTCAGATTTGTGTTTTAAAGTGAGCAATGCCAAACATTGTAAAAGAGCCATGAAAATGACTTCTAACTTTAAGCCACCATAACACCACACTAAGTTTAAAAAAAAAATTAGAAACAATGGAGTCCTAGGCTACAGTAGAACTAGTCTATGATAAGATGACCAATATTAAAACCAGTTGCATTACTTTATCTCAAACTAAATAGATGACAAAATGTAAACTACACATGAACATTTCTGAAGTTTTAGTTTGAAGACTTGATGGCTACAATTAAAAGTCTCTGTATTATATGTCATGTAGGTATAATTCTCTCATCAAATATTTACAAACTGATATGTAATTAATACCTGCTTTCAATGAAATATTTATTAACTTTCATATTTTGGTTCATTGCTTCCTAGCCAACCTAAGGAATATTTTCTATTTCATATGCGTAACCTAGAGTAATCAACGTACAAAAGGTGAGCTAATAAAGAGGAACAACTACAAAGAATAGAGAACTAGCCTGGGATCAGGAAGATCTGAGTCTAAATCCAGTCTCAGACACTTGCTAGTTGTGTGACCCTATGCAAGTCATGTAACTCCTGTTTGCCTCAATTCCCTTAAATGTAAAGTGAGTATAATAATCACACCTACCAAACAGAGTTGTTGTGGGGATCAAATGAGATGCTATTTGTAAGCCATTTAGCACAATACCTGGCATATAGTAAACGCTTAATAAATGCTTATTCCCTTCCCCTTCCCTAATGTGTAGAAAAGGCAGATACAAACAGGAAGAAAACACAGATACAAAAGAAGGGCTGATTTTGTGAAGCTAATATATTGCGTCGACGCTCTCTAAGTTGTCCTCTAAGACCAGCAACATAGCTAGCAGGTGGACAGGAATATGGCAGAAATAGAAATGACATTGTATATGGATCAAAGCACATTGTGTAGATTGAAAGTGATTTCTGTGGAACTCACAAGTCCACTTGTAAAGCTTGCTAAATGAAACCTATGCTTTGTTTTTTCATATGTAAAGGAAAACTTCCCAAACATTTGGAGCACTTCCAAAATGGAATGATTTGTCTCCAGAGCTAGTGGATTCCTCTCACTGAATGTCAAAAGCAATGGTTATATCACCAATTATTTAGATATATTGTTGACAGTATTTTGTTCAGGTCCAGATTGGACTAAATAGCCAGTGAGATCCTTTCTACCTCGTCTCCTGTGACCCCTGATGCTTTTGTTGAAGTACGATGGCTTGTTTTCTAAAACTGCAACATAGACTCGTGGATGATATTTTGCAAATATGATGCAACTGGTCCTTAGCCTCAAACAAATGTCTTTGAGAGGTGTTGGCACTTTGCTTTGATGACAGTTCCAAAAAGAAGCATGCTGTTCACACAGCACTTCTGTCTTTGAGCTTTAGGAAGGAATAAATTAAATCAGATCATTGAAATTTACTTAATCACAAAATATAACATTTCTAATATCATAGTCTATTTTGTGTGTCCATAAGCATTTAACATTTGAGTTAAGTAATCTATTTTTGATTGAGTTAATAATGTAAGTAATATTTCTTTGTAATCACTTAATAAAATACCTTTGGGCTCTGGATAATTCATCAGAGGAGAAGAGAGTACAATTACTCTTTCTGTCTTACTAGAAATTCTATTTGTGAATTATTGCATTAGTAACATATCACATGTGGAAAGATATCAATTTATAAAGGGATAAGGGAATTAAATTTCAGCAATGATAGACACAGAAACCAATTTATTCTGGGATGACTGACCAAATGGCAGTTCAAGCATCCGCAACATTTGATATGAGTTACGTACTAATGTG
Source organism: Phalanger gymnotis (assembly GCA_028646595.1). Classification (NCBI taxonomy): domain Eukaryota; kingdom Metazoa; phylum Chordata; class Mammalia; order Diprotodontia; family Phalangeridae; genus Phalanger; species Phalanger gymnotis. The sequence continues at coordinate 118,881,314 of CM053627.1, read as the reverse complement.
TACTTTTTCATGTACTCAACCTTAATTAAAAAATTCTCTTTTAAAAGATTTCTTTTTAAAAATTCTAAATGTAGTAAAAAGATATAATATATGCAAATATATACACAGTTAACCCTTCTACATTACAGGGGCTAGGGATGTGGTACCCCCATGATCTGGAAAATCTATATAAAATTTTTTGGCCCTCCTCTCATATTAGAGAAGAAGTGTGATTCTTTTTCCTTTTTTAAAAAATTTGGTGTTTACAGTACCTTATTGTAAAATTTGGGTTTCATATTTGTTCATAAGCTCTGTGTCATTTGATGGCCTGATATCATCTGCAGCTTCTGAAAAACTCCCCAAAAATTCATATTTAATTTCTTATGTTGACCCACAATATATCGAAACCTTGATGGGGAAAGTCACCATGTGGAAAGGATAACTATATTTTCACATGCCATGTATTTAATAGATTCTTATTCTCATTTTTCATGAGTCAGAATGATTTGGGTGATCTAGTTCAACCAAATTTTTAGATGAGGAAAGCGAGGTATGGGGGAGTTGTGGTTTGCTCAGGTTGACCTAATTAATAAGTAGCAAAGCCAAGTCCACAATCAAATTCTAAGACTGGTGCAATGTTCCTTCTCTTTCCCTCATCATTTCTTTCTCTACTCTTGAGTCATGGTTGACTTATATGAAAAGACACCTGGATTCTAATCTTTGCTTACAGAGTACTTTTTTAAGGAGTAGGTCGATTACATAACTTCCTCTGTGTTCCCTCTGTCTATAAAATGAAGATAATGTCATTTGCCCTTGTTTACCTTTGGGGTTGCTACAAAGATAAAATGAAATATTTTCACAGAGATAAGTGCTTTGAAAGAAAATATCTATTTTCCTGATGATAAATGATTACTCACAACCAAGTTATTCTTACTTTAGATTATACTTCTGTACTCTTCAGAACTTCCTCAGGGAAAAGAAAAATTCCTCACAAGGTACACTTCCCATTTCTTGGAATTCTCTCCACAAGGATACATCCATTCTCTGCCATGTGATCATACACTTGTTTGCATGTTCCCCTGAAACTGTTCTCTAGTTATCCCTTAGATATATAAAATCTAAGTGTAAGAATGAATCGCAGAAGTAATTGAGTCCAACACATATCTGAAGAAGATATACCACATACTTATCAAATAGTCATAGTGAAAGGGCCCATCACCTACCAAGGCAGCTCATTCAAGTTTTAGATAGCTCCAATTGATGGAAAGTTTCTTTTTATGTCAAGCCTAAATTTGTCTGTTTGCATCTTATATCCAGTCTCATAGTTTTGCTGCTTCTACAAATAATTGAAGAGAACTATCATGTTCTCCTCGCTACCCACCTACTCACCCCCTGCCACCTTGGTCTTCCTTCTCTAGGCTAAGCATTCCTAATTCCTTCAAGCCAGTATGGCATCATCAAGAATATGTCCTGCCAAATTAACCTATTTTGTTTTTTGACAGGATTACTATAGCAATAGATTGAGGCAGTGCTGTAGATATAGTTTGCCTAGATTTGTTTGTAAAGAATTTGACAAAACAGCTTAAACTATTTTTTGTGGAATAGTTAGAGAAATGTGGAATAGATAACAATTAGATTTGGAAATGGTAAAATGCTGGAAGTAGTCATATTGAGAAGCTTTATGTCATCTTGGAAAAAAGGACTCTAGCAGAATACCTTGGGTACTTATGCTTGGCCTTGTGTTATTTAACATTTTTATCAATAAAAACATAGATAACATTCTTATCAAATTTATAAACGACACAAAACTAATCGCTAGTATGTTTAATACCAAGATCCATAAAGATCTCAATAGGCTAGGACTTTGGGCCATATCTTATAAAAGTTAATAGAGATAAGTGTAAAGTTTTATGCTTGAGTTCAACAAATCAGTTTCGCATTTAAAAGACATAAAAGGAAACAAATATTTATTAAGCACCTACCAGGTACTAGGCACTTAATAAATATTCTCTCACTTGAGCCTCACAACAAGCTGGGTAATAGGTGCTGTCATCATCATCATCATCATCATCATCATTATATTATTATTATAATTTACTCTTTATGAAACTGAGGAAGACAAAAGCTGATTGACTTGCCCAGTATTACACATTCTGAGTCCCAATTGGAACTCACATCTTCCTAATGCCAGGCCCAGAACTATATCCACTGAAGAACCTTGCTACTTTGGTAACTAGGGAAGGGACATTTCTTTTTTTAGTTTTTGGAGGGGGGAAGGCAGGGCAATTGTCATTAAGTGATTTACCCAAGGTCACAGCTAGTAAGTGTGTCAAAATGTCTGAGGCCAGATTTGAACTCAGGTCCTCTTGGCTCCAGGGCCGGTGCTCTACTCACTGGGCCACCTAGCTGACCCTCAGAGGGACATTTCTAGATAATAGTTCTTCAGAAAAAGATCCCAGAGTATTAGTGGCTTGCAAGCTCAAGCTATGACCACAGTATGATAATGACAGCTGAAAAATACAATCTTAGTCCTTTGAGAAATGCAGAGGGTCCATGATCAGGGAGGTAAGAGCCCTGCTGCCCCCTTTTTAGACCACAGGTGTTCAGGTCTAGGTACCACAATGCAGGAAGCACATAGATAAGCTTAAGAACCTCCAGAGAAGGGTAAGTAGGACAGTGAGGAGATTGGAGAACATATCATGGAAGGATCAGCTGAAGGAACTAGCCTGGAGCTGAGAAAACTTAGGATGACTTGATACCTGGCACCTTACATAGGCTGTCATGGGAGAAAGAGATTAACTCTATACTGTTTGATCTTATAAGGCAGAAATAGGAGCAATGGATGGAAGAGACAGGGTTATGCCTGATGCAAGGAAATGCTTTCGAATAATTTTAGCTGTCCCAAAGTGCAACAGGCTGCTTTGAGAGGCAGTGGGTTTGTCCTCACTGGAGATCTTTGAGAAAAGCGTGGAAGATCCCTTGGGTGTATCATAGAGGAGTTTCTTCTTCGGGCATGGCTAGCACTTGAACGGCTTCTGAGGACCCTTTATCATTGTTGTTCAGTCACGTCTGCCTCAGTGTGATCCCGTAGACTTTTCTCCATGAGTTTTTCTTAGCAAAGCTATTGGAGTGCTTTGCCATTTCCTTCTCCAGTGAGCTCCCATTTTACAAACTAGAAACTGAGACAAATAGGGTTTTAGTGACTTGCCTAGGGTCACAGAGCTAGTGTCTAGGACTGGATTTGAACTCAGATCTCCCTGACTCCAAGCCCAGCACTCTATCAACTAGCTGCCCCTCTGAAGACACTTACAGCTCTCAGATGCTGTGATTCTGTGAAGCAATGTATTCTTAAAAATTAAAGCACCACACAAATACTAAATACAATATTAGTGCCTTAAAGAGAAAAACCACACAGATTTACAAATTAATTTAAATTACAAATAATTATTTTCTCCAATAGAACAAACAACCTCATAAAATTCTTTTTTTTTTTTTGGTGAGGCAGTCAAGGTTCAGTGACTTGCCCAGGGTCACCACAGCTAGTAAGTGTCTGAGGCCAGATTAGAGCTCAGGTCCTCCTAACTCCAGGTCCTGTGCTCTACTAAATTTCTCCTCCTCCTATGGCTCATGGTGCCATAACATGGTTCTTGAAGACTATACCGGCAGAACACAAACTACAGCTGATCCTATCAAGACATAAGAGCTTTATGTATAGGCCAATAGATGGGACAGCTGCCATCCAATGACCAGCCTACCTCAATTTGGTGAGATCCATCACCAAGTGGGTCATAAAGGAATTATTTAGCTTCAATAGCTCTCCAGCAGAGCCTACAAAGTTGTACTGGGGGACACTCTGTGTTGGGAGTGGGAGGGGGCGGGGGTTTGATATGCCCATGCAGACAAAATCATAGGGCTCGGAAGTACTGAAGTAAGACCCGTAGCATTTTAGAGCAAAGGGCCTTCAGAAATCATCTGGGCCAGCTGTTTCCTGTGGTTTCTGATTTAAAAAAATAAAATAAAATAAAGCAGAAAGTTTGGCCTCAAAGGAAAGTGTGGGAAATTTAGAATGTCTAGTTGTGTAATACTAAGCCTAATCTGAGTGATCCTTGTACAGCCTGCAAATGAGCAATCTGTGTGATACACAACTATGACCTCTAAGATCACAAAACCAAGGGCTCATAGAACCTTAAGGTAGAAAAGGACCTTAAAAGGTCATTCAGTCTATTTTCCTGCTTCTGGGTCAGGACTGGATATAAATACTTCCAGATGGGTAAGAATCTCATCATTTTACTAGCAATAAGAATTCTCTCAATAATATATTGCAATGCCCTATTAAAAATCCTAGAATACAGTTTTGTTGATTTTTAGTAAATTAGTATCCCCCATACATTTCCATAGTCTGTAATCATTAGCATTTAAAAAAATCTTTTCCCACTAATAAGAACAAACTCGAGAGAAACGAGGTAGGATGACTGTATAGAATTGACTGTATGTGAGAGAATATGTTTATAAACAGAGGGTCTGGGACAAGATCTCTGATTTAACTTATATAAAGAATTTCCTGGAATAAAGAACTCCATCATTGCAGGTGAGCACCTTCTGTGCAAATTTTAGCCTTAAAGAATAGCCCAGAAGCCTGAGATCTTAAATGGCTTGACCAGAATCTCATTGGCAGTATGTATCTAAGTCAGAACTTGAACTCATGTCTTATTGGTTCCAAGGCCAGATTTCTATGTATTGTGTGTATTGTGCCACTTACCCTCTAGAGCTGCCTTTCCTTTTAATTTGAATCAAAATTCTGATTTTTCTTTTGGCGGGGGGATGCGAGGGGGGCAAGGCAATCGGGGTTAAGTGACTTGTCCAGCATCATTCAGGTAATAACTATCAAGTGCCTGAGGCCAGATTTTAATTCGGGTCCCCCTCACTCCAGGGCTGGCACTGTGCCACCTAGCTGCCCCAAAATTCTGATTTAAAGAGGTCATTGTGAAGGGTAGGATTCAAACCCAGGTCATCCTGGCTTGTAGGTCATCTCTATATACACTATACCGTGCTTTGTCTCAACAATACACTTAGCTGTGCTTATACATATACATGTATTCATGTGAGAGAAAAGCCTCCAACTTGTTGGATAGATCTTTTGTGGAAAATTTATAGAAGGGATAGATAAATTACATAGGATAGGAAGTCATGGAAGGGTTACAGTGTTTACTAGTGTAGGGGATACCCATACCACTGAGACCATGGAATTGTTGAAATATACACTTTTTTTATGTGTATATGTGTGTATTGTTGTTCAGTCATGTCCAACTCTTCATGACCTCATTTGGGGTTTTCTTGGTAAAGATACTGGAGTGGTTTGCCATTCCTTCTCCAGCTCATTTTACAGATGACGAAACAGAGGCAAACAGGGTTAAGTGACTTGTCCAGGGTCACAGAGTTAGTGTCTGAGGCTGGATTTGAACTCAGGAAGAGGAATCTTCCTAATTCTAGGCCCAGCGCTATATCCACTGTGCCTCCCAGCTACCCTAGGTGTAACTTCTGTACGTTCATATACAAGTATGTATATATGTGAATATGTATATACACATATACACATATTTCTATCTAGACTTAGAATGGCATGGTGAATCTATTCTAGAAGATGGATGTTGGAGTCAAGAAGATCTGGGTTCAAATCCTACTTCTGGCACATAACAATCATATGTTTCTGGGGAATTCATTTAACCCAGGCAATTCCTTAAGACCTTAAGTTGCAGAACAGCTGCTGAAGTGCACAGGTAGAAGATGTTTTCTTGCTTGGAATTCTCTACATTGCTGGAATAATAGGTTCAGACAAATGCATAGCTAATACACACCTCTGTTTCTATCAGCTGAACATCTTTAGGCAAAATGGGATTAGAAGATGTGTAACGAGTCGATGCCTTCAATGAGTATTATTTGTTGATGTCATGAACAAATTTCTCCCTGGTTGAATTTCTAACTCATAATTTTAAAAAATTTGAAGAAGTGTTATGGAAAAATGTCACTTTTAAGCTCATACATATGAACTCACAACTATTTATAAGGTTGATAATATTATGGTTCAATTATTATAACTGGAAAATCTTTTTGGATACTTAACATCACAATTGTATTTTCCAAACTTCATGTGCTCATTTAGTAGCCAGAATTCTTCTGCATGAAGACATTGGACTCTGACCCAGAATCAAAGAATAGAATCAGAAACTTGGATGGGACAGTTGGGTAAAAAAACAAACTTCAAAAGTACAACAGGGGGAAGACATAGGTTCACAGCAGTTTATCTGGAAAGGATTAGGAGGTCTTAGCAGACCACAGCTTAATAGAAGTCAGTGGTATGAAATGGTAGCCACAAAAGCTAATAACTGTATTGCCATCCCAGTCCATTCCATCTTCCCTTACAATGGAGCATCTACTCTGGGTCTCAGTTCCTTCTTGTATAAAAATGAGGCTAATGGAAGAGGGGAAAGAGAATGATATTTATATTGCACCTTCTCTATGCAAAGCACCATGCAAAGTACTTTACAAATATCTTATTTGATACTCACAACAACCCTATTATTATTAACCCCATTTTAAAGTTGAGGAAACTGAGGCAAATAGCTTAAGTGATTTGTCCAGGGTCACAGTTAGAAAGTATCTGGCTGTCAGATTTGAACCCAGGTTTCCCTAACTCTATCTGTCTCACCACCTAGCTACTTGCTCCATTTTAGTAGATAATTGCCAAGGTCTTTTCAGCTCCAAAATTCTATGAATTTAGGTACAGGAAAAAACTTCCTTTCTTCCCCTTTATCCTGCCTGATTCAAAAAGAAGAAAAAAAGAAAAAGATTTCCTCAGTTTATTTACAAAACTTCTTGGAATGAGAATGAGCTGCTTGTGGTTCCTGTGGCTTTTTCAGTGTTTTGTTTTTTCTCCAAGTAGAGGATGCTGGTCAACTGAATGACCTCTCTACATCTAAACCATGCTCCCCTGTGATCACACTTCTCAGTCTCATTGGTTCTCTTCCTCAGTAAGCCTAGCAGGATTTATGTTCATGGTAAAAGGCTCTCTAAGTCACCAGAATGATTTGAAAAGACAGTTCTAATAAGGGTTAAGTGTTCAGTCATGAGTGTCTGCCGTCGAAACCTTTGCCATCGACACCAATACAAGAGAGTAATGATGAGGAGTCTCTTTGTGCTAGTTACTCTACGGGGTGTTCCTAAAGTCTGGACACATGGGCAAAAATGCATATTTCCAAGAAATGAATGAAATTTTCAACAACATTTTATTTAATTGAATATTAACGAATAACATCTTCAATATGATTTCCATCATTTGTGATGCAAAGGTTGATGCGTTTTGCAAGATTCACGTGAATTCAATACAATAACTCCACATTGCTGTCAATTTTAGCACATTCACTCTTTGTGCGTTCAATCAAGTGTGCTGCATCTGTGATTTTCACTGAGTATACCTTCTCTTTTAGCATACCCCAGAAAAAGAAGTCAAGGGGTTAAGGTCTACTAATATTCCAAATATTTCAAAATATGCATTTTTGCCTATGTGTCCAGACTTTAGGGACACCCCGTATTACTGTGGAAGACAACACTGCCCTCCCAGTCCCTCAGATTCATAAACAAGTTGTCATCCTTAACCCCTCCTTGTCTCTCACTCTCCATGTTCAAGCTATCACCAAGGCCTATCGATTTCACCTTTGCAACATCTCTAGATCTCTCTCCTCTCACACTGTCACCACTCTAAAACAGGCCCTCATCACCTTATGCCTGGATTATGGTAGTAATAACCCACTGCTAGTGGGTCTGCCTCAGGTATCTCCCACTCCAATCCATCTTCCACTAAGCCACCAAAGTGATTACCATGTCACACGCGCGTGCACGCGCGCACACACACACACACACACACACACACACACACACACACACACACACACAAAATAAACCTCAGCACCAACAGGATCAAATACAGAATGCTCTGTTTGGCTTTCAAAGCCCTTTGTAACCTAACCCCCTGCTACTTTTCCAATCTTCTTAATTACTCTCTGCCATATACTCTTTAATCCAGTAACCCTGGCCTCCTGCCCCTGTTCTGAGAACAAGATAGTCTATCTCTTAGCTCTGGGCATTTTCTCCGGCTATTCCTCCGATCCTGGAATGCTCTATGTCTTCAACTTGACCCTCTTGGCCTCCTTTAAGTCCCAGCTCAAATCCTATCTTTTAGAGGAAGACTTTCCAAACCTCTTTTAATTATTTTGCCTTCCCTCTGTTAATTATTTCCTATTTATTCTGTATATACCTTGCTTTGTACGTATATGTTTACATTTTGTCTCCCCGTTAGATTGTAAGCTCCTTCAGGCCAAAGACTGTCTTTTTCCTCTTTTTGTATCCTAGGACTTGGCACAATGCCTAGTACATGGTAGGTGCTTAATAAATGTTTATCGATTGATTTATTGATTGAGATAAGACTGACCCTCGGAAGCAACCATGCCCCAGTATGGAGTATTTGAGTATGGATCCCAGGCCCATACTCAAAACCTTCCCAGAATTGTAGAACCTGCCAGACCTCTCACTCCATTGGCATCAACTTCAATAATAATAACAAACAATAACAATGAATGTTTATATAACATTAGAGGTGTGCCAGGCACTATGCCAAGTGCTTTGTATTTATTATCTCATTTGATCCTCACAGCAACTCTGTGAGGTAGGTGCTATTATTATCAATATGATCCCATTTTACAGATGAGGAAACTAAAGTAAACTGGGTCACACAGCTAGTAAATGTCTAAGGCCGAATTTGTTTTCCTGACTCCAGGCCCAGATCTCTCCCTACTGTACCACTAGCCACCCCCAATTCTATAGTGAGGCATCAGAGTGAGACTTTGGTGGTGGCATAATAGAATGGTTCGTCTATCACTAATGAAGGGAGCAGAATGTAGTGGTAATATTGGCTAGGTCTGGAATCAGGAAGACCTGAGTTCAAATCCTGCCTTTGACATTAGCTTTGTGACTCTGGACAAATCATTTAACCTCTCTGTGCATCTACAAAGTTACGACTCATGAAGAGAATGCCTTACACTGATGAAATCCTAAGCCCATTAGGTATTTATCATTAAATGCATTAAGAGATTTTCTACATGTATATATCACTTCACCTTACTGAGCTTTGATATTCTTGTCTGTAAAATGAAAAAAAAATGAGCAAAATAGCTTCTTATGTTCCTTCTCGTTCTAACAGTCTGCAAGCCTAAAATTGTAGTAGATTCAAATGAATGAATAAGTAAATGGATAAATTAAAAAAAGAAAAACACTATTTTAGGCTCTATGCTGAGTACTGAGATCAGAAATAGCAAGCCTGTTGCTATCCTCAAGGACCCTGTAATCTAATAAAGGAGATAACATATATATGGGAACGAAAGCCAGAGAATGCAGTTTTCATCTGAGAAGTCACAGGAATGGTGAATTAATCCATAGGATCAATGGCATGCCCGTTTTGGAAGGAATAATAGTATTGATTTGATTACTGCGTTTAGAGCAAGAACTTGGGGGAGGAGACTGTACTGCCTGGAGCTGGTTACATACATAGTAGGCCTGCTTTGTTTGTACTCACTCCCCAAACCAGATAGCTCAGTTCCTGGGTAGGAGTTCCAGATTGGATTATGCAAAAAACCTGTGTATACAAAGATGAAGAATTTTTTCCTTTGGAATCCCAGACAAGAGTATGATAAGAATTAACATTATATTTTAATGGATACAACACTGGGGAAAAGAAGACACTTAAGATAACAGGAGATAACAGAGACAGGAAATAACTTTTAAATTCAACCAATTCAATCTTCCATTTCCCCCTACACACACCCTGTATACATAAAACTATATAGGACAATGGTCAATGTCAAGCTAATAGCTACAGCTATTATAGGGAAATCTGAAAATGTTGAAGATGTCAAATGGACACTAACAGTCTAAATTAATGTTGCTAAAAGTGTGCTTGTTCAAATTGTCTGACAAGCATCTTTCAGCATGGAACCTGGATGGCATAAGCCTTTTAGTTTCCTGGATCGTCTGAGATAAACTTTGCCTTTTTCATTTTGGGGAACTGACTGAGGCCTCTTGGATGCATAACATTTACCTGAGGGGATGAGAAGACGTGGTATAAAAGGAAAGAGCAGCAAAGCACATTGTCCTGTAGGACACAAACTCATACAATTCAAGGTAGATTATTACAAATTCCTACATATGCTTTATGTTGGAAAACTGGGGAGATAAATGCCACATTTTATTCTCAACATCAGGTTGTAATTGGGAGAGATTAAACACATGCCCTGGTGAATGTTCCAAGAAAAGCATCAGGGTAGGCAAGAAAAAGCCAACTCTTTAGGACAATTTTGCATTGGATTCAAATAATCAGCTGGCCCTGTACTAGAACCTAATTGAAAGGAAATGGGGGTCAGAACTTATTGTCTATATTAAACCTAAAATCTTGTCCACTTCTTCGGCTAAGCCTAGGAAATTAGAGTCAAATACTTTAATTGATTTATTAACAAACAAATGTAGTTACTATTTACCAGGCACTGTGATAAGCACTGAGGATCAAAAGACAAAAGTGAAAAAATTCTTATTCCTAAGTAGATAATATAAGTGGTAGGGGAGAGTAAAGGGAAAGTTAGGAGCAGCATACTTATTTATAGGTATATACAGATCACATACAGAACAGATTTAAGGTAATGGGGGGAGTAGGGGAACACTAGCAACTAAATGGATTAGGAAAGGTCTCTGACAAAAGGTAGCACTTGAGATATCTTGAAAGAAAATAGGGATTCCTGGTGGTGCAGGTGAGAAGGAAGAGTATTCAGGCACAGAGAACTGCCAGTACAAAGATAGAGATGGGAGGTGGTTCACTATGTTTGAGGAACACCCTAGTCATTATGGCTTAATCTTAGATTTCTGGAGGAGAAAGTGAGGCTAGTAACCTCGCACAGCCCTCCCTCACTCAAATCAAAGTCAACTGCAAGTCATGTCATCATTTCCCTTATGTCATGGTCCCCTTCGAAAACAAAAGGCAAACATAGCAACCTGGGTGATTGGGGAGTAGGGATAGGTAAAAAGGCTGGTAAGTTAGTATGGGGGTAGGTCGTGAAGAGTTTTAAATGTCAGATAGGAGTTTATATTGAATTCTAGAGGTGACAAGGACCTACAGGGGTTATTATACAGGGGAAGGGGAAGGAGACACATGCACTTTAAGAAAAATACTTTGAATTTATATGTAGAAAAATATTTATAGCAGCTATTTTGTGGGAGCAAAGTATAGGAAGTTAAGGGGATGCCCATCAGTTAGGGAATGGCTAGAAAAGTTGTCACATATAATTAGGATGGAATTCTATTGAGCTATAAGAAATGATGGGAGGGGAGGGGGAGTAGTTTCAGAAAGACCTGGGAAGACCTATATGACCCAAAGTGAAGAGAGTAGAACCAGAAGATCATCGTATATAATAACAGCAATATTGTAATGATGATCAACTGTGAAAGACTTAGTTATTCTGATCAATATAACAATCCAAGACAGTTCCAAAGAATTCATGATGAAAAATGTTATCCACCTCCAGAGAGAAAACTGATGAACTCTGGGTGCAAACTGAAGTATAATTGTTTTTCCCTCTCTTAATTTTTCTTGCTCTTTTTTATTTTGCAGCATGGCTAATATGGAAATATGTTTTGCATGATTTCACATGTATTATTGATATGATGCCTGCCTTCTTGATAGGTTGGGAATGGATTGGAGAAACAGAAAAATTTGGAACTCAAAAAAAATTTCAATGGTGTTAAAAATGAAATATAAATTAAAAAACAGAAAACCACTTTGGCAGTGGTAAGATAGGGGTGTCAAATGCTAATAGAAATGGGGATCACTCAGCTATACATAAAGATCCCTGTGGACACACATTGACTTAGAAAACCAAAAATTAACATTATCTATGTTTCGTTGTGTTTTTATTTATTCTGTTAAATATTTCCTAATTGCATTTTAATCCAGTTCAGCAAGAGTCTAGAGTGTTGCAAGCTACAATGTTTAATGCCACTGTTATACAGGATAGATTAGAGTAGAAAGAGACTTGAGAGAGTAGATGTATTAGACCAATGAGAAGACAATAGTCCAGGTGAGAGGTGATAAGGTTCTAAAGTACACTGGAGGCTGTTTAAGTGGAGAGGAAGGAACATACGTAAGAAATGTTGTAGAGGTAGGAATGAAAAGTAGATATGTGGGTTAGTGAGAATGAAGGATCAAGGATTTTTTTTTTTTTTACTTTGGAAACAATTGGAGTTAAGTGACTTGCCCAGGGTCCCACAGCTAGTAAGTATCTGAGGCTGGATCCTGAGAGACTGGAAGTATGATGGTACTATAAACAAAAATATTGGCCATGCTTAAAAAAAACTACACAATTGCCTGTGAAAATGGACACAAAACTATGGAAATAGCTCATGTGTTACAATTTTTTCTAGGACACCAACACCACAAGGGCGATCTCAAAACTGTCATGGATTCTATGTAGTTTCCTACAATTTAACATTTCTACAAGCTAGAAATAGGTCAAAAGATGGCTTTGAGCCTGTTTGAAAGCAGTTTACCCATAAAAAACACAATCATAAAAAATTAAATGATTCAGCAAATGCTTACTGTGTAAGCATCTACTACGGAAAGAGCACTAGGCCAGGTGCTGGGTATACAAAGATTAAAAACTAGAGGCTGCCCAAAAGAAGCTTACTTCCCACTAGAAAGGAGATACCATGTACACAGAAAAATAAACACAGAACATAGATGTAATAGGGGCAAGTCCATGGAATATGCATTTACATGAATCAGAGGTGTGATTCAAATAAATTAACAACAGGTTCTCTGCTGAACCGAGCAGAGGTGCCACCACTTCTGATGATGTGGTAGGTGCAGGCCCCGCCCCTGCTAACAACTGGTTCACCAAACGCAACCTAAAAGTAGATACCGGTTCTGCCAAACTGGTGCAAACCAACTGAATCCCACTGCTAACATATATATGCAAAGTGATTAAAAAGTATTTTCTTTAGTGAAATAGAACTAGCCACTGGGGTGATAAGCAAAAGTATCATGTGGGAGAAGCATTTGAGCCAATCCTTGAAGGAGACTAGAGATTTTAAGAAATGGCAAATCAAGGAAGTAGTCCCCCAAAAGTCCCCTCCTAATTTCAGAACATGTGAAATACAGTTTAGATACTTAGGTACTCTCCATAAGGTATCAGTTCTCTGCCTACCCCTGGCTCAAGGGCTGTTTTTGTTTTTCTAAATCTATTTCCTCAGTGCATCCTAACGTCAGTCAAGGCTGCCAAGGAGGCTGTGCAACATGTTCGGATTACAATGGATGTTTGTCATGTAAGCCCCGGCTATTTTTTGTCCTGGAGAGGAATGGCATGAAGCAGATTGGAGTGTGTCTCTCTTCATGTCCAAGTGGATACTATGGAACACGATCTCCAGATATAAATAAATGTACAAGTAAGTGCCTCCGGTTCATTTCACCTCGGGGACTCTGTCAAATTGGCAGATCCTCTAACACACTTTTGGCATTAGCATGAAATAAATAATAGTGTTTCCCTGAGAATTAGACCAAGCTCCATTTGCACGTTCCCTTTAGGCTGGGAATCCAACCCATTTCAATGAGCATTCATTTATAGGAATTTTTTCATTGCTTACTTACGTAAACATCTGTCATTTTTTATAATACATACAATAATAAAGCAAAATTGATCTGAGTCTATGGTTATTTTTCTTTGAATTGGGTGAACAGTGCCCTGAGCCTCAACTCATCTGTTCCAGGTTTGCTTTACCACTACAACTCACCACATTTTAAAAGAATTAAAGAATCATGTTCATTTTCTTGTCTGTTTGTTTTTGCTCCAGGAGGGATTTACGATAAAGTAATTGGAAATTGTGTTTCTAGACATCAAAATATCATTCCGGTCATTCTGTTCTGTCCTTTTCCCTACCAGTTCCAACCCTAAAGCAGACAGATTTTTTTCTTTACGGTAATGGTATGTGGACCAACAAGTAAATGACTGTCAAGTGTCAAGTTGCTTCTGATTAAATTCCCTACTTACCATCTAGCTCAGATTCTCTCTTTCTCTTAGAGAACAGAACATGCTTCACATCTTACTGAACCAAGTCTATAACAAGAACTCTAACCCACCAAATTCATCACTGTCATTTAAAGCAATAAATGTAAAGGCACCCATAAGAAGGAACTGCTCCATAAACTACTTATTTGGATTAGTAGGATATAACTAGTTTGAATATAATGAGAACTTTTAAATCTAACTTTTAGCCAATAGCAGCCCTACAATTTTTGCCAACAACAACAATCCTTTTCACTTTCAGAATTTTCATTACATTTCTCCATATTGTTATTCCCATCCCTGAGCCTGATCTAGAAATCCATCAACATGAGAGAATATATTTCTGGTCTGATCATGATCCGCTTGTGGGAAAGATTTTTAGAGTGCCCATTCTTGGGAGATTTTCAGACCAAAAATGTTTCAAAAATGTATCATCGCTACATACTAATCATGAACTATTTTCAGGGGAGAAGGGATAGAGAAGCCTAGACGGGTAAGTTGAGCAATGTAAGGAACTTTTAGGTGAGGGAAATCCTTCTACTAATGTAGAATGGCTACTGTTCAGAAATTCCAAGTATAGGTGCCTGAGGAACTAAGAGGTTAAGTGACTTTTCCAGGGTCAGACAATATGTGTCAGAAGACAGACTTAAATGTAAATCATTCCAATTCCAAATCAGTTATTTTCCACTATTTGACATTGCTTCTTATTCATATCCTGAATCCATCTTTTTCTTCTAAATGTAGAGCTGTCATCACCTAAAACAACAAAATATATAATGAAATAAACTATAAAAGAATGCTATAGATCCCTTGAAATACTGAGGTAACTGGACATGGTTTTCTAACATGAAATGTTTTGGTCCCTTTGAAAGCAAAAAAAAAATGCAAAGGAATGTTAAAAATGAATTAACATTCCACAAATATGAAATAAATTACATTCCTTTTTTATTTTCAGCTTCAAAACAAAATAGATTAATATCATGTTTGGTTTAGTTTAATTCCCATAATGACAAATTGGGATACTTAGGGAGAAAGAGTTTGGAGAGGGGTAGTGTTTACAAGTGCGTATTTTTAAGTCTCCATTTGATAAGTATAGGAATTACTTATAGATAACTCAGCAACTTTCCATTTTTATTTAGCCATAAATTTCTCAGGAAAGGTGCATGCTAAACTTGAGCTCTTTTGAGTTCTAAAGATAAAAATAATTATATGCACGTGTTTATGTCTACTGGCATCTTCACAAAAATGTGGCTGAGTTTTTTGTTAACATAAGCACAATGAAACAAGTCTAAGATTTATGTATGTTGAAATGCATTAATTTGTGATGTCAGGAAAATGTCTCATTCTGCATTTGTTCTTATTCTTATGAAAGATAAAAATCCCAATATGCTCATTTTAGCCAAATAAATAGAATTTTAGGTTAGTAGATTAAAATATATACTGAGATCTCAATGTAACACTACTAAAAACAAACAAGAATTCAGAAAGGCAGGATGCTAGAGCAGAAAGTATTGAATCTGGAGTAAAGATCCAATGGATTTTTGTTCCCATTGTTACTACCCATGTGCCCTGTGGCTTGTCATTTAACTTCTCTAAGACTCAGTTTACTTATAAATAAAATATCAATGGGTACATAGAGGGGCTTCTTGGATGGAGAGCTGTCCAGACATCATTTCCAAGTCCTCCTTCTGACACTTATAATCTGGGGGATCATAAGCAAACTTCCTTGGCTTTTTAGCATCCTGGGCAACTCTCTAAGACTTACATAGTTACAAAGTATTGCTGATTTATATCCATGGAGGTAGTTTCCCCACTCAGAGCTCCCTACAATGATGAAATCATAGGTCTACACCAAAATAAACAAGCACCAAAAAAGAAAAGTGACCCTTCCCACCTCACTCCCATACCTCATGTGTGAATCATGCTGAAAAGAAAGCTATTATTATTGTTTGGTTCTGGACCCCATAACACTTGTTTTACCCACAGAACTGCTAAAGAGACTTCATGGTGTCATCCTTACATAGGAGGCATTCCTGTGCTACAGACCACAAAATACCATCATATCAAGGTTCCCATTTATCCCTTTAAAAATTATTGATAACTTTTATTTTATATAACCTTCGCTTCTGAATATATTCATTCCCCATTTCTTTCCCAGCAAACTATCTCATGTAGCAAAGAGTTAAAAAAGAAAGAAAAAAGAAAAGCAGTTCCATAAAACTAACCAACATATCAACCTAGTCTAACAACTCCCAAAGTCCCACCACCCTACTAGCAAGGAAGGGAGGAGATGCATTATCTTATCTCGTCTTCATCTCTCACCTGTTTCTACTTAATTCTATGTGGATGTAGTGTGGCATAGTGTAAAAGTGTGCTGGATTTGAAGACAGAGGATCTGGGTTTGAGTTCTAGCTCTACCATTTGCTGCTGTTTGCCTTCGGAAAAGTCATATAATGCTCTGGTCCTCAGTTTGTGTAACAGTAAAATTAAGAGTTTGTACTAAATGGCCTGTAAGTTCACTTTCAGCTTTAAATCTATGAAGCTCTGTTAAAAATTTTTAACCAGCTTCTTAAAATAAATCACAGATAGCCATGTCTCCTGATTTCACTGCCAATTAAACAACCATGTCTAGAAATCTTTTCTTCATTTGCCTCCAAAGAGAAAGGGTATTTAAACAAATTAGTAAATTTGATGTTTGGGGCTATCTTAAAGACAGATATGTATGAACTGTGTGACCGGTCTTTCTGATCATATAGAAATCAATCATTGATTCTGGTCAAAATCATCTAGATCTCAAAATAGTTCGTTTAGTGCTTACATATAGCTTCAGTTCCTACAATGCAAATTGGGCCCATAATACTCCAATGAGGTTGATAAAAACCTAACACAGTTTTTTTTTCCTTCTATTTCAGAATGCAAAGCTGACTGTGATACCTGCTTCAACAAAAATTTCTGCACAAAGTGTAAAAATGGATTTTACTTACACCTTGGAAAGTGCCTTGACACCTGCCCTGAAGGGTTAGAAGCCAACAATCACACCATGGAGTGCACCAGTATTGGTGAGGAGAAAATCTGAACTAATTCTTAGTAATTAATAAGAAACCCATTAGACCAAAGGTTCTATCAGGACTTCGAGTCTTAGTAATAAGCCAACAAAGTGAATGGGTAGCTGGAGAGAGAGAGAGAGAGAGAGAGAGAGAGAGAGAGAGAGAGAGAGAGAAACCCTGGTGAAATTCCAATGGTGCTCCTTCCATCCTCTTTTGTGAACATAAAATTTTTCCCCACATTCCAACCCCGGAGTATGTTGGAATGTGATGTGACATTGAGGGAATCTGTAATGTACATCTAGGGGTCAATTTATATGTGTTTGCATCCTTTACAATCATGGTAACATCATATTGCATTCCTTTTTGTGACACTCACTCCTGAGATACATTTTATTTGGATTATCCAGGATATTCTAATTTTCTTTTTATACATTTCAAACAAATCTGCCATGGTATAGTGTCAAAGGACCAAAAAAAAGGCTAGATCTAATCCCATCCTAGGACCAAAGCTGTTCTGTGATCCAGCTGTTGGTTATGCCTTGGGGCTAAGAGAGGTATGAATTCTGAGTTGGGCCAAGCAATGGCCAGGACCAACCAAGGAGAATAAATAAGATTATTTAGGACAAATGCCCCAGGGAGATCAGTCAGAAGCTATGAATCTCGAATTGACATAGTTCATGATGTTATGATCCTGCCCTCAAACTGCTTTGCTGAAACCTCCAAGTTACACAGGTTGTTGACTAAAAGAAGAGAGGCTTTGGGATTTACTCATTTTGACAGAATGAGACAGTTTCAGTGTCTGATTAATTACAGGCTGAGCTTCCCAGAGGGAGGGTCCCCAGACAAGCTGTTTGTCTAAATAAGGGACTGCTGTCAGGCTCTATTTTCTTCTCCTTTAAACGATGTGCAGCTACTACTGCCACAAGTTTGGTGAACACTTGGGGAGCAGATGGTGACCCAAATGGGAGAAGGGCATATTAAATCTTGAGATCCCCTGGGCAAAACCTCTAAGAACCTTTGATGTTGAGATGTTATTGACATGTGCACATAAGCATCATCCCAATCCAGTCCATGATAGTCTCCAGGACTCTGCACTGGGGTCTCCACACTGCTGATTCATTCAATTTTCAAATGCTGGAGGTAATAGAAATAACGCACCTTTTGTTAACCACTTCAAGTTTTCTAAGGACCTTTCATTTCAAAATATCTGAGGTAGGATAAAATAGATGAAGTGTTTGAGATAAGCTAACAGTCTCCTGGAAAACAAGACTCCTAAACACATATATGTTTCATTATGGTTAAAAGCAGCTTTCATCTCTTTCTCTCCAAAAAAAGAAAAAATACAAAAAGAACTAGAAATAGGAGAAAGGTACACAGGAAAATAAATGCTGTTCTTTGTAGGTTCTAGAGGATAATGAATAAGAGATGACAATTTCCAACAAGTGTTAAAGCTAGTGAAGATTGCCTCAAAATGCCTAGAGCTTATTAACTTTTTTTCTATTTTTAAATTTTCTGTACCTGGAACTGGGAGACCATTTGGAGAGTTCCTTATTTGGAGAAGATCCATTGCTTGAAAGAAAGCTCTGCTGTCTCAGTTGTCTGTTAACATTAGTCCATCTTCCCCAAACAATGAACCTTTACCTTCCTTCTTTGACTTTTTGCTCTAAATATTAAACAACAATAATAAAATAGTAAAATACTTTCATTCCAAGAGGGACTATTTTATCTCTGTTTAACATGGTAGGATCAGTCCTTGGATAAATGATTTGATGCTGTTCAGCAGGTGTGAATTAAAGATACTATGATCTTTTAAAAATGAGATGTGCCAAATCTGATCGACTTAATGGAAGCTAATTTTCCATGGTCAGTTCTGACCTGTGACCACAGCAGGGGCAGCAGCATTGAAACTGATGCATGCCTTGGTTAGCTCCTTGGCCCCATTTCACAACATTTACCTCTAATCTGGATCTGATGCCCATATGATTGACTCAGAAGAGGGGGACTCAGTTGATTGAGTCTCAACTGTAACTTAGATTTAGACCTTTTCTATTGTACCATACCCAGGAAGAGATTACAAGTGAAATATGTCCTAAACTGGAGTTTGGATGTTGTCACATGTCTGATAATATCTGATATCAAGACTTTTCTTTAGAGAGTAAAATCAGGTAACATAATTGAGATAGAGATGAAACACTACGCCAAACCCACTTATTCCTCTAATTTTATATGCAAAATGCATGGGCCCAAGAAAACCACAAACAAGACATAAACACCAATACCCATTAATACCTTTCCTCATAAACAATAAAAGGAAGAGGTATTGGAAGCTTGTTGAAAAGTTCCCCAGATGCATCATTTCTCCATTTCTATTTCCTTTCTTTATTCTGCTCATCACCATATCCAAACTATCTTGATGAGGCAGCTTGGTGGCACAGTGAATAAAACATTGGCGTTGGAGTCGAGAAGACTCAAATTCAGTTTCTGCCTCAGACACTTTCTAGTTGTATGACCGTGGGCGAATAATTTAGTAAGCCTCAGTTTTCTCATCTGTAAAATGGTGATAATAATAGTACCTACCTTATAACACTGCTGTGAGGATCAAATGAGTTAACTTGGTACAGGGGTTACTGTGATCTGATTAATATGGTGCGGTGGTCAGTAAGAAGACCCCATTGTTATTTTCTGAGCAAGGAGAAGGGAAGATTTATCCCTGGGGGCTCAGACCCTACCATTTTAGGGAAGCTCATAACATCTCAATGATTCTAGAACTTGTATTTACTTTGTCTCTAGAAACTTTCCCATTGCATAGCACTTTGTAAATTTTAAAGTGCTATATAAATGTTAGCTATAAGCTAGCCACTAATCATATGCCAGTTTCCTTTCCACTCTCCTTGTCTCTCCTTTAGTTTGCACTCCAGCAAAGAAAATCAGGTTACCAGTCTCCACTCAATTTATCTCTTTCCTTCAGCCCCAGCACCATGGGATGATCCTAAGAAAACTTTGCAGGCATCTTACAAGGTGCTGTCTTGTACCCTCTTCCTGCTATACTGATAGAAATGGTTATTGCTGCATTGTTCACATTGCCCCTGTCTTATCAGACATATCAACTCACCCATGAGCTTCTTTTGAATCCATTGATCTGGAGAGTATGTATCCTTCCTTTCCCTTATCCAGTTATCTCAATCCTAACTAGCATCCTCTGCAATTTAAAAGAAATGTTAAGCAAGCTGGAAAGTTTGTTTAACCATGCCATTCTTACAATTCAATAAAGAAATACTTTGTACAACTTTCTTTTGCAGTATTCAGCCCCTGCCTAAACAGTGACAAGAAACTCATTACCTTATGAGGAAGTCAGTCAGACTGTCAATAAACATTAATTAAGTATCTACTGTGAGCCAGGTACTATGGTAAATGCTGGGGATACAAAGAAAGACAAAAGATAGTTTCTACTCTCAAGGACCTCAGAATCTAATGGAGGAGATACCTTGCAAACAACTATGTTCAAACAAGCTATATAAAAGATAAATTGGAAATAATCAACATAAGGAAGCCACTAGGATTAAGGAGATAGTCCATTTTATTGATGGACATCCCTAGTTGTTAAAAAAGTCTTATTTATGTTGTGCTATCTACCTATAGCTTCTACCCATCGATTTCTCCAGTCCCATAAAACCAATCTACTCCCACTTACACATGATAGCCATCATACCCTCCCTCTGAGTCTTCTATTTTCCAAGCTCTTCTGTAGTTCCTTCCAGGTACTGTCTAGTTTGTCAATGTATTTTTCGAACTGTTATTCCTAGAATGAGATATGTCATTCTAGATGTGCTCTGACCAGTACAGGGTACAATGCGACCCTTATTGGACTCGGGCACCATATAGCTATTAAAATAGTGCTAAGTCGCCTACATTTTAAAATAAACTGTATCATAACATTGATTCATATAGAGGAGTTAAGTGGCCCAGTGTTGGACTTGAAGTCAGAAAGACCTAAGTTCAAATCTTGCCTCAGATGCTAA
Source organism: Phalanger gymnotis (assembly GCA_028646595.1). Taxonomy (NCBI): domain Eukaryota; kingdom Metazoa; phylum Chordata; class Mammalia; order Diprotodontia; family Phalangeridae; genus Phalanger; species Phalanger gymnotis. The sequence goes on along the minus strand of CM053627.1, from coordinate 118,860,116 downwards.
CTATGTGACCCTGGATAAGTCACTTAATCTCTCTCAGTCTCAGTTTCCTCATCTGTAAAATGGGGATAATAACAGCACCTACCTTTCAGGATTGCTTCAAGGACAAAAGGAGATGACAGATATAAAGCTCTTTGTAAACTCTGAAGCAATATGTAAATACTACTTATTATGATAATTATTGAGCTTATAATCAACCATAACACCATGAACTGCTCTCAAGTAGATTTCTCCTCCATTCCTCACTTCTGTACTTGATTCTTTTATTTGTAAACCTAAATCCTGGACTTTATATTTATCCCAGTTTAATTTTATTCTGTTCATTTGGACTTATCTTAGAGTATAAATATCTTTTAAAATTTTGATTCTGTTGTCTAACATGTTGACTATCCCTTCCAACTTCACGTCATCAGAAAATTTGTTAAGCATGCCATATCTGTCACTTAACCTTTGTCTGTCTCAGTTTCCTCATCTGTAAAATGGGAATGATGATAATAATAATAATAATACCTATGTCCCAGGTTTGCCAAGGGACAAATGAGATAATACACATAAGGCTCTTCTCAAACTACAAAGCTCTATTTAAATGTTATTCATTATTATCATTATCCATCTAAGTCAATGATAAAAATGTTGAACAACACAGGATCAAGTAAAGACTCCTGAATTATATCACTAAAGATTTTCTTTCAAGTTGCTATTCATTCATGAAACAACAATCTTGGAATCCAGTCCCTATACATGTAGGTTGTAGCCAAGATATCTATGGCACTGTCCTGAGCTGTTACTCTAATAAACCTATTGAGAGAAATGAAGTAGGTTTGGAATCATTTATTCTAGTTTCGGTGAGTTCAAGTTGACTTGGTAATCAATATTTGACCAGTTTTCACCAACTATTTGTTTAATCATAAGTTCTGGAGTTTTGCTTTGTATTCATTTGAAATTTAGTTTCCCAAAATGCATCTTTTTCTTCTTTTTGAAAAATTGAATAATGTTTAGTCTTTTTCCTTCTTCTGGCACCTCTCCCATCCTCTATGATTTCTCAGAGGCTGCTGACAGTGGTTCTACAATCACTTCTGCAAGTTCTTTCAGTTCCCTGGGATTTTTTTTGTACAGCTCTGGAAACATGAGCTCATTTAAAATGGCCATGTGCTCTTACTATCTTCTCTCCTATTTGGGAATTCGACTCACTCTTGACAATACGAAGATTATTTCTGGCAGAGCAAAAGAAACAGACTAGACGCTGAAGAGTTCTGTTCTGTCATCTTACCCAAAGAACTGACCTTTCCCTTCCTTGTCTGATTCTTCACTCTAAATATTAGATAACAACAACAGTGACAAAAACCCTTTCTGTTATTTTAGTTCATTCTGATCTTTTTCTTTCCTGACATTACTCTAGTGGGTTTGTACCACTGTTTTATATTTATCATGGCCTCCTTCAATCTTTTCTATGTGTCTCTTTAAAATGTGAGCTCCTAAGATACATCTCCCTCTGTAAACAGATGATTCCCCATTCTCTTGATAACTAAGAGTATTCAAGATTGCATAGTCATAATTTCATTTATTGGAGCTGACCATTTCTCTGAAGCTGTATTTCTTTTGATTTGTCTGAATATAATGTCAGAGATATTTTAAGTTTATTTTTGTGAGAAATCTTTTCATTAAGTGTAGGATGTATTCAGATTATGTCCCGTATCTCCTTCTTTCATAAAAACAAATTATTGGATGATATTTTTCACATCTTTTGGGAGCTTCCATTTTCCCTACATCACTTGTTGGTCAGAACTGAGTTCACTTAATTTGACGCAAAATCAGTTTGAATCCATTCCATCTTAAATCAGGGGTAGGTTTTTATTTGGGCTTTGTTGCTTGTAGCTATTGTTAAAAGATTTTGGAAAATGGGTTGTAGTAGTTGTTGCTGCTTATCTACTAAAGATTCCATGCATGAAGCAGTATAGGATATGGAATAGAATATGGAGTTGCAACCCACAGTGTAAGAAGCGCTGACACGATTGTCCGTCGAAAAAGTTTAAGAAGCCCTGGATAAGACTACTAAATTGATTGTCAGGAAATCACAGGTTCAGATCTCAAACTGAGCAAGTCACATATCTTTTTGGAGCCTGTTTTTTCATCTATAAAATGGGAATAATAGTAAATTAATTGGATCATATATAAATTGCAAGCCTTAGAGTGCTATGTAAATATAGACAATCATCGTCATCATCTTTATATTATCTCGATCTTCTCATTTTGTTCAACTGAATTCAGATAGAAATGGAGACAAGTTATTCTTCTACCATTAGCACGATGACTAGCATATAGAAAATTTTTAATAGGTGCTTGTTGATGGAATGATCACGTTTTTTATATTTAATGTTCTGTGGGCCACTGTGCAGGTGGATAAAATTCATGATATTTGTATTTATCATCATAATTATCATCATCAATTAATCAATAGCCATTCCTTAAGCACCTACCATGTGCCAGGGACTGTATTAAGAACCGAGGATAAAAAAAGAGACAAAGACAGACTCTAACCTCAAGGAAAATCTACTATTATGAGATGGAAAACGGACCTTAACTAGAAAGAGGAAATTGTGTTATTTTTTCAATGGATAGGAATCATTGGACTTTAGACCTAGAAGTGACCTTGAAAGTAATCTTGTCCAACCTCCCATTTTATAGATGAAGAAACTGAGGCCTATCAAGGTGAAGTGACATAATTTGATAAATAGGAAGAGCAAAAAGATGAGGAGGAGGAAGTAAAAGTTGAAGGTGATTCTAAAAGGAGTTGAATGAATCTGTTTAATGGTCTTGAGAGATTACATTTACTTCACTATCCACTTCCATTTACTCCCTTGATGCATTTAGATGTCTGAAAAGTGGCTGCAAAAAAGTACATGAAAAATGTATCATGCATTGGATTTAAATTCCTAGGAACTTTTAAGAGCCATAGTCTTCTCGAGGTTATCATGAGGAATGGTATTCTGCTCAGTAGTAAGGATTTATTAGGACAGAAGGCAATGAGAGAGGTTGCTGGCAAAGCTTCATGGTGGGAGGAATAGTTGATACAGTCCTGGGTTGCCCCAGGTGTTGTAAGTTAAAGTTTTTATGAATAGATATAGAGAAAATGTCTTCTTCCAGATGTTCCTCTTCATCAGTAGGACACAAATCTCCTGCAGTAAGAGCTAAAATTGGATATAATTGAGAAGAAGCAACTGATGTTTTGCAAAGGGAGGGGACAGACTCTCAATAGAACCTTTAGGAGTTCCTCCTAGAGATGATCCAGATCCATTTCAGTGACTGCTGTTCAAGCACCCAGCAGGTCCTTAGTGGCTTGGGCAACTGAAGCTGGCCCCTGGAGTAAAAACCCTGCCATGCAAGCATGAATATGACAGAGTCAGACTGACAAGAAGGGAAGGAGAGAGAGAGGCAGAGATGAGTCCCAGTGACCTGGGCTCACATCTTATCTCTGATACATACTTGTTGGAACCCTGGGAAAGTTACTGAAAGTCGCTCTGTCTCGTGTAGCTTTTGAAGGCTCTATGCTTTTGAGAAGGTGCTGACTGATCATTAGTAGAGGGAGTTTCATCAGGAAGCTTTCTATGCCAATAAAATCATGAGTCTGGTTAAATAAAGAGAGAGAAAGAGAGAGAGAGAGAGAGAGGGAGAGAGAGACAGAGACAGAGAGGGAGAGAGAGAGAGATACACATGTATGTGTGTTGTATTGTGTATGTATACATGTGTATACCTGCATGTGTGTTTATATGTAAGTATGTGCAATGTATATGTGTACATCCATACTGTATTATATGCATATATTTCTAAATGCAACAGTACACATATGTACATGTATGTATATGTGTTTATTTGTGTGTATATATGTATCTGCTAAAGTATAGATTGTGCACATATGTATGCATATATTCATATATGCCTATGTACATTTATTCTTTCCTTCATTGTTTATTTAATCAGAGAATGACATAGGAAATGGAACTCCCTCTATCTGCGCTGGTCAGCCAGTACTTTCACTGCAGTCTTTAATATACATCTACATCTACACCTGTACATACACATAAACATACATGCCATTCTCTTCTTGTTTTTCTTCCTCCATCCTATACCTACAGCAGCAATACACACACACACACACACACACACACATATACGTTATGCCATCCTCTTCTTGTCTTTCTTTACCGCCTCTACCTTCTCCTTTATTTTTTCTCATTTACTCTAATTCGTCCCACCCACCTTCAAGTTTGAAGGAGTTTCCCTTTTGAAATTCTGATGAAAGAAAGAGTAAAAACAACCTAATAATAAAATATTAATAATAAATTAATAATAAAAATTGTTATTAGCTAACTCAGCATGTTTCTATTGTCCCATTACAGTGCACTGTGAAGCTAGCGAGTGGAGTCCATGGAGCCCATGTACAAAAAAAGGAAAAACATGTGGCTTCAAAAGAGGGACCGAAACACGGGTCAGAGAAATCATACAACATCCTTCTGCAAAAGGCAACCTGTGTCCACCCACGAGCGAGACAAGAAAGTGTGTGGTGCAAAGAAAGAAGTGTCCTAAGGGAGAACGAGGTACAACAATAGAAGTCAAATGCATTGTTTGTGTTTTCAGCTCTCATAATTTGACAGTATGAGCACTGCCAAAATTGCCTCACGTATCTGTCACTTTGACAACACTAGCTCTCCATCAGCCCCTACATACAGCAGGGTAGACAAATATCAATGCTTGAAAAGGATTCTTTCAATTTGTAGATTATATTTGTTATGAGGGAAGAAGAGAGGTGTGCTAGATAGCCTGCCTCAGAGTTTGGAAGGCCAGAGTTCAAGTCCTGACTCTTGACATGTATAGTTGCGTCGTCCTGGGCAAATTATTTAATTTCTCAGTGACCCGAGGAGTTCTCTGAGACTATAAGTTACAAATGAGTTGCCAATGTGCACTCTTGTAAGGAATTTTATCACTAAGACTTCCTAGCTGCAGAGGAAACTACATGGCACAATCAGAATGCTTGACCTAGTCAAGAAGACCTGACTTTAGCCTCAGATACTTACTAGATCTGTGACCCTGGTAAAGTCACTTAATCTTTGTCTGACTAAGCTCCCTTAATTGTAAAATGAGGAAAATGATAGCACCTGTCTTCCGAGGTTGTTGTGAGGAACAAATGGAATAACATTTGCAAAGCTCTAAGAACAGAGTAGATGCTTAATAAATGTCTGTTTCCTTCCTTCCTTTTCTACACCAATGAAATCACAGATCTGTTCCCAAAAAACTTTACATAGTTCTACAAGAAACTTCCTTTTACTATTGCTTTTGTATGATGCTGCCATCCATACCTAATTTTTCTCCAAATGCAAGAATAAGAGTGTTTTTATGTGTAAGGTAACCATTGATAACATCCCTTTAGAGTTGAAGCTCTGGACCTCTACCTACTATGAGAAAAGTTCTCATTGCTAGGGTTACATTACAAGAACTTTTTAAAATGACATTTTACTTTTTCCCCAATTACATGTTAAAACAATTTTTAGGATTTTTAAGGTTTTAAGTTTCAAATTCTAATGCTACCTTTATCTCTCCTCTCTCGCCCCAAAACGGTAAACAATCTGATATAAGTTATACTTGTGCAATTGTGTGAAACATTTCCGTATTAGTAATTTAGTACAAGAAGACTTGAATAAAAAAATAAAGAAGGAAAGGAAGAAAGAAAGTGAAAAATAGTATGCTTGAATCAGTATTCAAACAATGTCAGTTCTTTCTCTGGAAGCAGGTAGCGTGTTTCATCATGAGTCCTTGGGATTGTCTTGGACCATCGTATTGGTGAGAATAGCTGTTAAACCATTTACATGCACTAGCCACTAGAAAGCCATCCATCCAGTGATGACAATGGTGAACAGACACCAATAATTCTCTTTTGCTTCCCTATGTTGCCTACAGACAGGAACAGAGGAATTACATTGCAAACTGATTAATCAAAAATTACTCACAAAACACTGTGAAGTTTTTGCAAAGATACTTTGAATGTATTTTTAAAATAATAACTATATGTAAAAGAAGGATCCCCATATGAAGTGGGCATTGTATGGGTGCAATGAAGAACAGTCAAATGTTGAAAAAGCTAAGTACATGTCGTAGGGTCAGAGGGTGCACTTGAATGTAATCCAAAACTACCCCCATTCGTCTTCACTTTTAGGCTTGTTTCCTTGCTAAGTTTCTCTCTGGGTTTATAGGTAGTCTTGGGAGACTACGATTTTGTTCAATTTTACCCCAAATGCCAAAAGCTTCTCTCTAATCAGCTCTCCCCTACCCCAGTCTAATCTAAGAAAAATCTCTTCTCCCTTTCTGTTAGCTTCATTTTTCTCAAACTCAAATCTTATAGGCTAGGATATATGGACTTTAATAGCATTACCAAATAGCATTTAAAAAAAGTCAGAGCATTCCCTTTCAGAAAGCGGGCCAATAACCACACTGTGGGCTAGATTTTGTTCTCATCAACCATTGTAGATGCAGGTTCCAGTCAGATGACAATGCTCTTCATCTTGTCAGTCCCTTGCTTCCTCTCCTAGTCTCACTCTGGTCTAGACAAGGACCTCACTGTTGCACTTACCCCATAGTTCTCTACAATTATTGTCAAGAGAGTCAGCATGCCTATGCCAAGCTCTTCGCAGGTTTGGCAGGCCATGCAAAGGCCTGAGCACAGTCACACTTCCACTTCCCTAAACAACCCAGTGATTTTTCCCCAAAAATAAAACTCCTCAGGCTTTTCTGTCTACCTGCATACCCTTTAGCAAGTGGTCCTACAGTGGCATCTCAATGACAATATCTCTGGATAGGATTATATACATACATACATATATATATATATATATATATATATATATATATATATACACATATATATATATTTGAAACAACCAATTACTTCAATATTTCATGAATACAGCTAAAAATAAATATAAGCTAAGATCATTTCCATGTATTATTAAGAATTAAATGATTCCATATCAGTGCTAGAGTCCCATGACCCACACTACCATAGAAGAAACAGACTATTCCATACAATTTAGTTTGAGAAATTTCTGGTTTGGAAGAGCTAAAGTTTTGATCTTTAACAATATATTTTAAAATTTTCCCCCAAAAAATTATACACGGAGACTGTGACACTGTCATCATTGATGATTATCCAGTGAAATTTCAGAAAATTAATTCAAATAATTGTTGCTGATTTATATGTGTGTAAATCTACCTATCTAGGAAGTCTACACAGATGGGATTTAAGCTAACAAACTTTATTTTTATGATATATTCCATAGACCGGTCCACTGATTCTATGGGTCCTTTAACTTTGCATAGAGAGGAGGTGCTGGATTAGTTTGAAAGTACAAAGGGCCTTATAAAACAAAATAAAAAGATTTTGGCAGCATTCGAGTTACTGAAGCTATCTGTTACTCATTTTGTAATTAAGTAGTTATTCCTGTAAGGTCTTGAAGCCACTGGGTTTTCAAGGGGATTTTAGAGATTTGCAAAAATTAAAATAAATAAATAAAGTTTTAAATAAAATTTAGTGTAAGGAAGGAAAGTTGGCTAATGTGGTGGGCCTTTCTGGCACTTGTTACCAGTTAATTAAAAACATCTCAGATTTAAGAAATGGGATTTGGCAATCAAATATTTCATCACTCCAATTGCTGGCACTTTCCCATTAATGTTATATCTACTTACGTTTACTAAAACGAATTACAGGTGCTTTTTTCATTTTAATCTTTCCATAAATATGCTAGGTTAATCAGCATTTAATACCATTTGCTTTTATGATGTAAGGTCAATAAAGTATCCGTAGGACGGGCAAATGAAAATCTATTGCTATTTATGTCTTTTCTTTGAGGCAAGAATGTTGGTCTACAAAAATACATCTTGCTAGCATTTAATTGACTTAAATACCAATATTAAAAATTTACACTCTTAAAACTAGCAATGCATGAAATAAACAATCCCATAAAATGGTAGTTTATGACTGTGATGTGAGATTAGATACTGGTTACTAGAGATCAATTAATAGTTTCTTTCCATTCACCCCTGCCCTCTCTCTTCTTCCCTTTCCCTAACTCTTGCCCCTGGTTAGTAAGCATAACATTTGTGATCTTAAGCACTGAGGAGATAGAAATATAAAACTAAAAATCTGATGATAAAATTTGATGTGAGGTTCTCATAGTCCTATTACAATGGATAATTTAGCAACTAGGAAGTGTAGGGATTTTTTTCCAGACAAAATCCCAGCATTATGTCAAGCCTATATTTCTTCATTCACCTATTGTGTACCAGCTTTTCTATATCCGAACCCCCTCACCTACCAACTACTTTTCACAGAGTCAAGGATAGAAGGGCATTTCAGGAGTCACTCAAATCCTCCCTTCTCACCTATCCATTATTTCCCTCTATAATACACTCCAGAGTTTAACAATCAGCCTAAAATTCTCTTAATAGCAACTTATCAAGTATCATTTTTAAACTTACACAGACCTACCAGAAAAGTCATTATAGCTTGGAAGTACCACTAGAGCATGCATCAAAGTATAATGTTAACTTTTACTCAGACTGTATCAGTGTGAACTTGGATTGTTTTTCAATGAAACAACTAAAAGACTTAAGTCATCAACTAATTTGTAATCTCAGAAATAAGAGACATATACACAGAAAAATGCATTGGCAAATCAAATGAAATATTTCCCTCCTCTGATTCTATCTCATTAAAAATGGAATTTCTCTAAGCTAATTTTCTTTTGTTATTAGTAACAGTATTGACATTAGAAAAAATAAAGCATCTGCATGAGAAGCAGCTTAGATTTGTGATAAAAAGCTTGCCTCAGAGTCAAGAAGACTTGTGTTCAAGTCTTACCTCTGACACACACTGGCTATGTGACCTCAATGGCACCATGTAATTCTCTAAGACTAAACTTGCAAAGTAGGTGCCAATCAGCATAAGTTGGAGGAGTTCCCATCTGGAAGTTCCCTTTGCCAATTAAATCCAATGTCCCATCCAAAACCAAACAAATATTTACTGCAAGGAAAAGAATAATATCAAATGAGATTGGTGTGGTTGTATCTGCCACTAAAGCAGGCAAAGGCTTGAAGGAGAGTCCTTGGGATCCACGAAATTCTAAGAGTTCAGGAAATACTTGAAATTTCAGTGTACATCACCGAATCAGGCATAAGAGACTGATACACAGAAAAGGTAGACAATTTATACAGGAAAACATGGAGACTGTAGGCATGACTCTACCAGCTATGTTCTTATCAATAATCGCCATGTGTCAAAAACAAAACAATAGAGCCTAAAAATGTGTCCTCAAAATGAATGGAAGGAATGTAAAGAATAAAAGTAGTGCACTAGAGATGGGCCATATTGTTGAAACATGAAATAATTGCCTTCTATTTGTACTGTACTTAGGAAAAGTAGATGGTAAAATTTGAGTGTATCTATATTCTATCCCTGTCTAGAATATTCCCATCAAAAGAATCTCAGTGAGACAAATATAATAGTTTAGTCTCCAAGCTAAATCTGATGTCCTGTCTGACACTTGATGTGCTTCCTATTTATTCATTGACCATTAGGGATTATTGCTCTTAGTCTGATATGAAATTTAGGCTTATATCAGAACTTGCTTTCCCTTTGGTTCCTATCTTTAATTAAAAAAAAGACTCATCATATTACTTCTCAGCTGCTTGCAGCTGTTAACATTCAGAGCCTATCCCTATTGAATAATACTTCTGTAATGTCTAAAATGAACTTTGGGAAAGTACCATATATTCTGAAGAATTGCAAAGGCTAAAATCCAAACACCAAGCTGAAATAATAGCAACGAAGGACAATGAACTTTATATCATCATCAACTTATTTTCATCATGCACTAAATAGGTAGCTGGCATTTTTCTAGGCCTCTCTCTCTCGCCTGCCCCCGCCTTTCTTTCTAAAAGACTAGGTCCCCCTATTTCACCCAAGGTGGAAGTATGGGTGCTACTCATAGGCCTAGATCTGTTCTGGTTGGCTTATCACTATGGAGCTTTGACCTTCCCCATTTCAAATGTGGACTAGTTCACCCCTCTTTGGATAACCTGGTAACCCCCACTGTTCCAAGGTGCTGACCACATTAATGCTAAACTTAATGTGGACACCTGATCATCTTACTCCACTACAGCTTGGAACTACAAATTCCAGAGATCGATCAGGTAAGATAGGATTACAAGTATGCACCACCATGCTGGGCCATGTTTCTAGGCTTTATGGAGTTTACAGTTACAAAATATAGAAATGTGATCCAATCCACAAGGAGCTAAAATTAAGGAAGTAAAAGGTGGGGGAATAGGCTGATATAGAACCAAATCAGAGAAAGGGAGACAGAGATGCAAACACCTTTATATTATGTGGGAAAAGAAACATGACAGACATTTATTCAGATTTCTAATAAGTCCAGAATCATTTGATGAATGAGATAAATTTTGAATGAATTTCTAATGACTGAATGTTAGGTTATTTGTCAGTCTGAGGGAGGGAACTATTATAACATAAAGATCGGGAAAGGATCTTAGAGTAATAGTCCATGTGTATGTAGTACTTTTTCGTTTACAAGGTGCTTTACAATTTACAAAGTGCTTTATTTACATCAAGACTATGGAGTAGGTAGGGCGGGTATTATTGTCCACATTTTAAGGGAAAAACAAAGGCTCAAAGAGACTAAATCAATTGCCCAATAGTCCCATGGCCAGTGAGCAACAGGCAGGACTCAAAGCAAAGTCTCCTGATTCCAAATCCATTTTTCCCCCCACTGCATTATATTGCCCCTCAGAAACTTGAGCCTGACTCATGAGCTGCCAAGGGCACAGTTCAGACCAGGGACCTTTAGTTGAATGTTTTTCCAACTGAATATCGCCAGAGTAAAAGATCAAATCCTAGGAGAGCAGGGATTGTTGTTTTGTTTTCATTTGGGGAAGGAGTAAAGGCAGAAAAGGAGGATGAGGAAGGAATAGAAAAAAAAATTTTTAATTATAAAACAATTAAAATATTAAAGGCATAATTCTAATTCTGAGGGCAGAAAAAACAAATGTGGAAAACATTTAAAGAATATACAGCTCCTTTATATATTTATGTATTGCCAGGAACTTTTTTTAATTGACAGAAAATGTTTAACAAATAATGTTATCACTTATAACAGAGGTCACTAATTTCTAATTTCCAAAATAATTTTCTTCGTAATCAGTATTTGGAATCTCCTTCCTAACAATAAGGGTAGAATGTAGTATAAAAAGACTCTATTTTTGGACCCCATACCAGGAGAACTTGAATATAACATAGGACAATTCATTTCCCCACAAACAGCTACCTAGAGTAAAACCCCATTCAGCTTTATATACAGCCCAAAGCTTGTAGGCTACTCCATGAAGTACACATTAGTCTTCTATTCCAAAATCAGAATCATAAGAAGGCAAAGTGTAACAAAAGATGGAATGTGGACAAGAGTAAGACTAGGAAATGGGTTCCACAATGAGCACTTGCTCTCCTTCTACCATCCCCACTCCCACATCTGAAGCTAAGTCTATCCCTATGTATCCAGGGTGATTGTTTGAGGTCATGGCAATTTAAGTGGGCTCAGAGCCAGAGTATAGTCCCTAGGTAAATCTAGATTATGCTAAATCAGGCTTATGCTGGGACAATCTTTGGTGAAAAGAACTGTGCAGAAGTGAAGCAAAAGTGACTGCTTTGTAATCTAGACACAGCCTGAGGATGAATGCAAGAAATTGCATTTATTGAAGCATTTTTGTTGTTGTTGTCTTTCAGTGTTGCCATACCCTTCACAACCCCAGGTGGAGTTTTCTTTTTCTTTTTCAGTTTATTATTTAATATATTTAGTTTTCAGCATGGATTTTCACAAGACTTTGAAGTACAAATTTTCTCCCCATTTCTACCCTTCCCCCCATTCCAACATGGCATATATTCTGGTTGCCCTGTTCCCCAGTCTGCCCTCCCTTCTGTCACCCCACTCCCCTCCCATCCCCTTTTCCCTTCCTTTCTTGTAGGGCAAGATAAATTTCTATGCCCCATTGCCTGTGTATCTTATTTTCTATTTGCATGCAAAAACTTTTTTTTTGTTTTTGAACATCTGTTTTTAAAACATTGAGTTCCAAATTCTCTCCCCTCTTCCCTTCCCACTCACTCTCCCTCCCTAAGAAGTCAAGCAATTCAACATGGGTCACACGCGTATCATTATGTATAACCTTTCCACCATTGTCATGTTGTGAAAAACTAACTATGTTTTGCTTCTTCCTAACCAATCCCTCTTTATTGAATTTTCTCCCTTGACCCTGTCCCTTTTCGAAAGTGTTTGTTTTTGATTATCTCCACCCCCACCTGCCTTCCCTTCTATCATCCCCCCTCTTTTTATCTTCTTCCTCCTTCTTTCCTGTGGGGTAAGATACCCAATTGAGTATTATGGTATTCTCTCCTCAGGTCCATTCTGATGAGGGCAAGATTCACTCATTTCCCTTCACCTGCCTTCTTCCTACAGATCTGCTTTTTCTTGCCACTTTTATGTGAGATAATTTGCCCCATTCCATCTCTCCCTATCTCCCTCTCTCAATATATTCCTCTCTTGTCCCTTAATTTGATTTTATTTCTTTTAGATATCTTCCCTTCATCTTCAACTCACCCTGTGCCCTCTCTCTCTCTCTCTCTCTCTCTCTCTCTCTCTCTCTCTCTCTCTCTCTCTCTCTCTCTCTCTCTCTCTCCATATATATATGTATATATATATACACACAT
>CM053627.1:118813627-118846796 GCA_028646595.1 Phalanger gymnotis | reverse complement strand
GACCCTTGAGTTTTTCAGTGGGATGTGACTGCTTGTAGAGTAAAGAGTTCTATGTTCCATGCTTGGGGGGATGTGCCAGTTGTGCCACACCAGCACTCCTCCTTCCCCAAGAACCCCCAACCTGGGGTTGGACTTAGATCTTCAGCAGGCTCTGCACTCCTGCTCTGATCCTCCACTTAATTCCTCCCACCAGGTGGGCCTAGGGCCAGAAGCAACTGCAGCTGTAGTGCTGTAGTTGCCCCACCTCCTCTGCCCCCTAGGTGGTGGCCCAACCACAAACTTCCTGTCCCCAGCAGCTTTTCCCACTAACCTTCTCTGTTGTCTTTGGTGTTTGTGGGTTGAGAAGTCTGGTAACTGCCACAGCTCACTGATTCAGGGCACTAGGGCACACTCTGCTGGCTTCTGGTCTGGTCGGTCTGCTGGGCTCAGCTCCCCTCAGCTCCGCTCCCCTCCGCTCCCAGTGCCATGTGGGATAGACCTTACCCAGAGACCATCCAGGCTGTCCTGGGCCGGAGCCCTGCTTCCCTCTGCTGTTTTGTGGATTCTGCAGTTCTAGAATTGGTTCAGAGCCATTTTTATAGGTTTTTGGAGGGACTTGGCTGGGAGCCCATGCTAGTCCCTGTTTTCCAGCCACCATCTTGGCTCTGCCCCCTCTGAGTACCCCCAGGTGGGGTTTTCTTGACAAAGATAATGAAGTGGTTTGCCATTTCCTTCTCTAGCTCATTTGATAGATGAGAGAACTGAAGCAAACAGGGTTAAGTGGCTTACCTAGAGTTGAACATCTAGTATGTGTCTGAGGCAGGATTTGAAGTTGGGAAAATGAGTCTTTCTGACTCCAGGCCTGCTGCTCTATCCACTTAGCCTCCTAACTGCTTTATTGTAGCATACAAGTCCTCTTATTTCAATATATTTAATTTCATTGTGCCACAAAGAATAATTAGAGAGCTCAAAAAACACCTCAGAGTGAAATACTGTTAATCTCAAAATAAAGGTTATATTTACCTTTGTTAAATTAGATATTTCATTTTATTCATTTTTTGATATTTTCTAATGATGCAACTTCTAGACTGATCTCTGAGATTCATTTCCCAGATTTCTAAAGAAATTATCCATCTATCCTAACTTTTTTTTACTACTTCAAGTTGTAGCTACTGCAAATGTAGACAACTGAATATGCAGCATTCTAGTTATTTCAAGTCTCAGCTCTCCCACTTACTAGCTGCATGACCTTGGGCAAGCCAGCCTCTCTGAACTTTAGTTTCCATATCTACAAAATAGGAATAAATAATGTACTTTAAGGATAAAATAAGGTAAAGGATCTGAAGATGCATTGTAGCCATAAAGCATTATGTTAAGGATGAACTATTTCCTATTATACTGTAAGTCTAATCAAGACAGAAACTATGTCATTTGTTTTTGTATCTCTATCAGTTCCTAGTGAAGTGCTCTGCATATAGAAGATTCTTAATAAGTACTTGTTTTAATTCTTAATTAGTATTTGTAAATGTTTTATTGATGATTTTTATCTTTACATAAAATTATGTACTGCCTACTCTCTCCCTTGTGACAAAGAAAAACATTTAAACAAAAACATTCAATGTAAAATGTGACCAGCTTTTGACACAGTTGTCTCCCACTTTTCTGCTGTGAAGAATATATTTGTCATTACCCCTTCCCCAAGATCTTCACTGACTTTCCCATTATTCAGAGTTCAACTTCCTATGAGTAATCTTTCATATATTTTGTTATGATTGAATATACTGTTTTCTTGGTTCTGATTATTTCCATTTCCATCCATTCCTATCCCCATTTCTCTGAATTCTTCATATTTGTGACTTCTTACTGAACAATAGTATTCAAATCATATACCAGAGTTGTTTTTTAACCTTTAAAGTTTAGTGGTATGAGTGAAATAGTGCCTCAGACACCATGTGCTTTTTTTTTTTTTTAACTAAACCTATTGCCACCATAGGCAGAAATTTTTATTAAAAAAAATATAATGTGTTTTTCAAAGATTTCAGGAAGAGCAGATATCTGCAAGTGAACATGACAAGAACAAAAACTGAAAAAAAATCTATCTAAAATTCCAGAGAGGTTTAATTTTTTTTGCAGTATTGCAAGTTGTAGTCACACACATCATTATACCATAGGATCACAGAGAAGGAAGGAACCTGAAGAAGTCACCTGCCTATTCTCCCGAAGGCACTCAGATCATCTCTAATAATCTTCTTTTCAAAAATTCATTATGGAAAGTAACATTTTTTAGTGTTTAATGGCCTTCACTGTCCATAATATCTTTATTATCGATAATGTTAATACGGCTTATAAACAGGTGAACCCATTTCATTGTCTTCTGTAGAAGAGACTGGATAGAAATGGTAACTAAATATTCTTAATTTGCAACATTCTTGGTGACTTATTTGCCTTTTCGGCTCCAAGCTAAATAGCTCCAGTAGCTTAGACCATACTTCAAAGATCTTATAATTCTATATTTTTCTAATGACGATTACTTTTTGGTGAGCTCATTTTAATATTTTTCATCTCTAATAGTTTACAGAGCTCCTCAACAAATTCTTGAATTAGAGCCTGATCAACAGTTATAGAAAAATTACCATGCAGTTTCTTTTTTAAAATTACCCTTTTTCTTTCTTTTTTTTCTTTTTGATGGCCTATCTCTGTCACCTTTCTCACCCCCACCTATTTTCAATTGAAAAAAAGAAAAAGAAAACCCTTATAACAAATATGCATAGTCAAGTAAAGCAATTGCCTACATTGACCATGTTTTTTGTTGTGTCTAGTAGCAAAGAATGACTAAGTGCTCACTGAATTAAATTAACAACATCGTATTTTTTTATGTATGTAACAACCAGAGACCATCTAGGTGCAGTATCACCTCAGTAAAGAAAGATGCTGGATAGATCACCTCTCAAAAGCACCTTTTTTCTTGTGATGCTAAAACATAAGAAATATTTCTCACCACCATACACCTTTTCTTTCATGATCAGTGATTTCTTATCTTGTACTTGTGTTGGCTATTTTCCCTCCTCAAGCTCTTGCCCCTGCTTGATACCATGTTGTTTCTTTCGGGCCACTTTCCCAACAACCAGTCCATCATCCTAAAGTCTAATATTCAAAGGTGATAAAGATTTTTACCACCTTGCAAGCTTAATGAAGGTACTTTCTAGTATAATAATGAAAAAATTGAATAGCCTTAACACTAGGACAGTCCCTTATAAAACACCTTATTTTCCATGAAATTAATGTTGAATCACAAATTCTCCCTTGCAAAGATCCCATCTGCTCTTCCATGTTAATTGAACACCCCCACAATGATTCTAAGAGTACACAGTTAACTATATTACAAGTTCAGATAACTATCTTTCCAATAGTGGATATTAGGAGCAGAGAATTTAGAACTGGGAGTGATCTTAGAGATCAACAAATTCCACCCCCCCCCTCATTTTACAGAGGATTAATAAAAGGCTGGCAAAGATTTTATTACTTGGAATAATAGAAACAGTGCTTTAGAGCTGTAAGGGACCTTAGAAATCATTTAGTCCAAAGACATCATTTTGTAGATTAATAATTGAGGTTTAGAAACTTGCTCAAGGTTAGACAGGTAGTCATTAGCAGATCCCAAATTCAAATCCAGGTTTTATGATGGCTGACCCAATGTTCTTTCTACTGCTCCACTTTTCCCCATATGAGTATTAGCTCTCTTGATTTACATTTAGAAAATGTCAATGGTAGTTTTTTTTTTTTCCAAACATACTGCATAATGGACTAAAGTTGCAAGGTTTGAAGAAAAGACTTTGCAGAATATGGGAGTTGGCCTTTCCATTAAGGCTTGAAACTCTGGAAATTGCTTAGGTATCACTACAAACTCCTTAGGAGTCACTATGATGAAAATAGAGCCATTTTCTTTTTTTGTTTTGTTTTTGGGGTTTTTTTTTTGTTTTTTGGAAGGAAGAAGCAAGGTAATAGGGGTTAAGTGACTTAGCCAGGGTAAGTGCCAAGTGTCTGAGGCTGGATTTGAACTGAGGTCCTCCTGACTCCAGGGCTGCTGTTCTATTTACTGAGCTATTTACTGAGGCAGCCTAGCTGCCCTGAACCATTTTCAGTCTCCCGTGTTATGCTCAGTGATCACATTTGTCCTTGCAGTGAGGTCCTCCTGTTTTGAAATGGCTGCCACAGTAGAGTTCTATGCAAGGGGTTTTCTTCTCTGTTTTTGTATCGACAGGTACACTATGGAATCTATCTGGAAGTTGTCAGTATAATACTATGATAACCATATTATCTGAAACACCCTTTTAATCCTGTTCTCAAAGTGATAAGCAGCAGTATGTCCTACTTAGATGCTGGGCATAGCTGGTAATTTTTTTTTGTTTGCCAGAAGGAAGAATGTGATGGTTATACTCTGGCCAAGTAGGAGGCTAATGCTATTTATTTTTACAATTTCATTAGGGGCATAATCAAACCTTTGATTAAAAAACAAGTCAAGATGTTTATATCATGGCAAAAGTGGGTCAACCAGCTAATGTTCACCAACAGTCAGCTAATTAGTAGAATGCCTATGTTGATGTTTCTGTTTTCATACTCATGGTTTATTCATTTAGCTGATAACTTCTCTCTTTATTAGGGCTAGTTAACACATAGCAAGTACATTTGTTTAAGCTGAGAAAATTATAAATTGTGTTTATCATTCTGAAGGCTAATTTATGTTTGATTTTTTTGGCCACCAGTTTGATGTTAAGATGTGTTTGAGAAATGGATTGAAAGGGGTTAAATTTATAGCTGTGGACCATGGGACAGGTGTAGGCTAACTGGCCCAGTCGAGGATTGACCCACAACCTTGGCTTCATTTGTAGCATGCTCAAGAGATAAATTCTCTGTCAATGAAATAATATTTCAAAAGGGCAACCTGGACAGTATCAACATTAATTGGAATTCACTATCTCCCCCAAAAAAATTCAGAAAAAAGTTCCTTGGCCTTTGCCAATTAAATAAAAAAGATCTCAAGCAGAGATGGTTTTCTTCATTTCATGCTTCTTCTTTGCCATTCTTCAGAGTAATGAAAAGGCCACTTGAGACTCACTGTCATGTTAGAATACCCTCTTTTATACTTTATACATTCCAAAGTCCTTGGGACAGAATAATCACTACATTTGGGGATCAGATTGTTGGGTTCTTTTTCTCTAACCTCTCACCAGCTATTGAAGGACCAGATTTCAAAGAGAAATAGCCAGTTTCCCAGTATGTATTATCTAGACAGCTAAAATAATAATCATAACTCACATTTATAGTTATTTATAGTATATAGAGCAAATTCTTCACAATAATCCTAGGAAATAGGCTCAGCAAGCTTAAGTATCTTCCTCACATAGCTAGTAAGTAGCTGAACTCAGATTTGAAATTATGTATCCTGACCACAATTTATTTCCATTAAATGAACAATTTCTTTGTGACGCCATATGAACAGAGAAATTTTCTCAATAAATTCTTAAATGTTTAAGTATCAGAGAGGTAACCTAAAATGTTCACTTGATAAATATGGATTTTTCTCTCCAATGGTTAATGTTTGTGAGTTCTCCTCAAACCCATGCATATAACATAATAGGATCCATATTATAAGCACCACAGGCAGGCATGAATGCCTCCTATACCTATACCTGGAAGAATAGAGTTCAACGCCATCCTCTTCAGAGCCCCTTAATCCACCCTATTCTCTACTACTTACTCATTTTATCTTGAATTACCATTTTCTTCCATTTTAAAATTTCATTTCATTCTCATTCTATGGCCTTAATCTTTGTAACAACAATGTTAGTAGCAGCTGCTGTGAAGGTATAAGACCAACAACCCCAGCACACAGGAGGGCTGCTAGCACGGGTTCTTTGATCTGCTTTCCTAAGAAAAGCAACTTTAAGATGTTTATAATCTCACTCCAATTATACATATATATAAATATATATAAAATATATATGTATATATATATATATATATATAGCATTCACTTAGTTCAGACAAAAAAGGCAGCACTTCAGAGAAAACACAAACAGAAATTACAAGTATAAATTATATAAAAAGAACAAATAATACAAATCAGTAGCCAAGGCTTCTGTCTGTCCATAGCAATACATGCATAGTTACCAAGAGAGAAGCACCAATATCTGGGTTTTCAAAGCTGGGGAGCTCCTTAATAGCTACCCAGAGTCTCCAGAGGAATATTCTTCCAATGAGTGAGCCCCCAAAGCAAAATGCTAACCTCTGAGTATATATACACTTCTTCAAGGTCAGAGGGCATCACAACCATGTGACTCACACTCATGTGACTTAGGTTTTCTTGTGGCTTAAGCAGGTAATCAAAGACACTTGATTGAATCAAAGACTCTTGATTAAAACTAAGGCAAGACTCCATCAAAGGCACTTGATCACCTTAGTGCTGAGAAGCACTAGAACTCCAAAAGAAAAAAGAGCAAAACAAAAAGTCCTACCTTGCTTGCCATTAAAATCTTTTTCCTTTAAATTCTTCTCTTCTTCTGGTATCCTATTTCAGAAATGTCTTTCTTTCACCTTACCAATTCTCTAATTTAATCATTTAAAGACATAGCAATCAATCACCAACACACATAACATTACATGGGCATGTGTTCACATATACCTAACATACATATACATCAGAGCCACAACTAGGATGAGGCAACTGAGGCTTTGCCTAAAGGTATCAAAATTTAGAGGGGTATTGGCAATACTTTCAGCCCTTCAGATTGATAGAAACAACTGAGTTTCATGGAGAATTAGCAAGAATAACTCATTAAAATAAGAAGTTACCAGATGGTCACAATCCAGATAAACTCCTTTCCAGTCTGACCTCCATCCTGTTTCCCTACCCCAGCAGTAGAGCCTCCAGAGCACCAGTTTTGTGGTATCCTAAGATCTCTGCCACTCCCCACCCCAAATTAATTGACCATTTACCCTAGGCATTAAACTTTGTAGTTATGGCTCTGTTATATATTTAAGATGTATTCATGTACATCCACCTATATATGCATTTGCATGAGTATATGTACTTATTTGTGTATGTATGTATGTATGTCTTCATATATATATATATATATATATATGTATATATATATATATATGCATGCCCTTTTTACAAAATTCTGCTAGATTTAATCTCTCACCAATCTTGGTGGAAGCAAAAGTCGAAGCTGACAACCATCAAGGAAAAGATAAAATTAAAATTATTTTAAACATACTGGTCTATTTTTGTGTATTCCCTATATCATTTAGCCAGAATGCACATCTTTGGCACAATACATAGGATATTTTTCATTTAAATAAACCCCTTCCTCACAGTTTTTGAATTCTAGTAAAAATATCTTCATTCACAGAATGTGGCTAGTGGATAAAAAGGTTTTAAAAAAAATACAGAATCCTTTACTCTCTGTAATCCTCATAGGTATGGTGATGAGAGGAACTATAAACAAGACTGATTGATGCATGTACAAGTCAAGACATGCCCATTCTGGTTCAATAGCAGCTGTGTGAGAGTGTGTTCCCTCTGAGAGACACCACTGTGGTTAATGACCTCTTACTTGATTAACCACCAGACCACTGAGACTTCAAATTTAACTCAAAGCTAATTACTGCATCCTCATGTTTACGTTTTACATACGCTGCTGGGTCATAACTTCAGCTTCTGAGAGCCTGGGCTCTGTAATTGAGGAATCTGTCTTGTGAAGGGTTGTTCTGTTTATTTGTTGTTCTTTTCTTCCAAAAGAGCCTGCAGGCCCTATCTCTGCAAGAGATCTGATTGGGTGAAAAGCTCCTGAACAGACTGGATAATTACTGTTTTGTACATCACAACACAGTGCAGTGACATGAATGCTTCCTCTGGAGTCAGAGGACCTGGCTTTGAATCTTAGCTCTATCATTTACTATTTGCTATTTAAATTCTTTAAGACTCAGTTTCCTCATCTGCCAAATAAGATGTTAGTTAATATGATCTCTTTTTTCCAAGCAAAATAATCCTTAGTCTTAGCTTTCTCAACATCACATTGCCTTGTCAGTGGGCCCATTCTTTACTTTTGACGGATATTTCACACAAATAAAAAAACCAATTACTACAATAAGTAAATTATCCTTATAACAATCATTCTTGTTGTTGACGGTGATGATGATGATGAAGAAATATCATATAGATATCCTATATGCTATGGAGTTGTACTTTATGTTTTCAATGAGCCTACAGAAGATGAGTTTACATCCTGAGTTAGTGAGGAAGCATTTATTAAGCCCTTATTTTACATCAAACACTATTAAGCACCATGGATACAAAGAAAAGCAAAAAAAACTGGTCCCTACACTCAAGGAACTCACATTCTAATGAGAGAAACAACATATTAATAACTTGTTACATGAAAGATACATTCAAAGTACATGGTAAATAATCTCAGAAGGGAAGGCACTTGTAACTGAAAGGGAATAGGAAGGAGATAGAATAGAAATGCCTCCAGCAGAAGATGCCATCTGAGCTGTCTTGGTCCTCAGCAAGACCCTTAATTTCTGAGTGCCCCTCAGCAAATCTTTAATCAATCAATCATTGTGCATTGGTAAAGGAAATTCAATAACAAGGAGGTCCATACAGCAATGAAATCATAAGTCTGGCTAGATAGATAGATAGATATATCTAGATAGATACATAGATACATAGATGGAAGCTCATATTTTAATATTTCACATTTCAAGGTTTATTAAGTACTTTTTTCACAAAATCATGTGACATAGGTAATGCAAGGATTTTTATCTCCTTCTTACAATGAGAAAACTGGGGTCTATAAAGATTAACAATATTGCCTGTGGTCACACAGCTAGTAAGTATAGTAACTGGGACTTGAGCCCAGGTCTCCTGACTTCAAATTCAGTATCCTTTCCATAATACTGCCTTCTGTACTTGGGGGAAAGAACAATTCCTAATTCCCAAAGTAAAACAGATGTTGGAACATATATGCATTGGAGATGTAATTATGCATCTATATGCAACTTGTAAACAAGAAATAGCTTCCACCAGCAGACAGAATTTATAACTTGCATTCCTATAGACTCAGTAATATGCTAAATTAGAATCCCATTTATAGGAAATTATTAATATATGAGTATATACGAGTCTTTAATATCTAAGTAGATCCACGATTTCACTAATGGGAGTGCCTACTTTTGGTGGTATAGACTGAAAACCGTTGATTGTTTCTATCCTTCTTAATTCTTGATCACCTCTTTCCATAATCTCTTTACAAACCCAATATATCTAGATGACCACCAGACCCACATCTTATATAGCCATCAAACAAGGCCATTTTCCCAACACCTCTGCCACTCCTCTGGGGAGCAGTACCTTCTCTGTCAGATATTCAAAAAATATTACCCTAATTCCTCAGGCAGTTAGTCTACTTAGCTTTGGAATTTACCACCACCCCCCACCCCGGGATGAACTATCTTGATCGGTGAATAAATGAATATAAACCCACCTTGCCCATTTTATCTAGCTGACACCAGACCAAATCATGTTTCACATCCAACCACTTCCCCCCCCCCCCCAGACATCCTGGCTCTTCTCTGCTGTGATGTATGTGTACCTCCGTTTTCCATCTCCTGCTTTAAATATAATAATCAAATCAATAGTACTATTTCATCTTTAAAAGACGTATCAATTAGCTGTCCTATGTATCAATTCACCATCCACATGGCTTTTCAAACCAAAACTCCTTTTTCAGGCTACAATTTTCCTATATGTCTCCTCCTATTAGAATATAAACTCCTTAAAGGCAAGGAACTATCTCACTTTCATATTCCTAGTGCTTAGTAGAGTAACTGGAACATATTAAATATTTAATAAATCCTTTTTATAACTCATTCATTCACAAAATATCTACCCAAAGTCCTGAAGGCCTTCTTCTATATATTTTTAAATTCTGTTAGTCCCAGTAAAGCTCATTCTCTCTGCATGATTAGACTACCTTCCTTCCTAGACATTATTGAAGATGTCTCTTTATGTCACTTATTGTGAGCAAGTCATCACTAGTAATATGTAGGCGCCTACTTACACTCACTATGTGTCTTCCTGTTCCCATTTGGGTCACCTATGATTTAGATTCTTCTTAGATTGTAGTGTTTCATGATTTGCAGCTGTATAGAATCAAGTAGAAAATATTGACTTTTTTTTTAAAAATAAGCTTTTAAATCAGAAAACGAAAACACTCTGCAGTTACTCAGAGGTGATCCAACCCATGTTCCTACTCCTCTCCAATTATTGGTCCAGCTTACTATCCAGTTGCATCCCCTGACCAAGACTGATATATTGATGGACTGACTCCATGGGCTGCCAATTCAACTGAACACCATAATCAAGGCAATATGCATTCTTATAAGATTTACTGCTGAAAAGGGGACTTCTGAGGTTGTCTAGTCCCAGACGCTCATTTTGTAAATTAGGAAATTAAGACATAGAGAGATAAAATAATTTACCCCAAGTTCACATTGATAGTACAAGAATTCAAACCCTCATTCTCTAGCTCCAAAGCCAATGCACTGTCTATTTCATCTGGTTGGTCTTTTTCCTGATTGTTAAACTGAAATCTTGAGGGACTATAGGTCTCATTGAGGAAACCATGTCAGGTACCTGAAGTTGATGAAATGCGAGTATGTCATTTGCCAAGAAAAAATCATGAGAAATTGGTCATCTCTCTTCTCTTTGGAACCTTGAACAGGGATGTCCTTCATGGTTCTACAGAATATCCTTGACCCTTGATGAGCATATCTCACTGTTTCATGATTTTCTTAATGCTTATATTCAAAGGCTTATGGAACCAATTTATCTGTGGTTGTATCTAACAAGAAATATTGTATGATCTTAACATATACATGGGTGACCCTTTCAGAAGGAGAGTCATTCAGTGGTCCATTCTGCTCTAGTCAAATGCTTTTCTATAATTAACAAATAATAACCCCTATGGGACCTCATATTCCCTATACTTCTCAAGCAAATGCACAATTGTGAAGGTGTGTTCAGTGCTAGGGAATTGCCTCTGGATTTGGGTAAATAAATGGCCACAGAATATCCTTTGAACGATGAGAGCTACTTACTGGAAAAAATGTCTTATACTTGCTTTCTTTCATGTCACTTGGCCTGTCATTGAATCACATTCCATTAGTACATTATACCTGCTGCTAATTCCCTCCTCAAAGTGCAGTTCCTCTACCTTCACTCACCTCTTCCCCATTCTTACTCTCCCCCACTGCCATCGTTATGTAGTATGGCTCACTCTTTGAGAAAGAGTCTTTTCTTAAGAATTCTGATTTGAATGTTTTTTTTTTTAATTCCCAGTGTTAAAAAATCTTCAAAGTGCTTTTCAAGGCTTCTGGTAATCACTGAGTAAAGCAATAATTTAACAATTCAATTCAACTAACATGTGCAGGGTACTGCACAAAGTTCTGGGAATACAAAGAATAATCCCCACCCTCAAGGACGGTACATTTGCAGGAGTTCTTGACCTTTTGTGTGTCATAGACTCCTATGACCTCTTCTCAAAACAATGCTTTTAAATGAATAAAATAAAATGTTTAAGATTACAGAGGAAACCAATTTTTGAAATACAGTTGCAGTATGAAGAATGAATAGCTGTAGGCAGGTGGCCAAAAGAAGGTACTGAAAAGGGTAGTGAAGGAAGGAATACCAGAATGGAATGCTGCAGATGAAAGGAAAAAATGTTTTGGAAGAGACTTCTCAGGACACCATTTTTCCAAGGGCTGGAACACAGCCTAGGTTCTCTTATTCATACTAAGATCAGAGGTTGCAGTGGATATACAGTTATTTCAAACCCCGAGTAGAACCCTAAACCTTTCTGAGCAAAGTTCAGCTTCTTTGACAGAACAAAAATCAAGTAGAAGTAAAATACAAATGCCTTAAAACATTCTGATAAGATGATGCCTAATGTCTTTGTGAATTTTATGTATGATTTGTGGTCTTGCCATATTGGAGACATAAACAGAGTTGTGAAGAGTAAATTAAGAGATCTACAAATATGTTAAAGATTGGTTGGTTTTCCTCATAAGCTCATATACATAGTTGCCCATTTGCTAGATGTCCCATTCCTCAGTTATCCTCTGAAACAATGCCACTTAAAAAGAAAAACGGCTTCCAGAGATGAAATGCTACAACATTCCAGAAACTTGAGTTGCACCATCTTTCATTGACACTCATGTTTAATGGATGGTGCCATATCATTTTGGACAATATCTTTCCTAGTTCTTAACCTACCTGACGTCCTTAAAATAATGGGATTTTTTCTCAAAATTACAATAGTTTCCTTTTCTCTCCACTTTGAATTACTAAGTACATAATCTAAAATGTTAGATTTTACCCTATATTTATAGTTGACTAAGAGCTTAGAAAACTACTCCAAATGCTTTTTATACAAACCTTAAGGAAGTCAAATTTAGAAAAATCTCAGCTGCTAGATTTGGATCCTTTGAGTCAGTGACCACATATAATTAATATTAATGAATGACAGATGTTTATTGATTAACTAGAAATGTACATTACTAAATACAAAAGGGGTTAGTTCAAGACCCAAAAGACCTGAATGCATTCATTACAATAATAAAAATAATAAAACTACCAGCGTGTGATCCATATCCCCTTAAATACGAACATTCAGTATTTCATAGGAAATGCAGGCATTCTTTTCGTGTATTAGAGAGATCAATATGCTAAAATTGTTGATTGGTATTTAAAGCCAATTAATTTAAACTGGAATATTTATATTAAAGCCTTAGGTTTCTTAGGATATAAGGTTGATGAACCATTGTGTGCATACAGGCCCTAAACTTTTTATCTGAGATTAAGACTCATTTGCTTTAGGATCTCCTAACTCCATGGGGCCCCAGCAAATTGTATAACAATTGGCATAAAGAACAAGAGAAATGCTATGCATTTCATTCCTGAAAATTTTTCATCGGCTCAACTCATTTCTGAGGACCAGTTTTCCTCTCTCATCTCAATGGTAGTGTTAGCCTGAGAATGTGGTATGGAACTTATAGGAAGCAAAATACTTCTAGGACTATTAAGGGGAAAAAAAGAACAGAAGGTTTATGTATGGGAAACTAGAAATGCAATCTCTCTCTCTCATACACACACAAATGAACAAACAAACCAGAAAACAACGTAGCTTTGGAATCATTATCTATTAACATAAACTTAATACATAGGCAGCCAAGCTTTTTAAATAAGTGTGTTGGTTTCATAGAACCATTAAAAAAATAGACATTGTCACATCAGCAAGATGAATGTTTGAATTAAGTTAGCTCCTTTCCTAATTGAGACAAACTTATGAGTTTGTTTTAACTCAATTCACCAACTGTAACTCAAAAGATAGTAGATGTTGAGCTGAAAGGGATATTTGAGACCATCAAATCCAACCCCAGATGAGAAAACTGAGGTTAAGAGGCGCTAACTGGCCTACCTATGTTACGAAGTTTAAAGTAAGTGACTAAGACAACATTTAAAAGGTCTTCCTGATTTTAAGCCAAGGCCTCCCTACTCTACCATGGAGTACATCTAACACATAGCTCCTATGCTAGATGCTAAGGGTACAGACAAGAAACAATCTCTTCCTCAAGAAATTTAAATTCTACTGAAGGAAGTCATATTGTACTCAGTACATCTAAACAGAAACTGTACAATATTTACAAAGCTAATATAGTCGGCCAGTCGTTATACATTTATTAAATAGTTATGTGCCGGGCACTGAGCTAAACCTCTGAGAAATGCAAAAAGGTCACAATAACAACAAAAAGGCTTTGACTTCAAGGAGCATACATTCTAATGGGGAGAGAGAAAATATAATTAAAATATATACATGATAGATAGAAGGTGACCTGAAAAAAAGATGGCATTGACACCTGATATGACCAGGGAAAAGCCTCCTGAAGAAAGCTGAAATTCAGTTGTATATTAAAGGCAGCAAAAGAAACTAGCAGGCAAAGATGAAGAGGCTGTGGGGAACAACCAGTACAAATGAAGGAAAATAAAATATCATAGTGCAAGGTAGCAGGATGGTAGTGTATGGGAAGGGGAATCAAGTTAGAAAATTGGATTGGTAGGAAGGATTATAAAGGGCTTCAATTGCCAAACATAGGACCTTGAATTTGATCCTGGAGGTAATAGGAAGTCAATAGAGTCAAGTGAAGGATGAATTGGATTGGGAATAGACTCAAAACAGGGAGATCAATTAGAAGGTTGTTACGATAGACCAAGCAAAAGGTGATGAAGAACTGAATTAGGGCTGTTACTCTATGAGTGAAGAGGACAAATGCAAAGTATTTGCAGGGGAGAGGGAAAAGAGTGCTAACTGGGGGAATATGATTAAGTTAGAACTTAAGATTTTGCTATTTTTGTCCTATGGGATCACCTGGGATAGTTCATACCTAGTCTGTCATTCCAAGAGTCAATCCAGTGACTAACTGTTCACCCTAATTCTTGCTGCTGTTTTAAAGACAAATGGTTTTCATAAGTTTCTATCATATTCAAATGCAGTAAATGCTTATGCTTAGCAGTATCCACCTGTCTAAACAAAGACAGAATCAGTCTATAAAACCAGTGACCTTCAGTCTGGAAATGCCTCCATAGTTTTTTACAGGGATATATTTTAATGTGAATCTTATTTTTTTAGAAAAACAAACTACTTTTGCAGGGAGAGGTAAAAGCCAAAGAAATTGAACACTTCATCCTACTACTGTAAGATTAGGGTGTCAACTTCATATAACTATTTGAGGTAATACATTTCCAAGCCCGGGATTTTCAACTCTGCTCACAAGGCTTCTATGCCGTTCTAAGTGTTAAACAATAAGTAAATATGCCAGATGAGGAGCAAAAGCTCTACCCCAGGAGGTTTACAAGCTCAAGGCACGCTGTAAGTGGGTAGAGTTCCAAGAGAGAACACAGTGTACATGTGCAAGCAAAGAAATGCAGAATGACTTTTAGTCTGTGCAGTGGGAATGCACGAATATATGGTACGAATCACACGCTGATCTCAGATGCTGCAGACATCTGCTGAAGGCACACTAGGTTGAGGTTAGGGTGCAGCACAAAATTTCACGAGGAATTTCTTAGCTTTAGCAGCACCAGGAATGGGAGGAAAGGGGGCTAGTCAAACAATTGGTTTAATCTTAACACAGCATCTCTCATTCACCTGGGTACCTGGCATTCCTGAAAATGCATGGTGTCAAAAAGAAAGGTAGCTAAAGAAGAAATGTTTTCTTCTCTTCCTATTAGATTTAACCTTGTAGCGATTCTTAGATTGAAATCTTAGAGATGAGCCCAAACCTTATAGGGCGTGTATTGTGTTACCTTGCTCTTGGGAAAACTCTAAAAAGCTAGATGGGTTTTTAAATCCTTCTTGGACATGCAATTGAGTTTACAAAAGAAACTTAATGGCAAGTTAGTCAGAAACACATGGACATGTTTTCCTTAAATTATACACAGATTTTCAGAATTAAGGATGTTGCAAAAACCTTCTAGGAGCCTATAAAACCCTCCAAAGCACTGAAAAAATAATTAGAGATTTGCACATTCAGGGATGGCCTAATGGAAACAAAGTACAAATTTGCGGTTGCCATTTTGGCCTTGCCTTTGTGCTTGCTTTAACAAATGTAGTAGTTGTGGCAATTTTTGGTGTGGTAAATTGCCCTCCTGTTCACAGAGGCCCAATAGATAGGGAGCGAGCCCTTGAAAAATAAGGCTATCAAGAAGTGACGGTCAGAGCCAAATTTACTACAGAGCCGCTACTGCCCTGGATCCACATTTCATTTTATTGTCCTGTAGGAGGATGACAGCTGTAACTTTTCAGATTGCTGCAATACCACCATAGTATTGACAACTTGACATCGTCATTCAGCACCACCCTATTCCATCCTCTGCTAATTTAAAGTCAATGTTTTCTACTCAGTGAATGAATGTGGCCATTATGGAGTCAGAGAATTGGAAGCATGGGAACTACTACTTTTCTTTTTATCAGAGCCTATTTTATAGACTGTTTATACTTGTTCTCAACTCCATGTCGGATTTTATTTTGAAGCATTTAATTGAATTTTACTCGGCTGGTTTTGAGGGATATATTCTTTTATTTTTTGTACTCAAGTAGCTTATTTTAAATTCTCAACACTTGACACAGAATCATTGACCAGTAACTGTAACAATTTTTAGAGGCCATGCCATCCATTTCTTAGACTTCAGACAGGACCACGTTTAAAAGATAGTAAATCATCCCTCCTTATTTAAAGTCCACCAAAGAAATTATTCCAGAATCTTCTGCAATAACTTACTCCAGTTTTTCATGGCCTCCACAGCAAAAGGAAGTAATTTTTATCAAACCCATCAGTTAATCAACATACATTTGTTAAATGTCTACTATGTGTGAATCATTATCCTCAGAGTTCGGGATACAAAGGCCAAAAAAAGAAAGAGTCCTGATCTCAAGAAGCTTGCATTCTATTGGGGGAGACAGAATGTGTATATAGGTATACATATGTACAATATACATACATGTACGCATACATGTACGCATACATGTATGTATATTGTACATATGTATACCTGTATAAAGTAAATACAATATAATTTTATACAAGCCCATCTAAAGCACATGATTCCCACCACCTTTTCAGTCCCAATCCCAACACATGAACTTTTCCTCTCAGAATGTCAGTATCTTACTTAATTTATTCGTGTACTTAGGTAAAATTTCTCCCTTTATACATGTACTTACCTTCGCAAAGCCCATTT
The DNA here is from genome assembly GCA_028646595.1 of Phalanger gymnotis. NCBI lineage: Eukaryota > Metazoa > Chordata > Mammalia > Diprotodontia > Phalangeridae > Phalanger > Phalanger gymnotis. Next base: position 118,829,953 of record CM053627.1, on the reverse strand, counting down.
CATTCTTGTTCTATCCACAAGAAAGATAGAGAATATTGAATCTTTCATTAATGATAGCAGTCCAGAGTTTTCAGGATTTTGTGAAGTGGCTTTAATAAATGAACAAGTATGGCCAAGAATTAAGAAAACTGTGATGCTTATAAAGTTCTTGATTACTGTTTGTTCTCTTGCATAAGTTAAACAGTTCCCTTACTTCTCATTTCTACTGTTAATTTTCTTAACAAATCCTCTTCCTGCAGATAGTACAGAAGTCAAATTCAGCCCAGCCCTCCATGAATTATCATAAATTCCACCATCATGAAGTCATTATTCTGGAAGTTTTACCATGCCAAACTTCTGCCTTCTTAGACCTTTCACAAAAGTAATTGTAGATTTATTCAGTAATACCTAAAGTGACATAAAGTTGAACAAACTTTACTCCATTCAAGGTGATTCTTCCAGCCGCTGCCACCACTGATTCACAACCAACAATCTCATTTCCAAAGACCTTAGCATCAGTAGGCTTTTGTTTTGTTTTGGTTTTGCTTGTTTGTTTTGGGTTTGGGTTGTTTTTTGTTATTGTTGTTTTGTTTTGGGTTTTTTTTGTTTGTTTGGTTGGTTGGTTGGTTCCTCTACTCTTCTAAGATTGTTATCACAGGGTCTCTAGCCAGGCTAGAGATAGGGCCAAAACCTTTTCTCCCTGTGGGCACTCATACTATTTCACCAGTAAATCAGATAAGACTAGAAGGCCTGCTCCAGGCTCTCTCTGGGATTTAGAGAAAGGTGTTGGTGGAAATTTAGCTCAATTCAATTCAATTGAACAAACATCTACTAAGAATCTATTACATTGACGAAAAATGCTATCTACATCCAGAGAAAGAACTATGGAATATGAATGCTGATCTAAGCATACTATTTTCATTTGTTTTTGTTTTTTGTTTTTCCTTTCTCGTGGTTTTTCTCTTTTGTTCTGATTTTTCTTTCACAACATGACTAATGTGGAAATATATTTAGTATAATTATACATGTATAACCTATATCAGAATGCTTACTGTCTTGTGGAAGAGAGTGGGGAGGAAGGGAGGGAGAAAAATTTGGAAATCACAGTCTTATAAAAGTGAATGCTGAAAACTATCTTTACATGTAATTGGAAAAAAATAAAATATTAAGTGGGGAAAAAAGAATCTATTATATTCACAGCATTCACATCCTGGAGGACTATATAAATCCCTAGAGAAGAAAGATTCACTGTAGGATAGCATTATTTGATTTCCTTGAGTTCCTTTCCCTTGTTGTGGCCCCATCTAGGATAATACTTTATGTCTGAATACAGTATAAGTCCTTGGGGAATGTTCCTTGGTTGTTGCTATTATTGTTAGCCCTTCCTTCTTCAAGAGGACCAAGGCTTACTAAAGAAGAAAGGAAAACTGTCTTCAAATGGAAGTCTTTTGAATTTCTGTTATGTTAAATAAAATATGTCCCATTTAGGGGGGAAAACCTAACCCACAAGTACCAATATGATTCCTATTCAGTGTAAATCTAAGATATTTCTAATAGGTGGGTCCCTACATAGCACCCTGCCAAACTTTCTAATGGTGGACCAATGCCTCACAAATGCCTGATTGCCCATCAGTCTTCCGATTACAGATTTATCTACTATTCACCAGAATTTGTTGACTCATAGACAAGAGTATTTATCATTCACATCATCTTCATCATCATTAAAAAACATTTATCAAAGAGCCACCTGCAGGCAATGCTAACTAGATGCTATATGAGGCAAATTAAATCACTCCAGACCTTGACAATGGCAAAGGTGAGATCTAGAATGATTTTTGAAGCTATGGAACTATGGCGAAAAAATAGGTTTGTGACCCTTACATCACCTTAACTTTGTCTTTAACATTTCATATTTAATTACAATATGTTACTCATTGATATAATAAATATAGATTTATGAGCTGCTTTAATGTTCCTAAAACAAATGAAAACCACCCAAGAGGAAGTTCACCAAACCTGAGCTTGTCCAGATTGTGTTGGCTGAAATTAACTGGAATATCATTCATCTCCAAGGGTCATGCAATTAATCTCTGAGTGGGAGGCAGAGCAGTGACTAAGCAGAAAAGGAAACTGGACTGTATGCCTGACAAAAGCAGTTGGCACTGAAATTGGGGGACATGTGCTTTTCTTTCCTGTGAATAGTCTTTAAATGCCCACTGCCTTGCCCTATTCATTCTGGCCTGGGATTCTACTTGTTTGGCTCTATTAATGTAGCCAGACAGACTTAGAAAATAGAATTTCCAAAGCATAAGACATGTTCTCAGGCCTTACTGGGGTGAGAGTGGAGGAAGGCACTTAGAATGATAGAATGTTAGAGCTGGAAGGGACCTTTAGAGATCACATAGTCACAACCCCAGCATTTTGCAGATGAGATAACTCAGGCCCAGAGAGGTAACTGGACTAGCCAAGGTCACTCAATGAATTAATAATGGGGTTGGAACTAGAATGCAACTCCTTTTCCTCCGTATCCCATGGTCTTTCCATTTTACTATTACCTCCCTTTATTTAGAAGTTCACAAAAAAGTGTTTAAGACATTTACACAGATAGAGAATTTGAAGTGGAAAAGAGTTCAAATTACACATCCAAGAAGAGATGTCATGATTTTGTCTATTAAAATTGACATAGGATTTAAATTAGCTTCTTTGAATCAGGAAGGAAGTATGAAATTGAAACTACCTTTATTTTTCCTAGGTGGCATTATGGGAAAGAAATTGCTTAGTTATCTTGTTAATCACTAAGAATCTTCTATAACAATAAATTCTCAACTCATTTACATGCCAAATTATCCTCCATCATGAGTTTTATAGCCTGTAATTTTTACTAGGAATTCCTTGGAAACGATCTTTCCTTAATAGCCAATAATATTTAACAAATACTTATTAAATGCCTACTGTGTACAAAGCACCATGCTAAGCTCTTGGAGAATTATGAGGTTAAAGACATGATCCTTGCCCTCGTGGAGTTTGCAACCTAGTGAGAAAAAAAGACATTAACAGCTGTAATTTACAATATTACCTTGAAACTATATTAGAGATTTGTTTAACAAATGTTTATGTAACATTTGAACATCAAAATGGAAAGAAAAAGAGATCAAGGAAGACTTCAGAGTTTTCTGGAGCAGATGGTATTTAGGATTTTTGATCAGGAAGGCTTTGGAGATCAACCAATTCAACTCCATCATTTTTCAGATGAAGAAACTGAGGCCCAAGGAGGTTAAGAGACTTGCCAAGGATAACTGAGAATCAAACCCTGATGCTCTTACTCCAAAGCTAGTTCTCTTTCCACTGCATATGGACTAGACAGTTGAACTTTAAAGAATAAGTAGAAATTCGAAAGTCAAAGAAAGCAAGAAAGATCATTTCATGCAGAGGGAACAATGAGCAAAGATGTATGGAGATCTTTGATGCATTCTTAGGAATAGATAATAGTTTGGATGGAGCATAGAGTTTATGGATGATATTAATATGGGAAAAACTAGGAAGATTGTGAAGAGCCTTACATGTCAGGCAAGAGACATAGTCTACTTGAGAGGCAATAGAGACGCAGTGATATGTCCAGATCTAAGCAGAAGGAAGGTTATTCTAGCATCTATATGAATGAAAAGTTGGAAAGGAAAAAAGAAAGATGTTTTAGAAAGCTATCGTGACAGTCCAAGTGAATGGTGCTATTTAAGGCATATACTAACAAGACAGGAAGGGGAATAAAATAAAGGGGAGCTGTTTTTGGAAGCCTGAGAAATATAGCACATACCCACATAATTCTTATTAAGAAAAAAGAATAGAATGTAGAGTCCAAGCTCTGACTTTGAATCTTTGTTTTGTTACTTGACTTAATAGCTATGTGACCTTGAACAAATTACTTTACCTCATCTGTAAGTGAAGAGATGGAACTAAATGACTTTAAAGGTCCTTTTCCAGTTGAAATCGTATGACCTTTTGAAGTTGGCCTGCTTTAGGGAAAACAAGTAGTCTCCTGGTCATGAAAGCATTGCTTATTTGGGTGCTCAAATCCAATACTCAAGCTGGATCCATTACTCATATAATATCAAATAATATCAACAAAAAAATCTGATTTGTTAGCAAACTCTTGGGAAGTAAGAAAAATTTAAGCTAATAAGACTAAAATCTACTTAAATACCATGAATGTATAGACCTGGTTATTTCAGGTTACCAAGTTCCAATTAATGCATACAGATCTAAAATCCACCTAGTAGTTGTATTGAACTGTCATAATCAATTGACAGAGGCAATTCTAAGTGTTGTTTTATTAATATTTGATTGACAGATAACCATTATTCTTAATCTGTATTGGCTCATGTTTGCCCCAGTTTACATACACACGGGTTGGCATCTATGGGCACATGAATGTACACAGTTTATCCTCTGGGACAGCAGGGGGCAGTGATGCACCAACATAACTACGACATAAAGTTTTTTTCAGTGGTACTTCAGGTGACTGGTACCAATAAGAAGTACTGCACACAAGACCCAAATTCTATTAGGACTGACAGTGAGAGCAGATGACAAATGGATAAAAGTGCTCCTAAAAGACAGAGCTGGAGAACTATTAGAGACAGACTTTAATAGCAGAAAACAAAATGGAAATGTAATAAGGAAAATACAAGGAATAGATACCCTCTAAAAGTGTGTCTCTTTTGTTATAATAGAAGTAGAATAAAACTAAGGAAAAGCAGAAATATATGGTGCTCAAAAGAAGTCTGACCTTAAAAAAATATGACCAGAAAAAGGAATCATAGAGGGGACCCAATATTAGGTCCTAAATTTAACACTCCCCAAAAATAGAATAATGGAATAACTTTGAAAGCATTAATGATTAATCTCATTATGTGTAGGACAAAGTCTAGCTTTGACACAAGGCTCAAATGAAAATGACATATCAAATGAGCCTAACATTCCCCAGCTTTCTAATGAGGACTTAGTTTATATTCCAGGAGATGCTTTATCCCCCGTACTCAGCTCCAAATATTGAGTAATTAGCTAATTATATCACAGTGATGTAAGTGCCAGAAGTTATCAGATTTAAATGAACAATGGATTCTGTATTTTATTGGACAAAGAAGGGGAAAAAAGTTAATTTAGGCTGGGAAACAATGGAGTCTCGCGATTAAACATACCAGTATCTCAGTTACTAGAATCATAATGGAATAGTATCTTATGGCAGCTTGAATCTGAACCTTTATTCTTGTAGAACACAAGAAATAAGGGTCAGCATCCCAAGATAAACATTGTGGCACACTGCAGTTAGATTTTAACCACCTTTCAGGAAGTGATTGAAACCATATTGAGCCTTCAAGAAAATAATTCCTCATTGCAAAATACTTAAGTGGAACCTTGAATAGATTGCAGAGATATAATTCTTTCTTGAGTTTTTAAAGAGAAGAACATAGCAAAGGGTACTAAATTAATAATTGACTTTAGAGAATCTTTAGTGTATTTGGTTGTGTTTGTTTATCAAGAGACAGATATTGTAAAGCAGAGGTGTCCAACTGGCCATCTGCAGGGGCCAGAAAATTCCTGAGTGCAGCAGGAATGAGATTAAAATGTCATCGGGAAATGTTTAACAAAAATAAATTAAAATACAATAAAACATAGACAATGTCAATTTGTGGTTTTCTAAATCAATATGCTATCACATTGATCCCTTTCTGAGTTTGTCACCACTTTTTATAAATGTGATCACAAATATGCACAGATATGTAGAGAATTAACTATTTCAAGATGTCTATTCTCAATGTTATACTAGAAAGTTTTGTGATAATGACTGAAAAGGTAACATCTGTGTTTTTTCATATATAACTTTTCTTGATTATTTCTAGAAAGGCAGACTAAACATACAATTCTGACATAATACAGCATCACGTTTTCATTTCTGGTGACCTCAGAAGCCTGAACTAACTGAACAAATTCTCTGAAAAGGGCAAAACTCTCTGACCTCAAGAAAGACTATTGTGAGGACTGGGATGATAATGGCTAAACATGTAAGGAAAAAAAAAGCAAATTCTGCTGTTCTACAATGATATCCTTCCTTGGATATAAAGAGAATCAATTTATTTTTTTCTGCCACTAAAAAGGCATAATTCCATTTTAAAAAAATCTTCATGTTTTCACATTCTCCTATTTGTCTTAAAGCTGGTAATGCTGATGATATATTCCAGATGTACTTCTGCTTAATAAGAATTCCAGTTCACAAACTGGCACTGATAATGTACACCCTTCCTCAATCTGCTTCACATATGCAGAAAAGTGGCAAAAAAAAACCCAGACACCTTTTTAATACTATATTTCTCAAATCAGCTGACAATGTGTCTAAATTAGGTAGACCTTTGATAGGTAAAGCCTGTTTCCAAGATCTGGCACAGTATCATTTGATAGGGAATGTATGATAATTTATTTTTAAGTGCAGACTCTGAATTTCTGGCAATTGACTGTGAACAATTCATCATTTATAAATCTGGATCATCAAAAGAGCTGATTTCTCCACCTTTGCTACAGGGATGTTCCCAGAGAAGGGGTTCAGGCACTGATGTTTCTAATGGTGTGAAGGGATGAATTTGGTGCTGTAAATGACCAGAATGATCTCATTCAGATTATACTGGAGCATTAGGATAGAGATCTTTAAGACCGTTTTTGGCATATGTTTATGAACTGAAACACGAGAGCATTACAAAGTCAGAACCATTCCAGAAAATGGGTCACGCTTCTTGGAAATTAGTCTGCTCCTCGAAATTTACATAAGAATCTATTAATGGACTCTAGGTGACTCAAAAGTTTGCTCAAGGATGAGCATCACTTGGCATTTCTGAGTTTTAACAGTTGACCCCCTGTAATTGTAACCTCCTCTATGAGGTATCACTGATAAATTCTGCTGTCTGCCCAGCACGATTTGATACCCCCACCTTTTTCCTTTTCCCCATTACTGTTTTTCCCTGATCAGATCAGGAGAGTTCATCTTTCTTAAAAGTAAAGCAGAGGAAAATACAGACTAAATCCATCATCCTTACCTTTTGGACACTGGGTAGTATGCATTAGTCAGAGAAGAAAGTAAATGCTATAAATACGAAATTGAATGCAACAGCAACATCGACAAATCTCAACTCCTCACTGCTCAGCAGCTGTGGTGATATCATAGCTCAATACCTCATATGGAATGATTTTATTTACTGAATCATATCGCCAGCAGAAACAAAGATTATTTTAACAAGAACAATGAAAGGAGACTGACAAAGTAATTTAACAGTGACTAAGGAAAATCAAGCCAGAGAAAATAGCAGTTGATGAGTTATTTACTACTGCAGTACTTATTTTATTAACACAATGGTCCTGAAAATATATAAATAGCATAAAGTTATAATAGTATTTGGCTCCTTTGAAATCTTACTTTGTATATGTACCTTTGTTTTAGAATATGACCAGGACCAAAAGGACTGAATGGGAAAATTTTTCTCAAAAACTTGAAGGGATGAGTAGTTTTGAGATTGTCTGCCTTGACCAAATAGATGCCCTGTTTATTTAGCTAGTAGCACTTCTCTCCAAATATGGCCTTTCTTTTTTATCCTTACATTTATACAGCAATTTGTAGATTTTAAAGTGCTTTCGTCTACAATATTAGATGCAAACAACAATCTTGTGTGGTAGGAAGAAAGATGATATGCTTCTTGCCAGTTTACAGGTGAGAAAAGTGAGACTCAGAAAGCTTCCATGAATTTCCTAAAAATAAAGCAGTCTACTGAGCTAGAATTCATCTCCAGACTTCCATTCAATCAATCAGCAAGGATTTATTAAGAACCTACCACGTCAAAGATTGTGCTAGGTGCTGGTAACAATGAAGACACAAATGAACCAGTCCTTGCCCTCAAAGAACTCACATTCTATCGGAGAAATATGTGCACATATGCATTTGTACATACGCTCATAAATTATATTCAGAATAACTTCACTAGCAGTTGGTGAGAATCAAGAAAAGCTTCATATAGGAGGTGGCTTTTTAAATATAATTCATTTACATGACAGAGGAAGAATGATTTTTATAAGTCACTGAAAGAATATTCCTAAGGCATAGATATAACCATGTAATTACTCTACTCAAGAATCTTCAATTGTTCCCTGTTCTCTTCCATGTGAAATTACAAACTCCTGTATTTGGCATTTAAGGCTAATCTGGCTTTAGACTATCTTTCCTGACTTACTTAATTTTTCTCCCCTTTGTGAACTCTCCGTTTGCCGTCAAACTACAAACCTAACTGTTGTTGTTCAGTCATTTCAGTCGTGTCTGATTCTTTGTGACTTCATTTGGGGTTTTCTTGGCAAGGATACTGGAGTGGTTTGCCATTTCCTTCTCTAGCTCATCTTATAAATGAGGAAACTGAGGCAAAGAGGGTTAAATGACTTGCCCTAGATCTCATGGCTAGTAAGTGTCTAAGGCCAGATTTGAACTCAGGAAAATGAGTCTTCCTGACTCCTGGCCCAGTGTTCTATCCACTACACAGCAAGTACTATAGCAGGAAGCTTTTGAGCTGAACTTTGAAGGAAATGTGGGCTTCAGATAGAAGTAAGGCGAGAGTGCATTGTTGGTTCAAGTTTTTCCAATATTCAGTCCGTGCAAAGAGTTTAAAGATCAGTAGCTTCAAATGCTGGCAAGAATACCCCCTTACCCCATTTATCATAGAAGTGCATGCAAACACCTGACCTTTACTTGGCCTTCTGCAACAATGCACCTTGCTTAGCATCAAAAGGTTTGGCAGAATGATCTGTAACCCAAATGATAGCATCCAAGAACAGACTAAGGCTGTTCAGGCTGTGATGATCAAAAAGGGGCCCTGGAGAGAGTACAGAGTCAGGAAGAGGTACAACAAAGAGAGAATCTACAGAACTTAGAATTTGCCTATCTTGCTTAAAAACCTTTTCCTTGCCTTCAATTGTTACAGATCTACATTCCACTTATCTAAGAACCCCCAAAGAAGGAAAGCACTTTATTAAATGAAGAAGGCAAGGGCCAAATGTGCTATCCATTCCACATAGTCTGCAACCGCATCTGGAAAGGCTGTACACCTAATTTTGAGAATTAAAACAGAATTCCCAAATCTTTCAAACTTTTGGGGTGAAGGAAGGAATAGAGCTGAGGTCTGAGTACCTCACTGGTGATTTCATCTGTGTAGAGAAATTACAGTACAGAGACTCTTGCCCACTGATACAAATCTACACCTCTTCTGTAATTTAGAATCTTAGTGTGTTACCCAGGAATATTGAAAGGTTAAGTGACTTTCTCAGGGTCGCACAGCTACTAATAATTGCCAGAGACAAACCTTGAACCCACATCTTTCTGACTCCAAGACAAGACTTCTAGTCAGTATACCAAGATTCCTCTCTTCCAATCTTTTTTGGTTATTATGTTAATTATCCCATTAAAGCATGCTTTCTCTCAGGTCATTTCAAATGTCTTTCCTGTTCCTAGTATAATTGTGTTTGATCCTTAGTTAAATACATCAATTAAATAATCAATATTTAATTGTTTGCCTAGTGATTGAGTAAAATCTATCCATTTTTCTCTCTTTCTCTTTCATGAAGCTTGTTTGTTTGACTCCACTGGAATATTTTTTCTCCTCTAAAATTATATTACACATTCCTTCTTCTACCCTGCCTGGCCCTTTAAAAGGGGGAGTTGCGCAATCTACCCCTCCCCCCAGGGTGCTTTGTCTCTGCTCCAGTTCCACTAGAAATAAAATTCAGTTCCATATACTCAAAGCCACATTCAATTAAAAGAGAGAAAGTCCACTTTCTATGGCTGGATGGGGCCACTTCAGGAGGGAGTGGAGAAAAAAAAGCACCCACTGTTCAGGCCAGTGCTGCTGAAAGTTGTGGCTTGTTCGTGGTGCCTTCCAAAGAGTATCAAAGTACAGCAGAGCCATGGTATTCTAAAGGAGCAACAGTGTTTTAAGCATCTCTCGAGTAAAGCAATATAGTATACGTAACAAGCCAAATTTTAGGGAATAAGAGCTTATTGGCATTTCTTTCAAAGAAGATTCTCCATCAGTGTTAGAACTGCCCATGGGGGTAAGAGATGGGGAACTTCTCAATACATCCTTCTCCCCAACTCTATACACAGTCTTTCATTGATAGATTGATAATTTCAAAGGTGATAAATTGATAATTTCACTTCCTCACAGGTGCAGATCTCATCAATAACCCCCATTCCTATTGCCCTTTTAGGTTTACAAAGCACTGTCATCACAATAGTCCAACAATTGGTAATATAGTTCTTCATATTCACATTTCAGAGATGAGGAAATAGGCACAGAGAAGTGATATTACTTAGGCAGGCCAATACAGCTAGAAGTATCAGAGCCAAAATTTAAACTTGGATCTTCTGAGGCTAAGACCTTGCTACTGCACCATTCTGCCTCCCCTACAAACACTTTATACTTTCTCATGCTGGGTAATTCTTATCCATATTTTCCCATAAATGATAATAATGCTGTTATTGTTCAGTCATTTCAGTCATGTTGTGATCCCATTTGGGATTTTCTTGGCAGTGATACTGGAGTGGTTCCCCATTTCCTTCTCCAGCTCATTTTATAGATGAGGAAACTGAGGCAAGCAAAGTTAAGTGACTTGCCCAGGGTCACATAGCTAGTAAATATCTGAGGCCAGATTTGAACTTAGGAAAATGAGTCTTTCTGACTCCAGGCCCAGCACTCCACCCCAATAATAATGTTAGTTGGCATTTATATTGGGACTTAAATATTTTCAAAATGTTTTACATGTATTATCTTATTTGAGACCAATATGTTGAAAGCTTTCCTTTCACTTGTTCCCCCTCCTCCCCTCTCTACTCTCTATCTACTCTTCTCTTTCTCCATCTCTCCCTCCCCCACACCATTTCAGGGCTATCCCTCTATTATCTCTCATTCTTACTCTATGAACCACCTGCTTTTCTGGTTGTTCATTGCTTTTATACAGCTTCTCATGTACAAATCATTACTGATAACATTAAAGTTTGAACCTAATTCTTCTTCATATCTTGGAGGGAATCTCTGGGTTCTCAAAGGCTTTGAAAATAGATCAGAATTTCTGGCATAAAGGACCAATATGGAAGGGTTTGTGTTTCAGCCTGGTGACAGACTATTCTTCTGCCCTTCAAAGACCATCTGAATTAAGAATGTAAAAAGGTTCATCATCAGAAGGTTAGCCAGTTGGTGACAGAATTTTTTGAAGCTATTGACCATAAAAACCCATGAAATGGGCAGAAATACAAAAATGGCCTTTGGTACCCTATGGTCTTTTTCTACTTTTACAGTGACCAGGTCGGAATGGTAGAAAAGAAGAAAGAGGATGCTATTAGAAAATTTATAAACGAGAGTTTATTATTACTAAAATTATACAAACTCTGTTCGATGACTAATTAGTTGGAACACTAAGGGAGGGATTCATCTATATGCAGTGACATTATCACTATGAATTAAACCAGAATGTTCACATAGGTATGTGCATTTACACACAAAAACATACAAGTTTTTTTTCAAAGCACTATAAGAAAGTTAGCTTTTTTTAAAGCACATTATCTTACTATAAATGGGTCCATTGACCCAGAACCCAAATCTCAGAGCATCTTTAGAGTCTCTAGTTATTTAGTATTGTCCTAGATTCTAAACTCCCCAAAGAGGGTGTCCATTTGGCCTAGACCCTCATAAACTTCCCTGCCTAGTATAAACTGGACCTTCGAGGGTCCTTACAATCAACTACTTCCCCTCAGCAAAACTTCCAACTCTTGCTTAAAAGTCAAGCCAAATTGTGATCCAGTTTGGCATTGTGAGTTGAAATCAGTTTCCCATGATATTGATTTAACTCCAAAGAATAGGGAGGCAATTCTTTATTTGAAAAAAAAAAAGAGTACCAACCCCACCTACTCACTGATGCCTTAAATTCTATTAATGTTCATTATTTTAGCAATAACATGAATGGATTCCAGTTATTTCTTTGAGTTCAGGTTTTGAGAAGACAACATTGGACACCAATGGGGGGGATGGATGAGGATGGAGGTAGTTCCCACCAAAGAAGGTGGGAAGTTCCCAGAAATGGAATTGGGAAGAAGATAAAATTTTATCTACTCAGTTATGCCTGAGACCAGCTCTGATTATAGACAGGCAGGCAGCTTGTTCTCTGCTCAGCTACTTTCCATTTGAAGAATAACAGAAAAGACAATGTTGGCTGGGACCCATTTTGGCAGGAAGCTATGGGCAGGACTTAAACTCTCTTCTGTATTATTCAAAACTGAATGAGAAAGAAGGATCTATTTCTGAACTGATATTTTAAAATCAAGCAGAAGAGTTTTTCCATCTGTAATAGGGGACAATTCTATAAATAACTATATGCATATATATTTATATGTGCATACATATGTACACACACATTTGTTGCACATGTCCTACCATCCCTTACCCCTCCACCACCCCAAACCACCAATCCCCATACATACAAACACACATGGTGAGAGGAAAAGCCCAGTAAAATCATGCTGATCTGGTACACTCATGAGGAAAAGTGTTTTGGATTCATGCACAATCTGAATTAAATTATAATGAGGTGGTTGTCCCATTATACTCGGCCCTTGGTCAAACCACACCTGGAGTATTCTATTCGATTCTGGGCCATATGTTTAGTAAGGTCATTGATAATGTGGAGAACATCCACAAAAGGGTGACCAGAATGGTGAAGGGTCTTGAGATCTTGCTCTTTGAAAACTGATTGAAGGAACTTGAAATATTTAGGAAGGAGAAAATATACTTAAGAGAAAAGTCACAACAGCTATATTCAAACATTGTAGGACTCTCATGTGGAAAAGTGATTACTCTTGTGGTATTGTCTCCCCTTTCAAGGCCTGTTGTGGGGGTCATGAAGAAGAACAGGTACTAGAAGCAGGAGGAAGGAGTAGGAAGAAGATCAACATGAGGATATTGCAAAGTCAAATCTTGATTTGAAATAAGAAAATCTTCCCTAATAATTAATACCATCTAAAAGTAAAATATGTTGCCTTAGAACGTAGTAAGTTCCCTTCACTATAAGTCTTCAATCAAAGGCTGGATCTACAGAAGAGATCCTTTGCCAGAGACATTGTCAAGGAGACTGTTGTTGAGATATGGGTTAGACAAGTGGTCTTGAAGCCCCTTCCTATTCTGAGATTCTTTGAATAGAACTAACTGCTGACAAAGTGTCAACCAGTAGATGTTCTGCTAGGATTGTGCAAATAAAAAAGGAAGACTCAGACATAAATGAACAATTAATATTTGAATGGGAAGAAACTAAGGAGGTGATACACATGATCTTGTGGGTCTCTTCCAGCTCCATTATTCTGATTCTATGAGATGCTGTTTTGAACTCCCTTAAAAGCCATATTAACTTCCATAGATTAAGCATGATCCACCTGCAGCCTTATGCACAGTCACCTAGAAAATCCTTTCTTCAGTAGCTTTCTTAGAAATTCCAAATCAATGAGGATTTATGGTTTACTATGGTTGGGTTTTCGAAGAACTTATTTTTTAAACATAATCAATGATACAATAGAATTTGGAGTAGGGCCCAGCCAAGAGAAAACAATTCAAGAGAATCTCCCAAAAGCAAAGTGAAAACATGCTTTGCAACAGTTCCTAGAGGTACAATTGGAAAAAAGCAGCTCCCTTTAGGCAGAAAGTATAACCTATACCTAAAAATAAATGTCAGGAAATGTCTTTATTTAAGAGGCATCACTCAGAATGGATGCAATGGCTTTAGCCAAATAGCAAAGTGATGCAATGGCATGAGTGTTAGAACCTGAATCAGAGGAACAGTGTTCAAATCTAGATCCTCCTACTCACTTCTCTTGTAACCTTTGACAAATCAAATGTGAGCCTCAGTTTCCCCATAGGTAAAAAATAGTATTCAACTAGATCATCTCTAAGACTCCTTCCAGATCGAAAAACTAGACTCCTATGATTATATAGTCAAATACTCTGAATTTGGGATTTAGTGGCCTCCTCTTCCCTCCCCTCTCATGAGGTAGTTCAGGATTAAATTTAAATCTTTTGCATAGAACAGATACTGACTTCAAAGAAAAGAAAGAGTGGGCTGCAGAGGAATGAGAAAAGGAAGCCAAGATGAATGATGCATTTTTAAAAAGGCAAAAAAGAGCATAGAATAATATCAGCCTTCCTCACAGAAGCAGTCACTGCAAATGTGGCATTCAAGACAACTAGAGGAAGTAGTAAGTTAAGAAAACAGTAATGCAAAGGGAAAAAGGGCTAACAGTGTTCCCTTTCCCAAGTCCAAAGAGCAGAATCCTAAGAGACTAGGACTTGGAGTATAGAAATGTATTGATTTGGCAACCAAATTTTAAATGCCCAAAGAATTGTCTTACTTTGGTCTTTTTTTAGCTCAATTTAGCCAGCTGGAAAGAATTTTCAAGTAGCATCCTGTTCAACCTTTCGAAATGAAGGATTTCCCTTTTAATTGGAAGGCCCCATTTCATCAAAGATGAAAACAATGTTTGGAGCTTGGAGACTCTCTGCAGAGCAGACATTTGAGGGATGTTGAGCATAAACAAACAGGCGCCAGATAATGTATTTCAGCCATCAGAGACTGGAAGCATGCATACCTATGGAGAAGGAAGAATGACAAAACTACCTCCAGATCCACCAGGCTGAATGCTTTCTAATGAAAGTTGTCAGATGGAATATTGCTAGACTCTCTTTCCTGCCAGGAGTAGTGTGTTAAGGAAGAACAAACCAAGAAAGGTTAGATTTAGAATCAATGACAGATGGCATTTAAAATTTTGAGTTGTAAAAAAGGCCTACGAATTTGATGCAAATAAGTGAAATTTGGTAAATTTCTTGGAATCCTTGTATTTTGGGAAATGTATGCTATCCTACCCCCAAGAAATGATAACTAGGAAAGGTAAATGAATGGAAAGCATTCTTCGAATCATAGTGTCACAGATTTAGGGTCTATCAATGTTCTCAAAGGTGACCTAATCCAATGTTTCTCATTTTTACAGATGATGAAACTGAAACCCAGAGAGGTTAATTGACTGGCTCAAAGTCAAATAGGGAGTAAATGGCAAAGCCACAATTCAAGTACATTTTCCTCAAACTCCAGATCTAGCTCTCACTCCTCTGTGCCAATATGTCTTACATTAGTGCTGTCACTTGTCGGATGGGACACTGAGTGATCGGTGTTAACAATGTCAGTGTTAAACAAACCTGAATGCGTAGTGTGTGGCACAGTATAAGTCCCAAGTCTTATGAAAGAATGTTTCAGTTTTCTCCAATAAGGTCAAGTAATTGTCATTTCAACATTTTGCATCATGCAATCATATCATTTTATAATTTTAAATTTGATCATACTAATAGCTCATATTCATGTAGCCCTTTCCTCACAGTGCAAGGTAGGCGGTGTAAGTATTATTATACCCATTTCATAGACAAAGGGACTGAATCAGATAAAGCTGATTTGCCCACATTCAAACAGGGAAGGGAAAGGAAGGGAACAAATATTTATTAAGAAACTACTATGTGCCAGCCATTGTGCCAAGCATTTGTGGATATTATCTTAGTTAATTCTCATAATAACCCTTTGAGGTAAGTGCTACTAAGATCCCCATCTTACAATTGAAGAAACTGAGATTGACAGAAGTTAAATGACTTTACCAGGGCCACACATCTTAGTAACTGTCTAAGGCCAGATTTGAACTTAGGTCTATCTGACTGCAGGCCCAGTGTTCTATCCACTGTACTATCTAGATATACCCACTCCAAACCTGGTAAATTTAGCATTATTCTACCTTGTCTTTTTTATAATAGGAGTTAAGAAAAATGCTATTCAACTTTCAGACATTGAAATTGCCACACTAGATTTTTTAAAAGAAGCATAAGATAATAAATATTTGATGTAAAAATTCTGAAGACTCAGATGCTAATCAATTGGTGGTAACTTCAAGGAAAGTGATTGGGTATTTTAAAAGAAAATTTCATCTAATTAATTATGACAATAATTAACAGTTTGAGTAGATTGTCATCCTACATTCTAAGAATCTTAAGGCCAGGTCACTGTAACATGTATTTAGAACTCTTTTTACTTCTTATTAACATGTTTTTAAATGTTTAGATCAGTTCCATTACTTTGAAAATATATGCAGATAATCATCACAGATTGGTTTTGGACCTTGAAAATTATAAACAGATAGGTATGTATGTAGATAGATAGATAGATAGATAGATAGATAGATAGATAGATAGAAAG
>CM053627.1:118755219-118807292 GCA_028646595.1 Phalanger gymnotis | reverse complement strand
AAGCCAGCTTTAATTGGTTTGAGTCACAGATTTGATACTGTTTACTCACTGGGATTTCTGGCATGTGGAATATATTTTGAGTTTGGGGAATTTTTTTTTGGGGGGGGGAGCAAAATAGATATTTCCCAATTTACTTCAGAACTGCTAAAGCTCCAAGGCTCCCCCTAGTGGTAGCCAACAAAATTTTGGTCACAGAAGTACTCTAGCTATGTTAGTTTTCACACAAATGTTTCTAAATATAAAGAAAAAAGATTAATTGATAGTCATAATTCTAGGTCATTCTCAATAAATGAACTAGAAGACTTTGAAGAGAGTACTCCTTTTTTCTACAATAATAAACTACTTTCTAACTCAACTGGACTGAGATTCAGATCTAAGTGAAAAGTTTACATTTTATGAATACTTGCTATTAAACAACAGGAAACTAACCAAGTGTCACTTTTCTCCTGTTGGTTCCCTCATTTGGGTTTTTTGTACCATATGTAGGTCTCAGAGTGGTGAAGTGGGGGAAAGAAGGACATACATTTTGTGGAGTGGGCTTCTCATTATGCTTTATTTCATCCATTCATTGAAAAAAATACATTGTCTGCTGTATAAAAGGAACTATTTCAGGGCAGGGGAGATAATAAAGTTTAGCTAAGAGCATGTCCTTGATATATCTAGTTTAATATCTAGAGGGGGATAAGGCACACAGATAACTCTAATCAGAGCATTGCATATTGTCAGCCATTTCAAAAGCTATAAAGTCATAACTTAGTTCCCATACCAAATGTATCTATTCAAAACCCTCATAGTTTTTAAAGCGATATTTTGAAAGTTAAGTCTCCAATGCTGGCAAACCAGCAAACATGCTTTACTTTCTTTGGTAAAGAATATCTGTTTCTCATAGCATTAAAATTATTAGAATTAAATATGCAACCCTGTAACATGAAATAATTCTTCCATGTAATTAACTTTGTAATCCTTTCCTATTGTGAAGATACAGTGTAGAGTATGTATGGGTGTGTAGTTAAAGGATAGGACCATATTCTGAAAGGTTTCATTCATTTTCAAGGAGAGTCTTTTTTTTTTCCTTGAGCTGCTATGTCCTATTATGTTGGTTTACAACTCCTATCTAAGCCAATAGAATATAACCCCCTTGAGATCAAGAACTGTTTTGGATTTTTTGACCTTTGCAACTCTGGGGCCTCACACAGGGCCTGTCACATGGCAAGAGCATAATAAATAATTTTAGAGTCTAATTCAACCTTAGATAATGGAGAAAGGTTGGTTCCCTAAGTAATGTTTTAATAACTAAGGCTGAAAAAGAAATCTCTTTCACTGAACACATGATCAGATCTTATCTCAGTGCTAAGGGGAGCTCCGCTTTTATGGGATTTTTGCTCAAACTCCACCCTATTGCTGGAAAACCAAGGCAAAAATGGATATATCATCTCCATTGCCAGAGGACCCCACGCCCCTAGCTCTGGC
The DNA here is from genome assembly GCA_028646595.1 of Phalanger gymnotis. Taxonomy (NCBI): domain Eukaryota; kingdom Metazoa; phylum Chordata; class Mammalia; order Diprotodontia; family Phalangeridae; genus Phalanger; species Phalanger gymnotis. The sequence goes on along the minus strand of CM053627.1, from coordinate 118,805,822 downwards.
ACAACAACAACAAACAACAACAATTCAGTTACTGGAATAACACATATATGCAAATAATGCTTTAACAAAGAGTGGAGTGCCTGGTTTATAAAATTATAAAAATATTCAGAAATATCACTTAACTGTTTAAAACCACACCAATGAAGCCTTACCGTGTCAATAAAGAGTAGAGGTGCCCCCCTTTTAGTGTATTGGCTAAATTAACCACTTACATGTGATGGATAATATACTACATCTATATTTCTACACTTAGGTATTTTTATTTGATTTTATATTCTTGAATGTGAGTATAAATGCAAAAGGGCATTTAGAATTTCCCACAACTAATGCATAGAAGCCATTAGGAAAAAAAAATCCAATTTCTATATTGTGCAATAACAGTCTGCTGAACAGTAACTCTATCCAATGAGCAAGTTTCCTGTTACTTTAATTCAGACCCCCTTCTTTCTCCTACCTCCCAGACTAAATAGTTATTCCTTGGATAATAGAGCAATAATACTGAGTTTCAGGCAACTTCCAAAAAAGTATCTGCCTGTCTTAAGGAATAATCATATCAGTTTGCTAATAAGCAGAAATCCATTGCACGTCAAGTGTGTTGTCACAAGTGGCTAAGAAAAATATAAATCAATCTGTGAGCAAAGAAGGAAAAAAGTATCGTTCTAATGTGTCCAAAATATGATGGTTGGGCTCACAGCTGTAAGATGTTGGACTACCATCAAGAGAACAATGTCAAACACTAAACTTCTGGATGATTTCCATCCAAATAACATTTCATTTGGGGTCAATAGTTTTTACAGAACTCTGGAATCAGATTTTCACTGACATTTTTTCTTTCTTTAGAGCTAAACTTGAACACCTCCAAAAAGTTCCTTTGAATGGAAATGTAAGGAGCTTAGCCTTTTTAGTCTTCTAAAAACAGACTCCATCATAAATAAGCACTGCCATCTTTTGATTAGACCATAGCTGGATGCAGATTAGACTGCAGTGGGGTCCAAGTAATGCTGAAGTTCTAGGAAGGCAAAAGTTATTCATTTCACCACAACTGGTTCCCGAGTTCAATTCAATTGAATAAATGTTTACTAAATACCTACTATGTGCCAGATCCTTAGCTAGGAGCTGAAACAAAACACTTTTTGCCCTCAAGGAGTTTACATTCTATTGCTAATATTTTAAAAGTCCTTCTAAATGTGAAGTCCTGGTAGGATTTAGAGCTTGAAAGAAATTAACTGGTCATCAAGTCCAATCCCCTTATTTCTTGGAGGACCACCAGAAAAGTTGTATGACTTGTCCAGGATCACATAGGCAACAATTTCTAGAACTAAGATTCAAACCTAGGTCTTTTCATTCCAAATTCAGTTTTCTTTCCCCTATAGCTGAAGCATTAAAACATAGTATTTATCCAAAAGAGTCTTGAGTATTTTCAACCACTGACAATGACCATATTTTTAGAAAAATCCTATATCTATATAACTTGTTCATATTAACTTAATTTAATCATGAAGGCTCCTCAATAATCTCTCTTTGTCCCATGTCCACACCCAGGATTTTCCCCTGGAAATATCAGAATTTGGATGATGTCTAGGTTTTCACAAAAAAAAAAAAAAGAGAAATATTCCCTCAGATACCATGTAAACATGCACTCAGGTTAACAAAATCATAAATATGATTATAGTTATTATAATATAGCTGGCATTTATGTAGCACTTCAAGATTTTCAAAGCATCTTATGTGATTATCTTAAAAGAAAGACTTTGTTTCACCCAATGAAAAAATCAAAGGCCTAATTCCTGAACCTACAAAAAATCAAGCCAACTTCTCTTCCCTTTCCAGTGGTCTTCAGCCTTCCTTAGAGACATACAGTCTTCCAGACATATAGTGCTACCCCTAGTGGGTCCTTCTGCAGAGGGAAAGAACTCAATATCACTAGAGAATTGAATTTGTGGACTGGCATAGCTCACATGACTTACTCAAATGCTCTCAACAATTTGAAAATGCCTTCTAAGGTGCAGGTCTACATAACAATAAATTTTTTTCCTAATGGCCCATGGACAATAAATTCAATTAAGTAAGAAAAGTCTGTCATATTGAGCATTCTATAGCCCACAAAAAATATTTGGTGATGTTCTAATCTCATTAAAAAGAATTAAACAGACTCTATTAGCCACATGTTCTGGGCCACCCTGACTTCAGTTAGTCCAAGGGTTCAAGTTTAGAGTTTATAACAAAACAAAACATTCTTAGGCCATATATTTGATAAAAAGAAGTTTACTTAAAATTACTTAAAATTAAAATTAAAAAAAAAGAATATTCTTCAAAGATACAGCACTGATTTAAGTGAACATAGCTCCCTGGCCTATATACTTGCCTCGCTGGTGCCTGGTCACCACAGTAGAGTGCTGGAAGCTACACGAAGCTTTGAACCTTAGTCACCTAGACTAATGAATCACAGAGGATGGTTTCATCAAGACTTAGGGTAAACTACTCTAGCCTATATGGACTAATGAAGCATGGAGGATGGTTTCATTAAGATTTAGGGGAAAACTACTCTAGCCTATAAGACAGGGATCTTAGTAGATGTTATTTTGTATTTGCTTTCTATGTATTTTATGTTTATTTCTCTGTGCACATGTTGTATTTCCCTCCTCAGTAGAATATAAGGTCCTTGAGGGCAGGAATTATTTCTTTTTTTTTGTCTTTGTACATAATGACAATAACTCTCAATTACTTTCAGGTTTTAAAAACACTTTCTTCACAATAACGTAGTTAATGACTGTCACTAACCACTGAATTTTATTGATGAGGAAATGTGATCAGAGAGATTAAGTGACTTTGCCTTGAAGTCATATAGCTAGTAAGTCTCAGTCAAAACTTAAACTTTGGTCCTGTTAACATAAGTCAGGACACCACACTGCATAAAATCCAGAATCCTAGGTATAGAAATCATGGCCTCGGCCTAGCCCTCCAACCTCTTGCACAACTCACCTACATGAATCCGCTAGTCAAAATACATCTTCCCTGTGCATACACTTCTCCACTCATAAAGTTTGCTCGTGAAATTCCCTCTGGCAAGAATTCCTTTCCTTTCCACTTATCTGACTCTTACCCATTCTTCTAGAGACCAGTTTAAATACAAAATTCCCCATGAAGCCATCTATCCCTATATACTCCAGTCTACAGTAAACTTTCCCTTTTCTGAATCGCTATAGCATAAATGTTCCATACCATTGCTTTGTGACATCACCAAGCTGCCTAGTACTGTTAGCTCTCTTTATATGCATACATGTTGTTCCTTCTGTCCAACTAGATCATAAGTTCTTTTAGGACAAGAACCATACCTTATACCTCTTTATTCTCCTCTACCCAAGACACCCTATCCCTCAGTACTTTGCATATAGTATGAACTCAGTCAAGGTTTTTTGATTGATAACAGAAAAATGAGTCTTGTGGAATACATTTTTGACTGGTCTTGGAGGAGGAGAACTAAGGACTGTTGAAAATACCATAAATGGAAAAATGTTAACTCTAGTAAAAAATGATACATTAAGTAATATCAATATTAAGTCTTTAAGTTATATAATAATAAACATATATATACCTGTATTTACCAACATACTACTTTCAATATTTGTCATACAAATGAATTCTTATCTAGACTCATGTATTATTACATATTCATGTAAGAGTAAGTTGAACAATATGATTTTCAAATAGTATTCAGATATACTTTTAAGAATTAGAATAATAATTTTCACTCAGAATTGGCATACAAATACCCATATTTGGCAAGAAGTGCTTTTTTTTAAAAGAACAACTATGTTAAAATATGACATTTTGCATAAATTGGACACACTTGAAATGAGTCCTATTGTATCCAGTTAATAAGATCAAGAGAAATAACCAAATATTCAGTGTCAGCATCATCTCTACCTTCTAGCTTCCCTGCCTTCCTTCCTGTCTCAGCTCACATCCTACTTTCTGCAAAAGCCCCCCTCTCAAGCCCCCTCCATGCTAATGCTTTCCCTCTGAGATAATTTCCGACTTGCCCTGTTGTTAAAGGCAAACTATTAACATGAACAGGCCGTTTTATGCCCACTAGGTGAACAAGTAGCCACATCAATACAACCAGAGACTACAAGAAAGCAGAGTCAAAGGAGACACAAAGGCTAACCAGGTTATTGACAGTTTTGTCAATTTTTAGGGAAAACTAATCTAACCCCTGGGGGAGGAGGTGGTTTCAGGAAGAAGAACCCTGGTAGATATTGATTCTCTCATATGTATACAAATAGAGGTAAAGAGATAGATAGAGATAGGATATAGTAATATTGTAATATATAGCAGTTTCCATCTTATCCTTGAGGGCAGATAGTGTTTTTGCCTTTCAATTTTCAAGAGCTTAGCACAGTGTCTGGTAAACATATAATAAGTGCTCAGTAAATGCATCTTGATTTGTCTTAGCTTAAGCATTTTTTTTTCCTTTTTGGTAAAACAGTGAATATCTTACAACTATAGCAACATTTTAGATTGAAGATTCACTGCACATAACTGGCCGAGAGATGTTTAACTGGGTTTTGGAAAGCTGAGCCTAAATGAACATTAAGCAACTCTGAATGTATATATGGATTTTTTCTTCTTTTTTTAATTAACATGTGTACCTTTTGTTTCAGGAAAGAAAGGAAGGGAGAGAAAAAGAAAAAAGCTAAGCAAAGAAGAAAGTAAGGAAACAATACCTGAGAACAAAGGCCAGGAGCCCAGTACAGAATCCCGGGATCAACGGGAAAATAAAGACAAACAGCAGCAGAAGAAACGAAAAATTCAAGATAAACAACAGAAATCGGTATTAGTCAGCACTGTACACTAAAAGGTCTCGTGTGATTGTTTTAGACTTATGATGCTGCTATCTCCACCAGATTCCCAGGACAGGTGCTCTAGCCATTAGAACCACAAGTGGAAAATGCTACCAGTTACTGCTCCATCTAAACAACATTCCAGATAGTTCCTATACTCTCCATACAAACATAGTTAATAACCAAGACATTCAGGAGCCACAAGTACAAAGAAGTCTAAAGAAGGGATACTTTCAAGGGGTTATCTTATATGCTTCTGTGCATTTGTAAAAGATACCTAAGAATTTTTGTATATAATTATTAACAGGACATAAGATATAACATTATAATGATGGCATCTGGAGAAGCAACATTTTTTTCTTTGTAAGATAATTTTCAGGCTATTGTTTTAAGTAAGAAGCAAAAGAGATGTCTACTAAGTCAAAGACACAGTATCTCTTCAAAAAAAATGGTGTACCACAAAAAAAAATGGGAGATGGGTGGAGGGGAAGGGAGAGAAAAAAACTATCAAAGAAGAATGGAAATCCAAGGTTCAACAGCTCTGTGTTGATATCTTGAATAGATACCAAGAGTGCTCAGTTAGGCCCTGACATTTCCCGTCCTATGGTTTATCAGGACAGAAACTGTTTTAAAATTGGTCCCCTTGTATCCTGCTCTTCTGCCTTCAAGAAACCCTAGAGTGGATAGTAACAATTATGTGAGAATGGGGAGAGGGAAAAAAAGTGGAAGAAACTGCTGGGATGGAGAGTATTTTTGTGCTTCACAAAACTGTGAAGGACCAGTGGTTCTGCTCCAGTGGAGCAGCACTCTAATCTCTAAGGAATTATGACGGGTTTCTCCTTCATCAGTGCTCCTGTCTGGGCTGTCCCCGGAGTCATATAAACTGCGAAATGTATCTACACTACAAACCTTACTTACAACAAACAAATCCATACTTGTAGGAGAAAAGGCTGAATTAATAAAGAACAGAATAGAGCACAGAAAATGTAACATGTTTTTGCAGTTGTGTCTTTTTTCCCCTCTCGTGGTGGGAAAAAATGCTTCCTTATCTACTTTATGATCCATGAGGAATCCAAGGGATATTACTTCTTTAACAAGGTATATCTAGTGGGAAGAAGCCACCATAATAAATATATTTGTTGATAGTTTTTAAAGTTCTGCTTTTTTTGTTTTATTTTAAAATGTAGTATCAATCATTGGTTCCATTGGGAGAAAATGTTATTCTTTCATTCATGAATCCCTGCTAAATTAATTAATCTATTTCTTCTCTGATCTGGAATGCATTGCTACCTCCTTTTCTTTTTTTAAAAAATCTGTTTTCATTTAAAGATCCGCAGCATTATAGTGTGTTAAGAAGTATTTATCAAAGTTTTTTTCTTAATTTCATTGCATTAATCCAAATTACGCCAGCACAGGTATAAATCCTAATTATTAAATTATTCTAAATAATGACTACTAAACACACTATATATTTTCTCTCCTTTTTTAGACAACTTAGAGCTGCTTCATAACTTACATCTTTCCTCATATACCAACTCTTTCTGTTGCTTCATCATTTGGCCTTTTCTTCTCCATATTTTCTCAGTCTATGGATCTCTTTGGGGGATTGACGTCACCATAACTGAAGGAATCAACCAGTGTTATACAGAGGAGACAGCCAGCTCCAGGATGGAACATCTCTGAATACGGAGCAAAGAATTACATTGATCCATGTTGACCTTCCTGTTGTAGTAGATGGTTTAAAATACCTGGTCTATCAATCTTCTTAGCCCTGTCAAGGTTGCTGCTTTCTGAAGACTTTAAAATAAACTTGGTTTCTAGCTGTCTGTCCCTAGGCAATTCTCTACCATCTGCACTGTCTAAACACTATTGTTTCACATATGTATGTGTGTATATGTATATATAATATGCATGCATAATAGATTTGTGATATATATCATATATATGTACATATAGTATATACATATGCACATATAAATAGAACATATGTAATATACATGTTTAATATAAATATACATCTAAAATATATACGTATATTGTATATATGTGTATATACATATGTATGGGTATATACACATGTGTATATATACATATAAGTGTGTGTGTACATATGCATGCATATATACATATGTGTATATTTTTTCCCCAGCCAAAGCATAAAATGTTAAAATGTTTTACTTATTTCTTGTTTTAGTATTTCCATTCATTGTCTTACAGGTGTCACTATTATGATCTATATTCAATTTATAATATCACCTGTTTTATCTCCGAAGAAAACTTCTATGCTAGCACTGTGGTAGAACAGGAAATCATCCTAAAGAGTTCTGTTGGAAGGGACTATGGCCCTACTTTAGCTCAGTCTCAAATGACACCCTCTCATGGGTGCTACATTACTTTAGTATCATTTATCAAGTTATTGGTGTTCCTTCCTTTATGCCCACAGATTTGTTTAGACATTCAATAAGCCTGCATTGCATATCTGCTGATTTCCTAGCACTATTCAGGTACACTACAGTACTGTTGAAGGCTTGATTGTAAACAGGGTCTATGTCTTTTTTGTCTTTGCATCCCCTAGTCTATGGTGTAGTGTCTTACATATAGAATAAATGCTTGTTGGATTGGATTGGGTTGATGAAATAAAACTGAACACAATCATGGCAAATGTTCATACTTTCTCTCCCAGACATATAGCTTGACTCAATATTTATTTTCTATGTCTTTCAAGGCAAGGATGGATTATCCAAGCCCATTTTGCTTTTCCAATTGAGATTTCTTTGGAACCCATCAATCAACAAACATTTATTAAATGCACCTACAACATGCCAGGCACAAGGCATACAAAGATATAAATGAAAAATCCCTGCCTCCAAGATGCTTATATTAAAGGTAGTTTAAAAATGTTACTCTCAGTAAAGTTGAAGAAAGACAGAAACCTAATACTATTTTGTATATATTAAGTAAAATAAGGATTGCCAAGCAAGACCGATGATACAGCATCTTTTCCCTCCTCTTCCTATTCCTTTCTTTCTCTATCCTCTCCATATGTAAAATATGCAGTCATGGCTGAAGACTACAAACCAATTAACCACAATCAATAGCTACAAGTCATTGATAAATTTGTTTAATTTACTGGTCATTGTCTACTATGCCCTTAAACTACCTTCTGCCCTTGATTTTTTCCTGTCTGGACCAGATGCTAATAAAGGTCATAGGCTACCCTCCATAGTCACCCCTTCTGCCAACTGCAGCTATGATCCATAGTCCACATTGGTCTTCTGCTTGGCTCTTAAAATCTAGTGATTGGCTAATGCCTCCCTTCTATGGAGGCGGAGAGAATAATTGTTGGAGTTTTGTTTTCTTTTTACCTTACCTTGTCATTCTAATCTGTTCCTGCTTTATTATTTCAAAAGCATAAAACTGGCAATTCTTCAGAAGACCTCAGAATTTAGAGTTGGAAAGCATCTTAGAGATTATCTACCCCCAAGGTCCTAAGGGATGAAGCACCCAATCCAAGTTCACAAAGTCAGTGGAGAACAGAGCTAGAATTGCAAACCCAAGGGCTGACTCCAAAACCAGGATTTTTATCAAGATGCTATAGCTACCTCCATTCTCTCTCAATTGGTTTCTACACAAAAAGACCCTTAGGCGTTTAGTTGGACTATTCCTTGAAGCTAGATTGATGTTATTTAATAACAGCTGTGGTTCTTCTTGGGAATTCTTAGCACATCAAAAGGGTGTTTAAAAAACACAATTAACATTGGGAACAAAAGGGTAAATAAAAACATCATTTATCTCTTTGCTAGACTCAACAAACACCATTGTTTGTTGACATTCGTTTTCAGTTAAATAAACAAACTATTAGTTAGAGAATTAAAATGTTCACACATGTAGACTTTATTCATTTGTTATTGTCAATTACAGATTTAAGTTCTAGCATATAGTAAGTTAAAACAAAACTGACTAATACTAGAATCAGCTAAACAGGAAACTGATGATTTCTGAACAATGGTTGGACTCGAACCAAGAAACATAGCTAATGTTAAAGAAGAAGACTCTCTCCACAAGGTTGCAGTTCTAACTTCATTATGCAGGCAGGCACACATAAGAATTAGCTATAAAGCAATCAGACTGGTTCCATAAGTCATACACAACAACCAGTCTCATTGCTATATGTGAAACATGATATAATCCTGTATATGCGATTATTCATAGAAGTAATTATCTGACAGATTCATTGAAACCAATTTAAGAATGATCCTTCAGTGTATTCAGATATGGCACTCAGTAGGTACACACTGACTATCTGTTGATTCATTGACTCAGGAAATGAATAACAATTCTCACCTCATAGTCAGTACATTATCATTTTATCGAGCTTTCCTGCTCCTCGTCATATTGATTAGTAGTATCACCAGAGCCTGTCAGATCACCACTATCCTAAATATCCTGCTCTTTGAGCCAGTCAACCACAATGCACAGCTATAGTAGTCATTATGACTGAAGTCCATTTCTGGTAAGGCCCTAGTTCTGGATCTGCCCCAAACCCCAAAATCCCACTCTTCTATCTTCTCTTCCCCATCTTCCTAGCAATAATGCTGCCATAACTAAAAAAGGAGGTAAGGAAGAAGGGGAGATGGGAAGAGAACTACATCCATGCAAGCCTTTTATTTTGCTAGCAAAAGGGAAACAATAGCCAGTGTGGCTGGGGCCACCACAAGCACCATCATCTTCATCACCAACTAATCGTCTCACATGATCTTGGCAGAGCATCAGTTTCTACTGCTACCAAGAGGCAAAAGACATCAAGGAGACAGGTGGGTGATGGAGCACTTAAAGTGCTGTGCTGGGAGTCAAGAAGACATAAATTCAAATCCCATCTCAGACACTTATGAGCCATGGGTAAGCCTCAGATCTCTCACATGGAAAAAAAGGAATAATAATAATAATAATAAACACCTAGCTAAGAGGATTGTGGAAGGCATCAAATGACATACGGGTAAAGTGCTCTGTAAACCCTAAAGTACTGAATAAAATTTAGCTATCATTATTATTATTTAAAAGTCATGGGCCTATCTGGGGAATGTCAAGTTCTTCCAGAACCCATCTCCCAGGATGACATTCACATGTATCCATTTAACTCACACTTCATGACAAACAACACAAAATTAAATCTTCAGATTTCAACTGTTCTAAAACTCATTCTTTAATACTTTCTCATTAATATGAAATGACCAGTAGTACAAATGACAAATGATCCAAACCTTTTTCATCCTATTTGATTCTTATTCATGTCTTTCCCACAAATCCTCCATAAAAGTCTGCCCAACATTTGAGGAGACTTTCTTTAGATCTCATGTTAATGAACAGCTAGAAAGCACACAACTCTAAACAAATAAAAACCCTACCTTCCTGCCCACATGCATGTCCCCTTGTGGCCATATTCACATCTAGTCAGGCACCCTATGTTTTGCATATGTTTACAAATGTGCTTAGGGATAGGCACTAGATCTCTGATTTCATTGCGATAGAGAACTTCCATCTGAGGAAATTCCTTCTACGAATGCCCGTCAGCATCCACTCTGCAACCTATTGTCTTAGACTTGTTTTGTGCGCACTGAATGGTTAAGAAACTTGGCCAGACTCACACAATCGGTATGTGTCAAAGGTGGGACTTGAACCCATGTCTTTTTCACACTGAGCCTAGCTCTCTATCAACTAGGGCATACTGCTTCTCATATAGATAGATAGATAGATAGATAGATAGATAGATAGATAGATAGATAGATAGATAGATAGATAGATAGACAGATAGATATATAGATATAGATATAGATATATAAAAAACCTCTCCCAGCTGCCCCCCTGCAAAAAAAGGCCAAGCATGTAGAAAAATTAAAATTCATTTTTACCAATATAGCATTAAAATCTACTTACATAAATTTGCCTAGATTAAAACTTTTAAAGTAATCACTTAGTCTTACTCCCTCATTTTACAAATGTGAAAACAGGAGCCTAGAGAAGATAAGTGACCTACCAATGTTACATGGCAAACCAACACTCAAAGCCAGGGCCTTGGATTCCAGGTCCAATGCTCTTTAATGATCTCAATCTATCAGAATCTACTAATCTGAATCATCAATTAATTGAATTTTTTTCTGTATTCTACTATTAGGAAAGAAAGGAAGGGGCAGCTAGGTAGCACAGTGAGTAGAGTACTGACCCTGGAATCAGGAGGACCTGAGTTCAAATATGACCTCAGACACTTGACACATGTACTAGCTGTGTGACCTTGGGCAAGTCACTTAACCCCAATTGCCCTGCCAAAAAAAAGAAAGGGAAAATGCTGTAGAGAAAGTCAATAGTTTGAACATAATTTTTTTTCATCCAAGCCTCCCAACATAGCTTCTAACAAATGCATCCTTGTCTCTGACATCATATGATTTCATCATAAGATGAAAATTGTCATTTAGAATTCTCACCTTTGGGCACATAAAGATTCAGAATAAAAGAAAGATTAAGTTCCATTCAATATATTGTATTTTCATACAGAGGGTACATTAACACATTAGAAAGTTTTTTTAATCAACATTGAAACAAAAAAAGTTTCCTGGCTACCCAGAAAATGATTTACCCAAACGAAAATTTAATGAAGGCTTCCCATTCTCTGAGCAGTCTGGTTAATGAATGTTCTCTTATAGAATTAGTCTTATATTAGAACTAGTCATTATTTTAATCAGGCCTATCTGATTAGATTTCAATGTAAAATGGACTATGAAATCTAGATTGGTCAAGAAATTTTTTTAAACTAGAAATGATTTTTACTCTTTATGTAGGAGATCAACCATTCCAAATTTCAGAAATACTGAAGAAAAATTACTGATTTTGCAAACAAACTTGAAAGGAGAAAACATATTTGAAAACATTTTGAAACCTGTAAGGCGCTACACAGATGAGGGGATTAGCATCATTCATAACAGCAGCAGCTGACTCAACAGCTGTACTTCGGTACAGGTGAGACAGTATACTAATGACTTTTTTTTTCCCTGAGGTCCAGGACCTATAACATAAAAATGGCAAGAGACAGCAAGAAATGATCCTTTTTAGCTCAGATTTCTTTCCTGTGTTCCCCAAGCCTGACTTTTGTGTGTCCATTAGTGTATGAAAATTCTTAGCAGAATGAAATAATGAACATACTCAAAACATAAAAGCAACAGAGGCAGGGGAAATCATCCTGTTCTAAACTCAGATATCTGAGAAAAAAAAACACACTTAGCATCATAGTATTACAGAGTTGAAAGGTATCTTAGTATCTATCTTGTCCACTTCCTTCACTTCAGAGGAGGAAAAGGCAGCTGGAGAGGGGGGGAATAAAGGAGGAAGACTGGGGCGGGGAGGGATTCAAAGTAGGCACTATTCAGAGAATTTGGGATTTGACCAAAGTAGTAAGTGAGAAAGGAGGGATTTCCTCTGACTCCAAATTCAGTGCTCATGCATCTCGTGCAGGATGGCTTCTTTGTACTCTTCATTGAAACCAATCAATCAACAAACATTTCCTAAGTGCCTACTATTTGTACTATGCTAGGCATTTAGTATATACAAAGACAAAAATTAAGCTCTCCCAGTCTTCAAGAAGCTTGCATTGCTCAACAAGGGGAGACAATGTGTACAGCAAAATGCAATTCGTACTACAAACAAGTTTTTATTTTTATCTTTAAACTAGGTAAGTAATCATTCCTTTACAACTGTGACACTCCCTCCCCCTCCCATCCCTCACTCCAAAATAAAACTTGGAATCTCCCATAAATTAACCAAGAAAATTAATTAGCATTTCATTCAAGTCTTCATTATCTCTCATTAATTCTCTGGGGTCTGACTCTTCACGGGAAAGAAGATGACTCTCTGCAGAAGCACAGTAGTGATGACCAGATAAAATAAGCCCTATCTTCACAGGAAAACTCTTCATCCCTATTTCTTTACCATTGGATTTTCCTAACTCTGTCCTCTTTCCATGTACTTTGACTTTGGAGTTAACTGCTGTTATGCAGAGCGGCAGTCAGTTATATAGACAATGAAACCAATTTTCTGTACTATATTATAACTTGGAGAAAACTATTTGTAATTTTCATTTATCTTACCTTCATTTCAGGACATAGTTCCTTCAGCTTAATCTTTGCTTTCCAACCTGTTTAGTTATGGTGTTCCCTCTCTTAAGGGATTATAACATAAAATTCAAGCTAGAAAGAACCTTAGAGACTATGTACTTCAACCCTTCAACAACCTCAAGACCCAGAGAGGTAAACTTACTTTCCCAAGACCACATAGGTAGTCAATAAGAGAAGAAAAATTTGAACCCAGTACTCTGACTGAAAAACAATGGCATTTTACTATATACTACCTATTATTCCTATCAGGTTTCAGAAATACTATCAAAAGCAGGGGATCCATGAATTTGGATGGGGAAAAATTACATCTTTGTTTTCACTAACTTCTAACTGAAATCTAACATTTTCTTCAGTTATACTTTAAGTAAAAACATTATCCCAAGAAGGGATCTAGAGGGTTCACTAGACTGCCAAAGGGGTCCATTACACACACACACATACACCCGCACACACACACACATGCACAGGTTAAGAATCCCTAGTATAAAGGAAGGATAAGGAATGTGTGCTAAGATAACATGAATTCATGTATGAATATTATAGGAGCAGTAGAATTGCAGAACTGTCTTAATTTGCTCAATATCTACCCAACATCCCTAAATTCCCTACTTATCCCTGAGAAAAACTGATGAGAAGGGTTTCTATTTAGAAAAGACCTGAGATAGAATTGTCATATGCCTTAGGCCATAGGAATAATAGTTGCACATGGGTTAGCATAAAATTGAATAGACCCTGGAAGCCCTTGAGTGTCTCTAATGGGCCTTCTCTTGCTGGTAGAGACATTGTCCTCACTGGAAGCCTGGGAAAATGAATCTTCCCCCACCAAGAAACAGAAAGTTTACCTTTAGGGTTTACATTGATATAGCCCTGTAAAGCTTAAAAAGTACTTTATCTCAGCCTCATTTTGTGGTAAATAGCAAGAATATTATTATTCCTATTCCAAGGATGAGGAAATGGAGGCTTCTAGAAATGTTGTAGCTCGCCCGTGTCACACAGTTCATTGTCAGAGATAGGATTTGCACTCATATCTCTCATCCAAATATTCTTTTCACTAGACCAGGCTTAAAAGCGTAGTCAAAGAACAACCTTGAAAAAGAATTGTTCCACCAAAAAGAATATTCAGTTGGACAGAGAAGTCACTCATGGTGGTCATTCTCTTCTGCTTGTTGAAATTTCCAAGATTGTCTTAGATATTTTTACCTTATTTTGCACCTCAAAGATCTTTGATATTATCTACATGGATTATTCATCTGCCACCACAGATGTAAAACTTTCTACCCCTATAAGAGATGGCCTTCATAAGTTATTATCAATAACAACAATAAAAATCAACTGGAGGCTAATCTAGTGGTAGGCCACCCTGAACCTCACTCAGCTGTTATTCAAATGATAGATACAGAGTCCATGCTGGAACTATAAGTGAACCACTGTCAGCTTGGTAGGTCCTGCCAAGGATTGCATTCCATTCATTATCAGCCCTTTTGAGAATGCAAGGCTCTCTCTCCACCACGATGGAGCATCAAGAATAGTAGAAGTTCACTTTTGCAGCTGTGAGCACCTTAGCATACCCAGAAGGCCCTGCTAGCACAGGTTCTTTGATCTGCTTTTGTAGGAAAGACTGCTCAAAAAAGGGTTAACAATCCTACTTGTAATTATATTCACTAGTTCAAGGGAAGGGTCAACACTCTGAATGTCAGAGAAAATACAAGCAGATAAATCAACATAAAGACCAAAAGATAAGGTTCTGACTGCCTGAATCAAAGCAATATTGCTATATACTTTATATACACCACTGGATCAAGAGAGCCTTTACATCTGAACAGTCGGGAGTGGGGGAGCGGGAGGGGCAGGGGGGTGCTGAACATACAGTTACTCAGAGCCTTGACCAGGGAATTACAAGATCCTTCTCATAAGTGAACCCCCAAAGCAAAATACCAACACAGAGAATATACGCACTTCTCAGAGCCAGAAAGTATCACAACCCTCGTGACTCAGTGCCTAATCAACTTAACACCAAAAGGTGTGAAAGCCTTCCTGCAAGCAAGCCTCCCCTAAGCAAGCTTCCCCCAATGGGCTCCATGTGAGGCCTATTAATGGGTGGGGAAGATCTTCATATCCCATTAACATTACAATCTTACAACTCCAAAAAGCTTTTAGTGGCTGCTGTGGATCATCTATATTATTAGCACAGGAGAACAAGTATTGGTTGGAAGGGGGAAAGGGTTGGAAGAAGTGAGAGAGGGCAGGCTTCCAAAAGAAATGACAAAGTCACAATTGGACAAAGACATATATGCTTTAGCAAGTTTCTTCCCTTCTTATTTGGAGAAGATGTGTCTTAATTATTTTTCAAGCAATGGTTTGATTAAAAAAATTTTAAAAACATCAATTATCTAGAATCTAAGGGATTTTCCTTTGGAAATAGTTATTTGGACATCAACCCTTTTTTAGAGCCTTAAATCTATACGAGTCTGAGTTCTCTCTGTTTTTCCCATAGTAAAAAATGATTATGACTCACTTTTGGAAAATACCAAGTGCTACAGGAAAGTGGGTTTCAGTCTCATCCAAACCACCAGCGAAAGTAATTTATGATTCCAGAAAGATGCAGACAAGCAAAGCTTAAGCAGGAAAATGATTCAGTTTCATGCGAATAAAAGTTTCTAGCATTTCTGTTCTCCATTCTAGTCTCCCTTGGAAAAGCAAAAGATTTGGGATAAGAGGGTGGGAGAAATGTATTTTGGTAAGACAACCATTTCTGTTTAATTAACATGAAATGCTTAAAAAATAATCTGATGTATAATATATGAAAAAGTATATCTTAATTTGTATATCTAAATAATCTAATTTAGTCCAAAAATAGCGTTGCTTGTAAAATAATAATAGAGGGGAAATATAACAAAGCAAATAGAAGACTGAAAAGAACCTTGAAGTAAGGAAGCAAGGAAGACCTGTGTTCAAGGCCTGCCTCAGACATGTGCTAGCTACCTGACCTGGAGCAGAGCACCGAACCTGAGTCTCAGTATCCTAGGTAACTCTCCAACACCATGCGTTTGACATGATGCCTTCATCGGGGGAAAAATTTCTATGCTGAAAGTTCTCCACATTGGAGAAATCTGTTAGTTCCATTGATGAAACCAAAAATACATATTAAATAATTCAGGATAATTGATGGTTTCAAATAAACTTTTATTAGGTATTGTATTTCATAGATATTATCTCACTTGATAATCCTAACAACTGAATAGGCAGGGTAGTTAGTCCTATTCCACAAATTGGGAAATTGAGGCTCAAAGAGGTTAAGTCCCCCATCACACAAGTAAGGGTCAAATCTAGGACTTGAACTGAGGTCTTCTAACTAAAATCCTGTAAGTTTTCCTTTATAGCACACTGCCTTCTTCTGTTAAAAGGCTAAAAGTTACTGAGATGAAAGCATCTTCTGCTATAATAAAATATTTCCTGTTAAATTGATTCTTTTTAGGACATGATTAGAGACCTGTCTCAGAGATAGCATCATCTGCAATGGCCACATAAACCAGCAGAGGGCAGCTGGAACCATGATGTGTGAGAAACCAGCTGGAGAAATGGTGCAATTTGCAAGGGGACCATAAGATTTACAGGGGAGCCAAATTTACTACTGTATATTGATATTGGGGAGCCTAAGTGCAGAGGGAACAAGGGGAACAGAGGTCTTTGATGTGAAGGGGCAAACAAATAATCAAATACATAAGTTTGAATGAATGTAACAATAACCCAAGTAGGACAAACAAAAAGAAAAATGCGGAACCAAGAGGAGAATGGGGAAGAATTTCACTCTAGTCAAATTGGGTCCCTGCCAAGAGTTGTCAAGCAATGGAACCTCTAGGTACACAGGCTCATTTTGATGTGTAATGACTGTGTGGTGGTACTTTCACCTTGATGTTTTAAAGGACCCAAAAGTATTAAAACCTGAAATCTGACAACTTATTCCCCAAATGATCAGTTGTCTATGTCTAACACTTAATAAGCTGATAGTACAACTGCCTTTCACCCTTTCATTGCAGGAGATTTGTGGTTTCACTGTGATTTCTAGAGATCCTTTCCATTTTTATGATTCTGCCATCTTCCTCATCCCCAAAGCTGATAGTATTCTGAAACCTTAGTTGGACCATTATTCATTGACATTTGGATGTTCATTGCCAATGAAGCAGACATAAACAGAAGCTACTACCCTGCTGGAGCATACTTATAAGCTATGCCTACTCCCAAATTAAAATTTAATGTGAATCAGTCATATTGGAGAGTAATAAGGTAGAACGAAGTGCCTCACTTCAATTAGATACATGTAAACATAAATCTAGCAACATCTAGATCAATATATAGTTATTTAGATATAATTTATTTGAGGGGAGGGGTACAGTTGTCAAAACTTGTGTTTTGATCTGTCTAGAGATCAATCTCTTTGGGAACTCCCTCCCAATGATATAGATCTACAACCTAAGACATTAAGTCTTAGCAAATTGATCAGGCCATTAAAAATTTAAATGGTTTTCCATGATCACAGAGGTAGTATGTGTCAGAAGTGGTGTTTGAACCCAGATATTTTTGACTTGGAGAGGCCTAGCACTCTAGCCCCTATGGCATGCTACCTCTCATGGATATAATTATGCTCTCATAATTATAATATGATATCAAGCCCCTTCTTAAAGCTTCTGACAACTCTCTAAGTGGAAGATCCTGTATTATTTTTATAGAAGGTAAGAGAAAAGCCCTCATTCCCTGCCCAAAATTCTCATCAATACTAATGGAGTATACCATTACATAGGAACCATAGAAAAATATATAACATGCCCTATTTTCCTACAACAGAATATAATATTTTGTCCACAGCATTCATACTTATATAGTACCTTATGGTTCACAAGACACTTTTCTCACAACATGCCCATAGATGTAGGTAGCACAACTACCATTTTGCCCATTTTACAAAGGAAAAAAAGAAGGAAGGAAAGAAGAAAAGAAGGAAGGAAAGAAGGAAGGAAGGAAGGAAGGAAGGAAGGAAGGAAGGAAGGAAGGAAGGAAGGAAGGAAGGAAGGAAGGAAGGAAGGAAGGAAGGGAGTAATGAAGGAAGGAAGGATGGAAGAGAGGAAGGGAGGAAGGAATGGAAGAGAGGAAGGGAGGAAGGAATGGAAGGGAGGAAGAAAGGAAGGAAATAAGCATTTTTAAGTGCCTACTATGTGCTAGGCTCTATGATAAGTAATTTGCAAATATTATCTCATTTGATCCTCAGAACAACCCTGGGATATCATTATTATTACTAATATTGTCCCCATTTTACAATTGGGAAAACTGTGGCAGACAGGTTAAATAACTTGCCCAGGTTCTCAGAGCTAGTAAGTGTCTGAGACTGGATTTGAATTCAGGTCTTCCTGACTTGGCTCAGTGCTTTATCCACTGCAAGACTGAGGATGAAAGAATCTTTCAGAGATTACCAAATTGAGTGATACTACCCCCTGGGGGTGCTGGAAAGATCCAGGGGGCAGGGTAGTAGCTTTGGGTGCAATTGGGGGAGGGGCAAAGAATAAAAATAAGGGGGCAGTGGAAGCATAAGGAAAGAAGATAAGAAAATTTTGAAAAACTTCGTACATGTTTCATCTGTTGTGTAACAGAATTAAAGTCATAGTGATTACATTATTTTCCAAATAAACACACAAAATGCAAGTTATAACCAATCAGTGGTCAAGTCCACTGACAGGTCTTAACAAGCAAGTGTTGGCAGGGGGGTGCATCTTGCACTGTTGGAAAGTCCAGCATGCATTGGCAGGAATATGTGTGTGTAATGTAACAACTTGTTTACAATATGATATTACACGGTTACATGATGTAATATTACATCATCAAAATTTCAATGTAGAAAAAACCCACAAATTTATAACAAATTACTAAATTTAATATGTCATTATTTAAAAAAAATGTAGTTTTTGAAATGACACAAATTCCAAAAAAAAAAAAAGGTTAAAGGGTTAAAGAAAGTAGATTGGAGTGGGGGGTGGGGAGGCATTGAGTAATTTTTTTTTAAAAAAAAAGAGGGCAGTAGGCCAAATAAGTTTGGGAACTTCTGGTCTAAATGCTTATAGGAAAGCCTGCTAAAAAGTGTCAGAGCTAGAATTGCAAACTAGGTCTTCTGATTCTACAGCAAGCATTCTTTACCCTATACCATATTGCTTCTGGCTTAATTCAGAAGATGCTAAATATGAAAAGTACTGAGCAAGGAAAGGACTACATTTTTTTTTATCTTAAGGAAGAGTTTCAATATGAGAAAATTGCTATAGAAAAGAGAAGCGATCTACCTAAGACAGAAGTCATGAATGGAATGCTAGCACTTAAACCTTTTGATAAGTTAAGTTAATGCATTAAATGAAAAGCAGGCAGATGAGACAGAAGGCAGAAAGGCAGACAGGAAAGAAGGAAGGAAGGAGGGAAGGAAGGAAGGAGGGAAGGAAGGAAGGAAGGAAGGAAAGAAGGAAGGAAGGAAGGAAGGAAGGAAGGAAGGAAGGAAGGAAGGAAGGAAGGAAGGAAGGAAGGAAGGAAGGAAGGAAGGAAAGGAGGGAAGGAGGAGATGAGGGGAAGTAGGAATAAGGGAAGGAGTGAGGAAGGGAGGAAAGAGAATAATTGGGAATATTTCTGTATTCATGAAATGGTATATCTAAAGAATTGCGACAACTGAGATAAAAGTCTAGTTGTGGCAGTCATGTCTTCTCAAAGGGAGCAAGGTTATTTCATATCACCCTTTCCCAAATGTATGGGGTGATAATCCAATGACTATATAGAGTGAAGAAAATTCTCAAAGAATCCATTTCACCCAAATTTAAGAATGTCAAAAAAAAAAAACCTTTTGGATTCACAGTGCTCATAGATGTAGAGCTGGAAGGGAACTTAGAAGTCATCTTTTCCAACCCCCTCATTTTACAGGTCAGATAACTGAGGCCCAGAGTGGAACATTAACTTGTCTGAGGTCACATAGGCAGTATAAGGCACAGCTAGGACTGGGATTCAAACCCACATCCTTGGACTCCAAATCTAGTGCTCTTTCTACTGTATATGGTGCCTCTTCTGAGCCTCAATATTATCTGAAGTAAATATGCCATAATAAAAGATCGCAGTTAAGGATGAATTATTTTCTATGTCTAATCTAAAGTAGGTGATAGGGAACTCCAAAAAGCTCTCACATTCAATTTACTATGAAAAAGCAAAACCTTTACTGATTTTCCCCAACAGAGCATGAGGAGGTAAGTATTGTTTTTGTTCTTTGACAGAGATCAGTACTCTAACCTTCTTAGAAATGAAAGATTATTCAATCATGTAAAGTTTGACCTTAAAAAAAATCATGCTACTCTTAAAAGATAGGTTTGAATCTTTTTAATTGTTCCCCATTGAATACATGAGGCAGCTAGATGGCACAATGGAAAGAGGGCCAGGCTTGGAATCAGGAAGACCTAAGTTCAAATCCAGCCTCAGACATTTATCAGCTATGTGGCCTTGGGTAAGTCACTTTATCTATTTGCCTCAGTTTCCTTATCTGTAAAATGAACTGGAGAAGGAAATGGCAAACTACACCAATACGTAGTATCTTTGCTAAGAAAACCCCAAATGGGCTCGTGAAGAGTCAGATTATAACTGAAGAGCAGCAAATTGAATACGTGTATGAAAATTTCTGGATTTAGCATCAGAAGATCTGATTCAGATTCTGATTGTGCCCAAGACTAGCCATGTGACTTTGAGTCATTACTCCATCTCTTGGGTCCTCACTTTATTCATCTACAAAATGAGGGAGTTTAATTAGATGACTTCCAGGGTTCCTTCTAGCTCTAAATCTATGATCCCATGATTGTAGTTTAACAAGAACTCTTTTTGAACATTCAGGCATCTTGAAAGTCATTGCTACACAATTGAAGGAATGTCCTACCCATTCCAAAACCACAACATTCCTTAGCACCTACACATCTTGGTCACTGCCGCCCTTTTCCAGGCTGCTACTTTGTAATGCCCTTGACCTACTGGCACTCTCCCATCCACACAGTTCTAACACTGAACTTCTGTCTCAGCTGTCAGCCCTTCAGTCAGGGCTATTCTAGCTCCAATTAGAGTAAGTCTAGCTGGCCAATGCTATCAAGTTACTCTATCACCTAGGTGACATGGGAAAGGCCTTCAGCCATTCCAGCTCCACCTTATGACCAGGGCCAGATTTGTAAGTGAATGTGCCAGAGCTCAATAACTCCATCATTCCTATACTTTGCTTCTCTCATTTCCTGTGCAAGGAGAATGGCACTGAAAGCTTAACTCTTTTTTTTTCCTAAAGTAAATTGTGCTAAACCTTATGGGACAAAAAACAAAGATCCCATAAGGAAAGGAAATGAAAGCAATAATGGAGAACATACTAGAGGAAGAAGCCCCGCCTATTCATTTCTAATGGTATGTAGCTTTGCCCACACCCAAAGCAAATTGTATTCACTTCAAGGAGCTGTCTCTCTATAAATAAATAGACCAATACGTCTTTAAGACGTAAATGGCTTGGTCTGTCATAATAAGCATTGCAAAATAAATACTAAATAACATCTGGAGACAAAGCTTTTGGAGGGGGATGGTGTGAAAGGGAGTACTAGCTTTTCTGAGAAGCTGTAATGAAGTTTGAATATTTTTTTTTCGATTTGGGAAATGCATCTCATTATTAACCAGGCACAGACTAGAGAGTAACTGACTTTTCTTTGCATAAAAGAAAGTGAAGCCAAATACTGTTTGTCTATGATTGTCACTGGATAATTTCCTTTCACAGATTCAAGTAGTTTCCCTAGACAGTTTTTTATCCTTATTTCTCTATTGTTTAAAAAAAAATAATGTAGAGCAGGATATAAAATAGACCTTCAGAAATCATGCAGTCTAATTCTTTTTATAAATGAGAAAACTAAGGACTAGAGAGGTAGTAACTTGTCCAAGCTCATATGGGTAGTTAGACAGCAGAAACAAGATTCAAACTCAAGTCCTCTGACTCCAAATCCAACACTCTTTCCACTGGATCAAGCCACTATCATAATATACTATTAATTACTTAAGAAGCCTGTATAAAATCAGATGTGAGAGAAAATCATGGTCAGCTATACTTTCTCAAATAATCTTTTAGAAGTTAGTTGTTGTTCAGTCATGTCTGACTCTTTTTCTCGGCAAAGATACTGGAATGATTTGCCATTTCCTTTTCCAGCTCACTTTGCAGATGAGGAAACTGAGGCAAACAGGGTTAAGTGACTTGCCCAGGGTCACACAGCAAGTAAGTGTTTGAGGCTAGAATTGAATTCACAAAGAGGATTCTTCCTGACTCTGGGACCAGTGCTCTATCCTCTGTGCCACCTAGCTGCCCCTTAGCAGTAATTTTTTTTTTGTTATTAGTAGTAACAAGCAAAGATCTTCCGTAGCTTGAAAAATTAAATTCTTCAATTTATATGTACTGAGGAAATACAACCACTATAAGTATTCTAGCATCGAAATGATACTTCACCTCATGGCATGGATAGGAGGAATAAAAGGTGATGTGGCATGAGCTTCCTAGATGTACACTATTTGTGATATTTGAAGTCATCTCAGTCATTTGCAACTTATTAAGTGAAGTCTTATGGGCTGTATGAAGCCCATAAGAAGTAAAACACCCATTGTACTTATTTGGAACTGTGACCTCATTAAGGTGGATATTCCCTGCACCTATATGGACCTTGAACAGGTCACAACTTCCCTGGGCTTCATATTCTTCATCTGTAAAATGCAGAGTTTGGACTAGATGGCCTCTGAGGTCCCTTCCAGCTTTAGAGCCACGAATCTAAAAGTCTCTTTCATCTTTCAGTCACAAAGGAAAGAGGGGAAGGATGTTAAAGTTCTCATTCAGAATAACATTTCTAATAAAATTGGAATCATTACCCTCAGCCTCATGTTAAACCTTTCCCCTATTTCAAAGAACAATCAGTTTTCCACATTGCGATTTTCAAAACTTTGTGGGATTTTCTTTTCAGGGCATGAAGTTAGCCAGACCTACCCATCTTGTGCCTATCTTCCTATATGTTCACCAGGGGTCCAACCAATATGCTGGGAATTTCCTCACTTTCTTTTGGCATTTCTAGTATACCAGTAAAACACAGAGCTGTCCATGAGTTTATTCCCAGCTCTTGCCATAAAATCAATCTGAATTGTTTTTATATTTATATTTTTCTTTATAAACCCTAAGATTTTCTGTGGCAAATAAAAGAAATGGCAGAGTTGGTTTTGCTGTTCATTCAAAGGTAACAAGAAATGTCATTTCATTGTACATTTGGTGATTTAGTGCCCATTTTATACAAGTGGAATTTAACTTCAGCACAAACTATTTTAGGTTATGAGTCTGTAATGCCAATCATGGCAGCACATCTGAGGACTTCGGCTGTGAATAATTTCAAGGGTCTAATCACAATAATGTACTGATGAACTCTCTATTCAGCAATAAATAAAGTACAACATTGATAACAACATCTTTAAGCAAAACATATCAAATATATTATATATATGATATATATCATAATACTCAATATGTCATATGGCACATATCATACATCATTGCATTCAAAAGCATTCCCCAAAATGCTTGTTTACACAGCAGGGGGTCCAAGGCTACAGTCTTCCTTAAGGGGTATCCTTAAGGGGCAGCAGAAAATACCACACCATCTACCTCTAGGTCACAGTAAGAACAATTTCCTTAATCAATACCAAGTCTCCAAGTAAAGCCCTCTTTCATCTTGACTTGAGCTTGACTTCCAAGTCCCACGGCTCTTCCTCTGTGGACTGACTGCTCTCGGCTCTCATCTGGATTCACACATAGGCAGCTCTCCACTCCTGTTCCATGTCTCAGCTCACTGGGAGTGCTCCACTCCAAGCTCTTCCTGCCCAACAGCAGGTTCTAGCAGCTTCTGTTTCTGAGAAAACAAAGCTTTACAGGGCTACAACAATATTTACACACATTACCAGTACTATCATCTCAATTTACTTTAACAGCTCTTAAAAGGAATTTAAACTAACCTTTCTTCCCATAGGCAAGTCTCCCCTCCTCAGCTCAATTCACTCATAAAGACCAACAGACAAGGCTTCTGTCTGAGAAATTAACACAGATCAACAGACAGAGCTTCTGTCTGAGAGATTAACACAGACCAACAGACAGGGCTTCTATGTGAGAGATTAACACAGATCAACAGAGGGAGCACCAACACTCCAAAAATTCTTTCTCTTGGGCCTCCCCAAAAGTAAGTTACCCCAGGAAAATTCCTCCCTCTGCCTATGCATGCCAGCTTCTCTTCTTCAGCTCTGCCTCACTCTTACTTCCCACTCTTTTTCCCTTTTTTGGCAAACTACTCCCACACTGGGTTCCATGTGACTCAGGCTCTGTGTTACCCAGGATGCACCACAGCTTTGAGCTGGGCCAGAGCTCAAAGCAGGTCCTATTCCATTAACATTACATTATGCACTTAATGTGCTACAGAAACTTAACTCCAAAAGGAAAGACAGCAAAGAATCCTACTTTGCTTGCCATTACAGAGCCATGTATGCTTTCTTTTCCCTACCTTTGACACTCTCTTTAATAAAAAAAAAAAGGAAAACCAATACATGTTTTAAATAAACATTAACATCTTTTAAGAAGAAAAGAAAGAAAATAAATACCACAAAAAGTGCAGTTTTTTGTGGATGGAGGAAAGTGGAACTGTTTCCAGGCAGTCAGTTCTCATCTTCCAGTCCCAGCATTCTGGGAATATCTATACATTTTAGGTTTATTGGTTTATTTTAAGCAATGGCTGATTCAGACATCTCTTTCTCTTGCACACTGCCTCCCCAAAGCTCTACTAGTCCTATTTTGAAAATATGACCCAGAGTTTTTGCCATGATATTCCATATACTGGGGCCTTGATTTTCAAGTAATCTGATACTTCTTAGATTCTCTTCTTGCCTTGTTTTCCAGTCGTTTTTAATACCAAATACTTTTCATTTTCTCCTGTTTGTTTTAGCTTTTAAATTTTGTTTTAATATTTCTTACTTTATAACAGTCATTGTTTTATGTCTATTCTAATTTTCAGAGAGCCCAATTCTTCGACAAGGCTTACCATCTTCTGTTATAAACTATCCATCATAGTCTTTCATCTCTAGCTCTCCTTTCATTTAAAACTACATGTTATACCTCTTTCTTAATTTCTTCCAAGTGCCAGTTCTTGTGATGAGGTCATTCTTTTCTCTGAGACTCTCCTTGGACTTGTATTGTTGCTCTCTTGTTCTGGGTTTATTTCCTGGGTTTCTCTCAATTCTTTGTATTTTTTTTTTGTTGTGTTCAGCATCTTCTCTTTACTCACCTCCGGGATCGTTACTAGACTGGGGCTTTGTGATTGGTTTAAACTCTGCTCCCTCCCATAGAGATGTGTTGATAAATGTTTAACAACCATCTCTCTGGTAAGGCATCATGATGATGGTGGAGTCAAATCCAAGGAATGCAGCTAATGGAAAATAATACAACACTCACATTCTATGTGACCTAGGACAAGTGATTTCACTTCCCCTGGGTCTGAGTTTCCATAACTTTAAAACGAAGGTGTTAGACTAGATGGCCTCTGAGGTACCTTCTGATTTTAGATCCATAATGTTATGATCCTATATTTTGCATACAGACAGAAATATACAAAATGATAAAAAGGGTAATGACTTGGGTTTTATATCTTCTATAGGGCCCCAAGTTTTAATACTACCCTGACATCCTCTTTTCAATACTCCATAATTGGAGAAGGGAATACATGTAGTTAAGAGTATCTTTTCAGAATAAGAAGAAAAGAAAAGCCAGTTTCTAATCCTATCTGTTGGTCATCCTCCTTCCATGTAAAGAAAACTGGCATGGAATTACTAATTTAAGAAGTATGGGTAAACTACTCTATGGTCACCAAGATAACAAGCATTTACTAAGCATCTACCATATGTCAGTTACTGTGTTGAATGCTGGAAATATAAAAAAGGCAAAAACAGTTTCTGTTCCCAATGAGTGCACAATTTAATGGCGGGGGGGGGGGGACAATGTACAAACAACTATATACAAATAAGATATTTACAGAATAAATAACTTTAGGAGGGAGCCATTAGAATTAAAAAGCTTCTTGTAGGAGATGGTCTCGTTTTCTTATCTGAATGTATAGAACATTTTGACAAAATTCCAGTGGGAGATGATCCAGACCTCTGATTCAAATGATGAAAAGGTGATATTATAAAAAATCTGTCAGGGAAAATATATACAAATTGGTATGTGTAACAATAATCTTTATGCTTGGTTGACAATAAAGTAAGCAGTGTTAACAATTAGCTAAAAATATTTGCATACTTTTACATTTATTTTATAGTCAACAAATATTGCTCAGAAAACCATCTGAATCAATAAAGCTAAGTGAATTATTAATGAAATCCTCAATGCTTCTCATTTCTTCTCACTCTACAAATATTTAAGATGTTTAGTCTCATCAAATTAAAAAAAAAGGTGTACTAAATGGCCTTTCCACAATGAATGTTGTTTGGCAAGGAAAGGACTGTGTGACATTAAGTCTCATCGCTACAGTCTGTCCTTAATGGCATAGATTTATGGTAGTACAAATCTGTGGTCTGAACTACAACAGCAAAGATGTGAACTCATTTTTCCTGAAAAAAAAAGCCAATTGTCTTTTCAAAACAGCAGATATTACATTTACAATACTACAACCAAAAATATATGCATATGCATATGTGTGTATGCCAACAAGTTTTGTAATCAATCTTACATCATCAAACATTATAAAGGTGGGAGACAAAAGAGGTCAAAGGTCTCAGTCAAAATAAATATTCCAATAAAATTGAAAACATTATCCTTAGAGGTCTTAAGCTAAACATTTCCTCTGTTTCAGATAGTACCAAGTACTTTTTATATTACGATTTTTGAAACTTTATGGCATTTGTGTTGTTGTTTCACAAGAACAAAACCATGGTCACTTCCATTAGGCAAAAATGCCTGTGCCACGGTAAAGTAGAACAAAGTTGATTTCTCTTATATGGCCCATATCTCTTTCTAGATGTGCCACAGCTTAATTGGTTATATAGTGATCCTGATGGGTCCTTCACCAAAAGCCTTTATGGTTTCCAATTCACCCTGAATCACTCTAGGAATATCTGGCAAATGAAGAGTCCTATCTGGTTTGATGAGCTGTTCTCTTAAAATCACCTATTGCCTGTAATATATTCATTCTTAAGAACATGTCCACCATAATAAGAGCACATCTCCACTGAATACTAGAATTCAGGATCTTATGCTCATATTCTCTACTTTTTCCCCCTAAACAAGTAGATCACTGGCATCTCCATCTGAATTTTTAGTTAGTTGGTCAGTCGTTGATAGTCTCTTGAAATCCTGTCAGTCAGTCTCCAGTCAATAAAGATTTATTAAGTGCCTACTATGTGCTAAGCACTGTGCCAAGGACTGAGGATAGAACAAAAAGAGACAAAAGACAGTCCCTGAATTCAAAGAGCTCACAATCTAATGGGGGAGACAACAAACAAATAAATAGGTACAAACAAGATTTTATACATACATACATACATACATACATACATACATACATACATATATATATATAAAATATGGAAATGAGAGATATTACTAGAAATAAGAGGGGTTGAGAAAAGCTTCCTATAGAAATGGATTTTAACTGGGACTTAAAGAAAGCCAGGGAGGGAAGTAGGCAGAGATGTGGAGAGCATTCTAGGTATGGGAGATAGCTAGAGAAAATTTACAAATGTGAAAGATAAAATGTCTTGTTTCTGAAATAGCCAAGAAGTGATTGACACTGAATTAAAGAGTATGTAGTGGGGAATAAAGTGTAGGAAGACTGGAATGGGTGGAGGGAGATCAGTTACAAAGGGCTTTGAATGCCAAGCAGAAGATTTTGTATTTGAGGCAATAGGGAGTTTATTAAGGGGGGGGGGTAAGAGGGGGCGAGTGGGGAGGGGGGAGAGACATAATCAGGCCTTTGCTTTGGGAAAATCATTTTGTGGGCTGATTAAATGATGGATTAGAGATGGGAGGCAGGCAGACCCACCAATAGGCTGTTGCAATAGTCCAAAGTGAGATGATGAGGACTTGGATCAAAGTAATGATAGCTTCAGAGAAAAGGGGGTGGGTAGGTATATTTGAAAGGCTTTGCAATGTTAAACTGACAAGCCTTGGCAACCGATTGTATATAGAGATAAGAAATAGTGAGTAGTCAAGGATAACATATAGCTTGTGAGCCTAAGGGACTGGGTGGATGATGTTGTCCACTATAAGAATAGGAAAAGCTATTGTTACTCAATCTCTGAAACAGAAACAAAAAAAATTCAAGTAAGCTGAGATGTAATAATAAATACAATATGGCTTTTTGCATTGTAGAGACTAAAACAAGCCAATGACCTATCTTTACCACCCACCTTTGCTTCCTTCTCTCACCTGAGGGCCTGAAATAAATAAAGAAGATATATTTGTTTCCAAGTTTCTAAATCATAAAAACATCAGGACCTGGATGAACAGTTAGGTACTAGAGTATAAATTAATATTATTTGTATCTATTGCCCATCCCTCAAACAGAAAATACAATTTTGCTTTATCATTCTAAACTACTGGCATTAATCACAGATTGTATAAATTCATAATATTTATCATGTAAGTCACCATTTATCATGGAAAATTGATAAAATGAGCCCTGAGAAAAACAGTAGTTCCCTGAAACTACAAACCAATAAACTTGACTTGAAACCCAGGCAAAGTTCTAGTACAGCTTCTTATAGAGATGGCTTGCAGGCACTTGGAAAATAAAGTGATAGATTCTAGGAGCAAACATTGGTTCAATAAGAAGAATTCAGCACTTAATGCAGTGCCTGGCACATAATAGGAATAAATACTAGGCATAAATGATAAATGCTTATTGACTGACTGAAATCATGCCAAACTAACTTTATTTCCTTTCTCGATAGCATTCTTAGACCAGTAAATCAGTGGAATGATTCAAGTACTGTATTCAACACAGCATTTAACAAAATAGGACATAATATCTCTGTGTACAATAAAGAGAAATGTGGGCTGGATAAGAATAGTTAAGTAGATTTTAGGTGACCATGCAACTGTGCTCAGAGTGTTTTTTAATTAGTTGATCCCAATCAGCAGAGAGTTCCCTACTGTCAGTGCTCTACCAAGTAACAGGTGATACTTTTGGTGTTTCTCTGGGTTTTATACTCTAACATAGAGTATCAAAGCAGGACCTCAAACCTGTGAGATTCATACACAAGTCAGAAGTAAATGGCAGACATATAACATCACCAGATTCTTCTCGGACATGTTTAGCAAACTTCAGAGTTGTTTCTGCCCTTTCCCCAGCCCCACATAAAGAGATAACCAGACTCCTAAGAGAAAGGCCTATTCTCCAATACACAGATGGCTAAAAAGAAGAGACAAACAGACAGATAGACAGAGAGAGAGAGGGAGAGAGAGAGAGAGAGAGAGAGAGAGAGAGAGAGAGAGAGAGAGAGAGAGAGAGCTGGTCACCAAATGACGAGGGGTAAGTATCCTTGACAAAACTTGGCTTCAATAAGAATTCACTCACAGCTAATGCATTCAGAAATATGTGACACTGGACAAGACACTTAGCCTCTGTTTGCCTCAGCTTCTTCATCTGTAATATGAGGGTAATAATAGCACCTACTTCCTAGGGTTGTTTTAAGGACAAAATAATTTATTGTAAAGCACTTTGCAAACCTTAAAGGGCTATATAAATACTAAGTGTTATTCTCATTCTAAAAAAGCATTCAGCAAGCCTGATATGCTACAAGAGTGAAGAATTTTTCACTGGTTTTTTATAGCTACGACACCTTACATAAAAGGTGGGTCAGTGTCTCAGTTAATTAACTTCAGATTGTAAAGGTAGCAACTCTGTCTCCCTAAGGGAAGATGAATGCAGATTCAGAACCTGGACAGCACCTACCTCCTTGTACCAATTTCTGCAGGAAGTTTACTTAACCAAACAATATTTTCAAAATGGGAGAGCAAGCATCTAGCCATAAAAGCTTCATTTGAGTCATAGTAACATTTCTTACAAAGAAGTCAAATACCTTATAAAATAAGGCTGACTATTGAAACCTGGCATACTCGTAGAGTTCTCAAAAAATGAATCTGAAATAAATGCAATTGTTTTTGTTTATCCCCAGATTTTAATTTCAAATAACTTATAGGATGACAAAATTGCTTCCTTAGAGGACAAATACATTCCCAGAAAATGAAATTCTAAGAATCATCTGCTAGCCTTCTATAGGAATTTCTATGCCAAGAAAAAAATTGCTTACACTCAACCACAACCAGGTGTAGTCATTCTCATTTGGGATTACAAAGAGAGTTCAATGTCATATATCCCTACCCATGCCCAAGGAGACTTGGGTGGTCACCTGAAGGGAAGCCCTGTGAAGATATGAATATACAAGAGACAGACGTGACCTCATATTGGCTTAGGGTCTTTAAAAAGAAGAGAAGCAGAGAAAGAAAGAAGCAGATAAGGAGAGGAGGTATAAACCTTCATTGGTGAATGAGAAGTCCTGGAGCCACAGAACACATAGGGAGAAGCCAACATCCCCAAATGTCTCTTCAGATTGAGTGCCTTCACCCATATTACTCCTAAGAGTGGGTGAGATCATTCTCCTCTTGACTAAGGTAAGATTTTTATCTTGCTTCTGAGTCTCAGAGCCATCTGAATGTACTAATACCTAAACAAATCTATATGGATCCCTCCAGTTTCTGTTTTATAGCTTCTTTTGATAAATATCTCTGCTCAATAGCTATGACTGATTTTTCTGTAACAAGCATTTAGTAGAAAGCAAGCTAAACTGTCTGAGATTAAGCTGTTACCTTACAGACTTACATATGTGGAGCAGGACTGCTACCTAGCCAGAGTAACCAGAGAAGTGGGCTTTTATCCTGAGCCTTAAAAATCATGGCCCTAAATTGCAAATATTTGACTTGTAAGAGATAAATATAATTCTAGCCCAATTCCCCTTAAAGACTAGAGAATTAAGGAGTGATTGCCCAGTGATAGTTGTTCCTGCTTTTCACAAACATGGAAATCCTGTCTTATTGGCAACATGGGGTAAAGTAGGCCAAATCACATGTATCTAAATAAATCCCCACAACACAGGCCACCCTCAGGTCCCTATGTCCCAGTTTAACCTGAAACAATAAAAATTTGTTAAGTAACTACCATGTGCTTACTAGAGATACAAAGAGAGAACTAAAGCAGTCTCTGCCCTCAAGGAGCTTAATCATTTAGGGGTTTGGTGATGAGATCAATGTCTAGCAGCCCTGAGAAGCAAGCAACTTCCACACTAAAAATCTAGATGTAGTAATGTCGAAATCACAAGGATAAGTGGAATCACTTCAAAAGCTTTCCTGCCCTTTGCTATAGGTGACACAGTGGATAGTACACTGGCCTTGGAGTCAAGAAGACTCATCTTCCTGAGTTCAAATCTGGTGTCAGACACTCACTAGCTGTGTGACCCACTTAACCCTGTTTGCCCCAGTTTCCTCATTTGTAAAATGAGCTGGAGAAGGAAACAGCAAACCCCTCCAGTATCTTTGCCAAGAAAACCTTAAATGGAGTCACAAAGAATCAGACATGACTAAACAAAACAAAAAACTTTTGAACAATAAAATTTATATCAAAACACTTAGACTTATATTTAATTTTTGCTGCTCTCCCTAACACAGCTACCTTTCATTAAGGAAAATGTGATGGTAAACTGGAGCCCACCAATAACAACAGCACTATGGATACACCTAGTAGGTAAAACTTGGCTAAGTCTGGGTCCATAAATATTTAAGAGCAGGTGTAGTTTCCTCAATGTAGATACTCCTTACAACTTTGCCTGCATACCATGGCTTAAAAATCTACAACTCTCAGCTCATTTGGTATGATGAATTTCATCAAATTCTTTGAAAAGGCTTAGATCTTTCTTTTGCTTGTCTATTTTACTTTGGCCCTAGGTTGTTGCTGATATCTCTGTTCTTGACTCTGTATTTCTGTTCATGACAACATAGATGGATAGATAGGAAGAAAGATAGAGACAGATTTCACATAGATAATCGGAAATGTATATGTATGTATATACGTACACACGTACATATATACATACATATATCTGTGTATATGTGTGTATATACATATACACACACATGTATAATATATATATATGCATCTGGGTCTTGGACAATGTTAAAAATGTAGTATTAATATAGTTTAGGTGACTGTGGGGCACCATAACTGATACCTGATCTAATTCAGCAGGTAGGACCAAAGCATATACTGTCAAACTAACACTAAACCTCATCTGTCCTGATCCCCAGATAATACTAAAGGGAACTATGAGGTGGCTCCCAAAAACCCTGTGCTACTTTCTAGTTCTCAAGATTGTCAACTGCCACTCATCTCTTTGCTCCACCCATGGTAGTAATGACACTTTCTCATCTAGGGTGTGGTTTAGTTTCCATCACTTTGCTCATAACTCCTTTGCTATATAGGGAAAATACTCCTTTTATCTAGTCCCTAATCATCTCCATGCATAGTTAAAATAAACATTTAATTAATAAAAAATAGTAAAACAGGATTAGTGAGGATCTGCACTATCATTTATGCATTCACAGAATCACAAGTGTTACCCTTCTAATCCAAACCACCTTGTTTCACTCCACCCCACACAGCCAAAATTAACACCAGCTAGCACCCTCACTGAAATACCTCATTTTATTGCGACTCGCTTTATTGCACTTCACAGATAGAGTTTTTGTTTGTTTGTTTGTTTTTTACAAATAGAAGGTTTGCGGTAGCCCTGCAATGAGCAAGGCTATCAGCTCCATTTTTTCAATGCATGTGCTCACAGCAAGTTTCTGTGTCACATTTTCTTAACTCTCACGCTATTTCAAACCTTTTCATTATATTATATCTGTTATGGTGATATGTGGTGTTATTATTATAACTATATAAGATGGAGAACTTAATCAATAAATGTGTGTGTTCTGACTGATCCACTGACAGGTAGTTCCCTGTCTCTCTCTCTCCTCAGGCTTCCCTAATCCCTGAGACGCAATATTGAAATTAGGCCAATCAGTAACCCTAAAACGGGCTCAAAGTGTTCAAATGAAAGGAAGAATTAAGCCATCCGACAAACTTCATTGTCTTATTTTAAGAAATTGCCACAGTCACCCCAACCTTCAGCAACCACCACCCTGATTAGTCAGCGTCCATCAACATAGAGGCAAGACTCTCCACCAGCAAAAAGATTATAATTTGCTCATTTGCTCAGATGATGATTAATTTTTTTTTAGCAACAAAGTATTTTTTAATTAAGGGTTGTACATTATTTAGCTAGTCACAACACTTAATAAACTACAGTACTGTGTAAACATAACTTTAATATGCACTGCGAAACCAAAAATTAGTGTGACTCACTTTATTGCAATATTCGCTTTATTGCCATGATCTGGACTAGAACCTGCAATATCTCCAAGATATGCTTATAGTTTCATTATCTACATAGTCTTTAAATGACTTCACCTTGTCACAGGAACTCTATTCACTGGCTTCTGATACAGTTCTGTTCACTGCTGCTAAAGCTCCTCAATGCATCTCATTGAATTTCCCATCTCAGTGCCTGAATTTGTCTTATGTCCAAATAGATACTGCCTTTATTTTAAAATCTGATCAAATGTAAGCTGCTGGAGAGAACAAGATAGCCAGCTCCGTCCCAATATCTAAGCTCCTCTGTCTTCGTGTGGTTTTTTTTTCAAAAGTTCCATTTTCCCCTGACATTCCATGTTCTCTCCCTAAAACTAGAGTCCGCCTCTGTAAACAAGCCAGGAAATAAACTATGGATTGGGGAGGGGACGAGGAAAGGAAAAATGTGATTAGCAATAGAGAAAATTAGTTGTTTTCAGAATAACTACCCCAATCAATAACCTCAAAAGAAAAAAAATTGCTAAATTTATAGAAATTAATGCTGCATCAACAAGATAATTCCACCACACAAAGCCTTCTGAAATGATATCAGAGATCTAAAGTTTTTACCCACCTATACCCTATTCCATGCATGGGGTGAAAAAAAAGAAGGAAAAAAAACCTTACAGGCTTGTATTTCAGGCTATTGAGGTTTCTACCTAGAGCCCTCATGACAGTGACTCAGTCTGAAACTTTAAAATCTCATAAAAGATAGATAGCATCGATACTGCCCAGCTACTTGAACAAAGGTTGCAACTATGTGAGGAGAGTGGCACAGAAAGACATAACAACACAGAGTTGGCTAGGTGGGAACTGGCTTTTATTCTCAAGGTAAGAGAACTAGAAATCTATCTATGATTAATCCATACCCCTTCTCCCAGAGTTTATACGGGGAAAAGACCCACCTAAGCCTTATATCTCACATCTGGACCAGACTAAGTCCACCCAGGATCTGAGGTTTGTGTAGGAGAAAACATGAATGTATATTCATGTTCCAGATCAAAGAGAAAAGAGTTGAATAGTTAGGAGGACAGCTTAGAAAAGCTACTGATGAAGGAAAAAAATGGCTAAAAGACAAAAACTCCAGGACAAGAAGTTTGGGTCCACCTCCAAAGCAAAAAAAATTGTAGGCCTCATAAAAACAAAAGGAAAATGGATGAGACTTTTAAAAGACTCAATATCATAAATATACTTTAAAGAAAAGTGAACCAAATGAAATGAAAGTAGACCAGTAAAAAAAAAAAGGACAAAATCCTAGAAATAGAAACTGGATCAAAAGAGAAATTAAAACTTAAAAAAAGATAGTGAGATTGAAATTAAGTCAAATAAGAACTCTGAAAGAAGTAATAAATATTAGGCAACAGATTAGATAGCAAAAAACATGAGAATCATTTATAACATCAGAGAGTTAGAATCTCTGAGATGGAAGGAACCTGAGATGCCAACTAGTCTTACCCTTACCTGAAAAAGAATCCTCTTTACAATATAACCAAAAAGTACTCATCTGTTCATCCTATGAATAGTTCTAGTTGTTAGGAGGGTTTTCCTTTATATAGGAGTGTGCTGGTAAATATTTAACTAGATCTCTTAAAAATAAAATGTACTCATGAAACACTTTTAAATTGAATCTTCATTATTAACGTTTTCTCCATCACTTTGTTAAGTCTAGACAATCAACGAAACAATAAATTAAATCTTAACATGTAACATTTACTGCTCACACTGAAAATTTAACAATCATTTCTCCAAGCCAATTTCTGGAGTTGACTCCAGCAAACCTCTGCCTTTATATTAAACATAGATTTGTCTCCTTTGCTCCTAGAGCTGCTATCTGAGGCCAAGCAGAACAAGGATAATCACTCACTCACATGATAGATGCTTGAGGACAGCTGTAATGTCCCTTTATCTTCTGTTCTTCAGGATAGACTTCCCCAGTTCCTTCAACCACTCCTCATATGATATGACCATGAGGCCTTTCACCATCTTGTCGCTATCTTATGAATTCTTTCTAGCTTATCGATATATTTCCTAAAGTGCTGTGTTTAAAACCGAACTTAATACTCCAGGCATAGTCTGACCAGTGTAGAGTATAATAAAATTTAGAGTCAAAAAACATGAGTTTGAATCCCAGTTCTTCCACTCATTACCTCTGTAACCCTGGGAAATTCATTTAATTTCCATGGTCATCAGTTTCCCCATCTGCAAACTGAAGCTGAAAATCGGGCTGAAGATCTTTTGCTGCCACGATTTGAACACCTTATCAAAGTTGTGAACCCCATCCCCTAAGAAACAATTTATCCTTTCTCTATCTTTTTCCCCTATTCACACAGCCATTCTCCTAGTTTAGGCCCTTAACACCTCTTGTTTGAATTACAGAACTAACCTTCCAAGTGGATTCTCCTTCTCTGCCTTAAGTCTCTCACCACACTAATCTTTCACCTGTTTAGCCATCAAAATGGTTTTCTAAAGTGTAGTTCTGAGTAGAGGGGCTCAATAAATTCCAGTGGTTTCTTATTACTTCCTAGATCAAGTATAAAGCTCATTGTTTATAGGTTAAAGCTCTTTAAAACCTGGCTTCTTCCTACCTTTTCCATCTTCCTACTCTCTCCATACAATCTACAACCTAATCTGCCCTGCTAACTCTTCCCTAGGCCTTGAATACTCATTCTCTCTCTCTCTCTCTCTCTCTCTCTCTCTCTCTCTCTCTCTCTCTCTCTCTCTCTCTCTCTCTCTCTCTTTCTCAGCAGTAGAATCCCTTGCTCCCTTTAAGACTTAGCTCTTCCAACAGGCTTTTGTTTATCCCCACCCCCTACACCAGCTCTAGTGCTAGCCATTCTAAGTTTATCTTTTATTTACTTCATCTACCTTATATTTATCTTGTATGTTTTGATTTATATATCATAAAGTTATCTTCTTCCCTATTAGAATTTATGATCCATGAAGGCAGATACCCTTTTTATTTTTTTCTTTTTATTCCCAGCATTCAAGATGGTGCTTGGCACGTAATAGATATTGTTGCCTATTGATAGATTTCTTGGTTGGTTGGTTGGTTGATTAAATATGCAGGATTGAATCAAAATGTAATCTGCCCCATGTAAATTAAAAGGAAACCCTAATTTCCATAAAACCTATTAATCTAGTATATGAACATCCTCTCAAAGCTCCATGACATCTGAGAGGTAGGTCTATGAGTGAAAAGTGATGGGTGATGAGAGCAAGGGATGATGCATGGACAACCAAAATGCTCCATTGGTTCCTACAAAATGTCAGGGTATTTAAAAGGGCCCCATCATGATCAGTAAACCCTTTTTGGAAGAATTACAGGAAGGCAGATACAATTGTCATACAGGATGAGAAGGAATAGATCTTTTGTTAGCTGTACAATTGGTGAGCATGCCTATATCAATGAAATTACGGACACAATCAAAGTATAACAATAATACTACCTGTGAGGTATTCCATTTGTTCAGTGTCACTGTCATTGATAGAAAAATAGTTTTGTTATGGAAATGTTGACAGATCCTCCCTATTTTTCACATGCTAGAATTTAAGTCCCTTGAGAGCAGGGATTATTTCATTTTTGTCTTTATATCCCCAGTGCCTAGTACAGCACCTATTATTTAGTAGGCACTTAATTAATGCTTGTTGATTGACTTAAAAAAAACTTCTCTGCCAGCTTGCCTCCCAAAAAATTGCAGTACTAAATCAGTTTAATTTCTTAGGTGAGGAGCAAACAGGTTTTAGACACAACTACTGAACCACTGCTAAATTCTTTTAACTCATTAAGATAATAATTTCTATTCTAACCTCTGTGAAAGTCAAAATTAATCTCATTACTTAACTATAATAAATACAATATAATAATGTAATAACTAAAATAATTATAATAAATATAATAACTATAATAATAATAATGTAATAAGAGTAACTATAATACATTCCAAGTATATTACAGTAGAAATATCACTAGTTTTGCAGTCATCAGAACATGGTTTGTATTTTGGTTCTGTCATTTAATAGTTCTGTAGCCTTCTGAAGTAATAGAATTAATGTATTCTTATTTAAAAATAACATGACAAATTTTGAACTAAAAATACAGAAGTAGAAGAAAATTTGTCAGAAGTATATGTTACAACGATTCTGTTTTCCTCTTTTCAATGGGAAAGTTGGGGAAAAGAAAAAATTAATGCTTAATTCAAAAAAACAAAATATAATAAAATAGAAAAATTGGCAGTAGAAAAGCAAAAGAAGACTTTGGAAGAACATATGTATGCTAAATAAATCTAAGCAGCTAGCTTGGAGGAGAAGATACATGGAATTAATTTAGGGAACATGGGTCTCCCAGAAGAAAAATTTGATAAATTTTAAAATTCTGAATACCTCTATGGAGAAATAATATAAGAAAATTATATAAAAGTTGTTTTAAATACAGCAAATTTATGATTGGCGGAAACCGCATGTTAACAATAGAGAAAAAACTCATTTGAAACTCCAAGGCATATAATGGTTAAGTTTCAGAATTTCAGTGTCAAAGAAAAAAATTGTAAGTAACCAGGAAAAGGCTTTTAGCTGTGAAGAAGAGTCAAAGCAAATAACTAAGATTACCTAAAATTCACTAAAAATTAAAGGACAGATTGGAATTATATATGCCCAAAGTCAAAGAGAATAGGATTCACCCCAAAATAACATTATCCAACAGAACTAAGCATAATCATCAATTAAAAAAAAATGAATCTTCAAGAAAAGAGAAAGAGGCATGTGATTATTCCTGAGGAAAGGGGGAGAACACAGTTAGGAAATGCATTTGGTTTACAACCTCTACAAATAAGGGAAACATAAGATAAATAAATACAATTATTAGGCACTACCTCCTCCGACAAAAAAAAAAAAAGACCAGGTCAGTACAATAGCATAGACTGTAGACCCTGCTTCAGGGAGGGAGAGGCTGGTAGATGCCTTGAGTTTGGGAATTCTGAGATACAGTTGGGCTGAAGCTGATGAGGTGTCCTCACTAAGTTCTATACCACTATCGTGACCCTTCAACCCCAGAGCAGAGGGCCACCAGGCTGTCTAAGAAGGGGCAAATGAGCTTAGGTAAAAAACGAAAACAAATCTTAAAGGGTAAAATCTTTTGTGTCAATCAGAAACAAGATCTTACTGATACTGCACTACTGGCTTAGACAAAATAGGGAGATGTAGACTCAAAAACAAAAGACCAAGAAAAGATATAAATTCTTTCATGTTATTATGCTCTTATGTTTAAAAGGTTATTGGTTTGTTTTGTTTTTCTTAAAACAGATTGAGGAGGTAAAAGAGAAAACAAAGAGGGATCATTAAATGAAGTGCCTTTGACCCAAAATGACCTTGTAACTATTTTGAGGATCTAGTCTCCCCAGCTAATTTGTAAGCTCCTCAATAACAGGGACTTTTTCATTTTTTCTTTGTATCTCTATGTGTTGGCAATCAAAATGGGCTCTTAGCGCTCAGTTCATCCAAGTACCCTTGAAGAGTTTGGCCTTTGTTTCTTTGATTAGATTGGGAGTCCTTGGTGACCTCCTTGTCTCAGGGGAGGGCCTAGTTTACACAGGTTTGAGTGACATGTTTGGGACATCAGAGGCTTTCAGAGCATGTAGGTTTGAGTTGCCTCTTTGTGACAATTTTAGGTCACATGAGTGAGTCGCACGTGTGATTCACCCTTGACCCTGAAAAAGATATAAAACCAGGGGTTGGCTTTCTCTTTTTCAGAGCTCTTACCCACAGCCGTGGTGGAATGCGTGACTCTGGGCCAGCCCTTGTTATGAGCTCCCGGGCTGAACTTAAATGTTGGTAACTATGAATTGTATTTGGTCTGTTTGTCGATGTTTGTAATTTGTTTGTATTTTGCTCTGAAGTTCAGGGCGCTGGCTTTTTCCCTTGAACTAAGTGAATGGTATTTGTATGCTGGACTAAAGTGAGCTTGTCAATCCCTTAATGTTGCTTTCCTTAGTAAAGAAGATCAAAAGAAACTGGTCTTTGGCAGCATTCTTGTTGTTGGGCTTGTGTTGGTCTTTCACCCCCACAACAGCTGCTAGCTGGATTGCTGTAACACTCCATGACCTAACGCAATGAGGGAAAGGAAGATATCATAGTAAAAAATGACTCCAATATAGAGGGGACAAAAGAGAAAGAAGGGAGTCAGAAATATACTCTCAGCTTTGATATGGGAAGAAAACAGATGATAATTTATTCAGTCAGTCTCCAATAAGTTTGTGAGGCTGTGAATAGAAGGCTTTACCATAGGAGAACTGAAAGAATGCTATGGAAGCATACTCTCTTGAGATATGTGGGGTGAGGAAAAGATACAAGGATCTAACATTGGGTTTCATCTGGTAGAATGAACGCCATAGGAGACCAACTTTTCTGAGCAAAGATTGTGCTTCCCACAACCACATGCCACACTAAAAGAGAAGTTCATCCCTCATGCCCAAAAGGAGATCTAGTATTGAGAGTGGTCGGTGGCATATATGTCCAGAAGTATGATACGCTGGTCTTAGTCAGCAATTTATTAGCACTTACCACATGACACCACTTAGCAGGTACACAGCCAAGCATTGGGCATTCAAAAAGACAAAAATAGTCACTGTCCTTAAGGAGTACATATTCCAATGGGAAAGACTATATGCAAACATCTATGTACAAACAAGATCCTGTACAGGATAAACTGGAAGCAATCTTTGAGGAAAAAGGAAAGTCTCCTTGAAGAAGGTAGAATTTTACCTGAGACTTGTAGATGAAAAGGGAGAATATTCCATGTATGAAGTAAAGCCCATGAGTATATGAAAGTCAGAGATGGTCAAAGATGGAGGGGTTTGGGGATGATAGGCACATTAACATATTGTTGGTAAAGCTGTGAAATGGTAAAAAGCAATTTTAAATTGTGCAAATAAAGTGACTAAAATATCCATACCATTCAAACCAGAGGTTCCATTGCTGGGTTTATACACCAAGGAAGTAATCAATAAGAAGTCTCCATGTATACCAAAATATTTATAGCAACACTTTTTTTATACAGCAAAGAACTGGAAACAAAGTAGAAGCCCATTGACTTGGGAATGGCTAAACAAATTGTGATACATGAATGCAATGGGATATTACTGACCTGTAAGAAAAGCTGTGTATGATGAATACACAGAAGTATGGAAATATCTACATGAACTGATGCACAGTGAAGTAAGCAAAACCAAGAAAACAATTATTACAATATTAAAATGACTACAACAATATAAATGGAAAGAATACATACACACACACAGAAGGTGAATGTAACAAAATTATGAAGATCAAGCAAATCTTGAAAGAAGAGCTATAAAAGGACACCACCAATCCACCCCTTAATGAAGTGGGAGGGCTACGGTTGTTACATGTTGCACATATTTTTGGACTTTTTTAATTCATTGATTAATTATGCTAATTGTTTCCTCTTCTTTTTCTCATTTTTAAAAAATACTAATTATTATATGAGAGGCTCTCTGGGAGGTGAAGCATGCTGGGGATAACCATGATGATGTTAAAAAAAAAAACAGAAGACAATAAAAATGTTAAAAATAAAGGGCATCTACACAGGAGAAATCATAGTAAATATAATAAAATTATTTTTTAAATGCGTCACTCAATGCAACTCATTCTTCTAGTGTTTAAGGAAGGGTCTGTAGATGCACAGATTAAGATTTACCATTTGCAACACATAACGTTGGCTCCTTACTCTCATCAGAATTGGCACAGAGGGAATAACATACACACTCAGTTGGGGATAGGAATCTCTCACCCTACAGGAAAGTAGGAGGGGAAAGAGATAAGAGGAGGTCTTGATAGAAGTGAGGCAGAATTGGGGGAGGTGGTAGCCAGCTGCAAAACATTTTGAAGATGGGTGGGATGAAAAGAGAGAAAGAGAGTAGAATAAACAGGAGGAAATAGGACGGAGAGAAATACACAGTAATCACAACTGTGAAAAAAATTTACAGCAAGTTTCTCTGATAAAGGCCTCATTTCTCAAATATATAGAGAACTGAGTCAAATTTATAAAAATAAGAGCCATTTCTCAATTAATAAATGGTCAAAGGATATGAACGGGCAGTTTTTAGACAAAGTGATCAAAGCTACAGTCTCATGAAAAATGCTCTAAATCACTATTGATTAGAGAAATGCATATTAAAACAATTCTAAGGTACCACCCCACAACTATCAGATTGACTATTGTGACATAAAGAGAAAATCACAAATGTTGGAGGGGATGTAGGAAAATTGGGATACAAATGCACTATTAGTGGAGTTGTGAACTGATCCAACCATTCTGGAGAACAATTTGGAACTATGCCCAAAGGGCTATACATACCCTTTGACCCAACAATACCACTACTGGGTCAGCATCCCAAAGAGAAAAAAAAATGAAAATGACTCATATGTGCAAAAGTACTTATAGCAACTGTTTTAATAATGGCAAAGAATTGGAAATTGAGGGGATGCCCATCAATCAGGGAATGGTTGAACAAGTTGTGGTTTATGATTGTGACAAAATACTACTTTGCCATAAGAAATGATGAGCAAGATGCTCTCAGAAAAACCTGGAAAGTTTCATGTGAACTGATTCAAAGTGAAATGAGCAGAACCAGGAGAACATGATACACAACACCAGCAATGTAGTACGATGATCAACTATGAATGACTTAGCTATTCTCGGCAATGTGATACAAGACAATTCTGAAAGACTTAAGATGAAAAATGCTATGCATCTCCAGAGAAAGAACTGATGGAGTCTGAATGCAGCTGAAAACATACTTTTTACATATCTTTATTTTTCTTCAGATTTTTTTCTGTATTTTCTGTCACTATATGACTTTTTTGGCAGGACTGCACATATATAATCTATGTCAAATTGCTTTCCTTCTTAATAAGAGAAAGGGAAGGAAAGAGGGAAAGAATTTTGAACTCAAAATTTTTAAAATGATTGTTAAAATTGTTTTTACATGTAATTGGGGAAAAATAAAATATTGATTAATTTTTTTTTCAAAATAGAAGAGTCCATGCTGGCTTTGCTTTAGTGTCTCTAATGATGCCATTTAATTGTCAAAACAAAATATATGTGTGTATTAATCTTGTACTTTGAATTTGAACACAAATATTCCAGAAACAATTTGATTTAATTTAACATCGATCTAATATCCAAGCTATTTCTGCAATTGCCCTTAGATGGGTCAGTAGTGTAGTCACTTCAAGGGTGGGAAAGGCAGTATCTTAACAAGACAAAAATGTTCTTCGTTCTAAGTTCTGGTTACCATAATTAAGCCATTTCCCTAAGAAAGGTTTTTTTTGTCCTACCCACCTTCTTAAAGGTAAAAAAAAAAAAGTCTGCATAAGCTTTTTACATATCAGAGAAGTATTGTTTCTTAATATTTATAGAGAAAACAAAGAATTTTTTAAAACATTTCTCATGGTTACAAAGAAACATGTAAAGGAAAGTAAGAATATACATTTGGAAATTGTCATATAAAAAGTTTTTAAAAAAGCAAAAAATAACACTTTAAAAGTAAAGAAAACCTAGGTTGGCTGTTGAATTCCTTATTCTTCCCTACATTATCCTTCCCTACATTTATATCACCCTTTTCTTTTGCATTGCTTTCTTTCTCTTTGTATCTCCAGAATTTTATTCTTGACAGATTCCTATCCTTCCTAAGTGGATTTAATGCCATACAACTTTAGCCCATGGCATATTAATTCTGCTTCCTCTGAAATATGTCAACGCTTTATATTTGATCTGTGTTTTCATTGATGTGCTCCACTAGAGCAGATTAAAATTTAATTGTGCCTTCTGCTCCTGTGTGACTTTTATTTATGTCTTCTCTACTGTCTCTTCTCTACTTCTCTACAAGGGAACCACCCAATGTGCTAGATTCCATCCTCTAGTTCTTTTCGCATTCTGCTGGTACCAGTATAGCAGAAGGGCTATCTCTACTATTCTTACTCAATGACCAAATTTTTTCCAATCATATATCTTCTAGATGATATCTTTTGTATTACTTTTTGCACAGAAGTCCTCACTGATAATATGATGCAGGCTAATACCACATTTCCATCCACTGACCTTTGGGCAATCCACAATACTGACTAGAGATTAAACATTCTGTGATTCACAGCCATACAGCAGCATCTGAAGAATACTGATATTAAAAGGAGGATGTTTCATTTTAGGGAACGGCTTGGGATCTGAAAATGCTATGACATTTCCTAAATGAAATCAAGCCTGCTCTCTTAATACTACTCAGTTGTGTTTGCAATTTATTGTCTATTTGGAATTTGTGTCCAAAATATGTGTAATTATGAATCCACTCAATGGACTATCCATCCAAAAGCAGGCCATAGTCTGGACAACAGATTTTCTTCATCTACTAAATTATTCCTCTGTGAATTATAAGGCTAACTTTTTTAGTTATTGTGGATCTCACTTCTGCAATGGTCCATGCACTTGATGCAAAAAGCACTTTGTTATTGTAAAGGAGAAGAGCAGAGGGTGGATCTCCTCACATAAAGGAATTCTCTTTGATTGCTAAGCAGTTCCATAACTATATCAAATGCCTTTGGCAAGGATAAATCTCCTTGCTTTCTATTTCATTTGATATTGATAATCAATATATAATTCTTTCCATATAAAATCTTGTATAATCTTAATATATGAATGCATCCTCTTATAGAAGGTGAGATCTGAGCTGAGACTTGAAGGGAGTCAAAGATTTTAAGAGGTGGAAGAAAGGAAGGAGAGCAGCCTACACAGAAGGGGCCAGACTAAGTACAAAGCCACAGAGATAGGAGATAAAGATTTGCATATGAGAAAACGGCGAATAGTATAGGATGGCTAGAAGGTAATGTATTTGGAAGTATCCAGAAAACTGACAAGATAGGATGAGACCAGGTTATGTGAAACTTTAAATTTCAAACAAACAAAGATATTTATTTAATCCTAGAGAAAATAGGTAGCTTCAGAATTTATTGAGTAGAGTGGGCAACATGATCAGAGCCATGCATTAGAAAAATCACCCTAGCAGCTATCTGGAGGGGGGATTTGAGAGAACTGAAGCAGAGATAAATTTAAAGGTTAATAAAATATTAATGGCAGCTCTTCTCATAACAAAGGTTGGTAATAAAGTAGACGTCCATTGATTGGGGAATGGCTAAGCAAATTGTGGTATGTGAAAGTAACAGAATGTTATTGAGCTGTAAGAAATCACAAATATGATGACTACAGAGGGGCATAGAAGTGATACC
The DNA here is from genome assembly GCA_028646595.1 of Phalanger gymnotis. Taxonomy (NCBI): domain Eukaryota; kingdom Metazoa; phylum Chordata; class Mammalia; order Diprotodontia; family Phalangeridae; genus Phalanger; species Phalanger gymnotis. The sequence continues at coordinate 118,760,924 of CM053627.1, read as the reverse complement.
AAGATAATAAGGCATAGAAACAATAAACTTGACTGTAACAATGTAAACAGAAAGAACAACCACAAAACAGTCCAAAATGAGTGTTTCAAAACTACAAAGAACAAGCACGGTTCCAAAGAAGAGATAGGAAATGACTCTCAACCCTCACACCTTTGCAGATGTGGGAAGTCTACGGGTATGGTACATTGTACATATTTTAAGATTCTTTTGGTGTATTAATCTGTTTTCTGATCTCTTCTTTTCTTTTCTTTTCTTCTTCTTTTAAAAATCTTCTTGGCTATATGAGATGATCCTCTGAGAGGGAATTAAGGACAGACCTAATACTAGAACCATGTTAATACAGGATCCATTTTAACACAAATGGGGCACTTGCAAGTCATTAAACAGTTATAAAATGAGGTTTCCTTTGCTCTGGTACAGAAAGAACACGCAACAAGGACACAGGGGCATTTTATTTCATTATACACATCCCCTCTCATCTCCATATGGTTTTTAGACATCTGTTAAGTTGCAGGGTTCCCAACTAAATGTGAGTGGGACTTTTATTTTATTGGGTGACCAGAAAACTGTACCAAGTGGAAAAGGACAATCAGGATCTAGGACAATTTTATTGCCTTTTCAGAAGATTGAATCCCTGTTGTAGGGGAAACCAAGAACTCTGATCCTATCATAGAGGGCAAGGGGGAAGAATACTAGGGGAAATATTCATAATTTTTTAAAAACAAAAGATATCAATAAAAAAATTTAAGACCAAATGAGAGGTGATGAAGGCCTAAACAAGGAAGGTGATTGTGTGATTAGAAATAAGGAGATGTGTATAAGGCATATTATAGAGGTAGAAATGACAAGATTGAGCAACTAATTGAATAAATAGAGTGAGTGAAAATAAGGAATCAAAAATAACACTATGACTGAAACTCTATGTATCTCAGGAAATGGTTGTGTTCTTAACTGTAATAGAGAATTTTTGGCAGTAGGGGTTAGAGGAAAATATGAAGTCAGTTTTGGCCATGTGGAGTTTGATATGCCCACAGCACATCCAGTTCAAAATATCCAATAGGCAGTTAATATTGCAGGAGGAAACTCAGGAGAGACTAGGGCTAAATAGGTAGAAAGAGGAATCATTAGAAATCATAATTAAAATAATGGACACTGATGAGATCACCAAAGGGATATAGTATAAAGAGAAGAGGATTCAGGGTGGAGCCTGGGGGAACACTTACAGTTATTGAATGTTACATGGATTAAGATCCCATCAGGGAGACTGAAAAGTAGTCAGAGAAGTAGGAAGAGTTGCCTATATGGGGCTTCTGGAGGCCATGAATATGTCACAATACAAGCCATAAACTTGTGCAAGGCTGCTTTCATGCCATCATACTGGGCTCTAGCTTCTGTCTCCAACTCCAAGCACTCCAACTCCAACTTTGCATTGGGACCCTGGGCTAGATTGGTACATCATCACAATAATACATAACATGCTGATGCTCTCCTGCCATCTTCATGCCATGCCACCAACCACCCACAGTTTTGATTCACACCACCCCCTGCTTTGGGAACTGCAATCATATTAACAAGAAAACACTTCTGTTCCTAGAAAGGACAAATTAATCAGTTGACCTATGTCACCATCCCTAGGGCTTCCCTAACCAAAGTACATTTTCCTGGACTTCACTTCCTAAAGGCATTGTCTTCCCCTATAAGAATTAGCTTATGAGCTCTTTGAGAGGAAACACTGTCATGCTTTTTTCTATTTGTATCCCCTGAGCTTAGTACAGTGTCTGGCACATAGCAAATACTTAAATGCATTTCAATCCATTCATTTAAGGTAAAATGTTCATGAAAAAGGCAAGCTAACAATCCCCAAATTTTCTTGCAATTCCTTCCACTGCCCCAAACCTCAAAGTCCATGGGTGACTCTATCTCTTGATTTTGTTCTCTACCTACTTTTATCTTAGGCCTGACAGCCTGCTAAATGACAACACCCTTGTGGAAATGGAAATTTCCTTTCATTTTTTTTACCACAACCTCAGCTATATTTTACCCTGCCTTATTCAATAACTTTAATCAACTATGTAGATAAAGATAGAAAATGTGCTTATCAAATTTGCAAATGACAAAGCTGGGAGAGCTAGCTAATGCATGGGATGGCAGGACCAAGATTCAAGGAAGATCTTGACAACACAAAAGGATGGGCCAGTACTAATAAGATAAAATTTAATTAAGATAAATATAAAGCAATGATTCTAAGTTTAAAAAAATAATTACAAAAGTGCAGAATGTTTCCAACTTCCTCAGGAACAGTTTTGTGAACAGGTCTAGGGAGTTTAGTTGTTGGTTGTCATAGAACATTAGTTAAACACAACTTCTTTTCAAACCCCCACCTTTTCAAGATTTAGTGATACTCAGAATAGTTATTGGCTTAGGAACTAGTCTGTAAAATAAGCCAACGCTGGACATTTTTGCTCATTGGTCCTACTAATGATAAAACATAGTAGCCTGGCTTATCTTCCTTAACAGTACAAACATGGAAGTGGAGCTTCTTTATAGGATGCATAAGAAAACCACATCCATTGAATGTGTGTGTGTGTGTGTGTGTGTGTGTGTGTGTGTGTGTGTGTGTGTGTGTGAGAGAGAGAGAGAGAGAGAGAGACAGAGAGACAGAGAGAGAGACAGAGAGAGAGACAGAGAGACAGAGACAGACAGAGACAGAGACAGACAGATCAAGAGAGAGACTGAGAAATGAGAAAGAGAAAGAGGATGCAGGGGTTGGATTGCAGTACATCTCTTAGAGAATTCTTGGAGATGGGTCTTGGGGGCAAGGGGTGGTGATGCCATGAAGTTTGCATTGAGCTCCAACTTCTGGCCATTTATGAGGATGCATATACAAGGCACCGAAGGATTTGTGATTTGGATGATGAATCTTTATTGATCCTTTAGTTCTCATATGCCTTCTCCATCACATGGCGGGTTACTGCATCTAAGAGGACTCACGACTGAGTCAGGAAGAATGACTGCTCAGTAGACCTCCAAAAAAGTGACTCCTCTCTCTAGTGTTCTCTGTTTCCTACTGCTTAAGTGTGTAGGAGCTTTATGAAGCTCTCTCTTGGACTTCCCATGATAGCGATGGTGCTCCTCTCCTGGTCTATATCATCTGTCGTCCTTTCCCTGAATTTATGACAGATGTTTACATATGCCATTGAGAATGCATATTCTGACCTAGATGAGCCCAAGATTAGATATCAAGTCTATAGTTGACTCTTTTGCTTTGTTATGCCTTCCTGAAGCATAGATAAGTAAACATAAGAGATGGCCTCTTTGGTACTGGCTGTCTTGCAAGTTTGGAAGTTCTTAGGTTCCTCAATTATAACTATCATTGGGAGGAGTTTTCTGTAAACATATCCTTTTCAAAGAAAATGTTACCAAGAGAGAGCCCAAGCCATATTCTGGCTTGTCAAAAAATTACTTTCTTTGAAGGTACTGTTCAGACGGTGTAAAACTAAGTTGAAGATAGGAGAGTGGTTTTCTTGTTTTAAGTATTAAACTCTGAGGAGAATATAATTAGAGCTATGGTTTCATAGTTCATGTTTTAAATCATTGTCAATGTGCTCTTGTGAGTCTTCTGTTTTATAAACATTTCTTTTTGGTGTGGAAGAAATAAATAGCTGTCCTATAGTGATATAAATTCTATACTGAATGCCTTTTATTACCTTTTAGGGGGAGATTCTTGCTGCAAGTCAAACTTAAGTTTTGTTTAAATCATTTTCCCCGAGGTTGAGATAGAAGGAATTAGAAACAATAAGAAAAAGAGGTTGATTCTTTGTTTTTTAGAAGTCAGTTTCTCCCAGGTCTGAACATTGTCCATGGAAGCCCAGTAGTGGGCTTAATGGGAGAAAGTACTCTGTCCTCCCTGGGCTATCAATGATCTATTTTCTCACATACACAAACAGGCACACACACACACATGCATGCGTGTATATACATTCATAGGTATATGTGTATACATATATAACTATATATATACCTATATGCATATATTCATATATATATATGTAAATATATGTGTGTACATATATGGGTATGTATGTATATTCCTATATATGCATACACACATGTATGTATACATATATGTGTGCATACCTGTGTATACATATAGATATACATATATATGTGTGTGTTTATGCATGTATATATATATGTGCATATATATATACATATATATATATTTCTACCTAGAGAGTATTTCTCAGGACTCCATTTTGCAAATGATGTTCATATCATAGCACCTTAAGTTTTGCAAAGCATTTTACATATATTATCTCATTTGATTCTCACAACAACCTGTTAGGTAGTTGCTTATTGCTATTATTTATTACCCACCTATTTTATAGATGAAGAAATTGAGGCTGAGAGGTAAAATGATTTTCCAAGGGTTACTCAGCTAATGTCAGAAATGGAATTCAAACTCAGGTCCTTCTGACTCTAAGGCTGGCACTTGGTCCATTATACGATGTCTCATTTATCCTGGTTTATTGCAGTGACCAAGGTTAAGGTTTCAGTATTAGAAAATGAACAGAGAATGAAAATGTGGTGCCCAGGGTAGAGCCAAGATGGCAGCTAGAAAGCAGGGACTTGCTTGTGAGTTGCACCGCAGGTCCCTCCAAACACTTATAAAAAATGGCTCTGAACAAATTCTAGAACTGCAGAACCCATGAAATAGCAGAGGGCAACAGGGCTCCAGCCCAGGACAGCCTGGATGGTCACAGGGTAAGATCTATCTCATGGAACTGGGAGTGGAGCGGAGCATAGCCCAGTGTGAGCCTCCCCTGAACCAACCAGACCAAGAGCCGGACAGAACAGGCCCTAGCACCCTGAATCAGTGAGCTGTGGCAGTTACCAGACTTCTCATCCCACAAACGCCAAAGACAGCAGAGAAGGTTAGTGGGAAAAGCTTCTGGGACAGGGTGAAAGGAGTGCACAGTTTGGCCACCACCCTGGTGGCAGCAGAGGTGATGAAGCTCTGAGGCTGTTTATAGAGCTACAGCTGCAGTTGCTTCCAGCCGCAGGCCCACCTGGTGGAAGGAATTAAGTGGCGGATCTGAGCAGGAGTGCAGAGCCAGCTTAGATTTGAGTCTTGTCCCTGTTGGCAGTTCTTGGCAGAGGAGTAGTGCTGGCGTGGCAGAGCTTGCTGTGTAGAAATAGCTCTGAAAACAACAGCACAGCCCCTCAAGCTTGGGACAAAGTACTCTATACTCTACTCTACTCTGATGAAAAATTCAAGGGTCAAGTAAGATGGCTGGGAACATGGCCAGGCAGCGAAAATGCACCCAGATTCAGTCTCAGACTCTGGAATCTTTCTTTGGGGGTGAAGAAGATGAAAACATACAGCCAGAAGAAGTCAACAAAGTCAAAGAGCCTACATCAAAAGCCTCCAAGAAAAACATAAACTGGTCTCAGGCCATGGAAGAACTCAAAAAGGATATGGAAAAGCAAGTTAGAGAAGTAGAGGAAAAGTTGGGAAGAGAAATGAGAATGATGTGAGAAAACCATTAAAAACAAGTCAATGACTTGATAAAGGAGACCCAAAAATATACTGAAAAATATGCTGAAGAAAATAACACCTTAAAAAATAGGCTAACTCAAATGACAAAAGAGCTCCAAAAAGCCAATGAGGAGAAGAACGCCTTGAAAGGCAGAATTAGCCAGAT
>CM053627.1:118739247-118754719 GCA_028646595.1 Phalanger gymnotis | reverse complement strand
GTTAGTCTTTCATAACATGAGTATTGTGGAAGGATTTTACAAAATAATATGCATGTGGCCTATGTTGAATTGCTTGCCTTCTTAGGGAGGGTGGGTGGGGAGGGAAGAGGGGAGAGAATTTGGAACTCAAAGTTTTAAAAACAGATGTTCAAAAAAAAGTTTTTGCATGCAACTAGGAAATAAGATATACAGGCAATGGGGCATAGAAATTTATTATTGCCCTACAAAAAAGTAAGGGAAAAGGGGATGGGAGGGGAGTGGGGTGACAGAAGGGAGGGCTGACTGGGGAACAGAGCAACCAGAATACATGCCATCTGGGAGTAGGTGGGAGGGCAGAAATGGGGAGAAAATTTGTAATTCAAACTCTTGTGAAAATCAATGCTGAAAACTAAAAATATTAAATAAATTAAATAATTAAAAAAAGAAAATGAATTTTCTGCTAGTAAGATCAAGGCAAATGAGGTAAAACAAAATTTAAATTAAACAAGATAACTAATTGTCATTATTTCAGTACTTGATATTACTAACAAGGACCCTTCCCTTATTGGCCATTTAACAAGCATTTATTAAGTACCTATCATGTGAGGGGTATTGGTGAGGGGTATACAAAAAATATAAATGACACAGGTCATCTCTCTTAAGAGATTAAAACTTATTTTAGACTCTAATAAATGAACTTCAGAACAATCAGGAAGCTAATAAGTGCAAAACAATACCACACGAATTAAATATAGAAATACTAAGAGGGAAGGCCGTAGGATACATAAGAAAAACCTTCCTGGAGATGAGCTTGAACCTCAGGATATCTTGAATAACAAGCAGTAGGAAAGAAGACAAAATTTATTTAAAAGGAAGGGGCATATCATAAGCACATTTTCTTTGTTTTACTTTAATTTTTTCAATTAACAAAAATCTCCCACCCCTCCTACCCCTCCCATTGAAAAAGAAAAACACTCTTGTAGCAAATATGCATCATTAAGCATAACAAATTCCCACATTAAAAACTTGAGCAAATTTTCATTAAAATACATATTTTAAAATAGCCAGCAGACATCAATGTAATTGTTACAACCAACCCAGATTTTTGGAGGGATTAATTCACTTTTATCTCTCCTACATTAAGTAATCAGGATCTTGTAGATCCAGGTCACATAATCCATCTCAATAACCAGTTAGGTCTCAAAAGTTTTTCCTCAAAGACCAATACAGATTAAGGTGTCAAGGTTCTGGCTGAGATACTCTGATGCCTAGAAGAAAAATCACAATCCAAACTGTTCAATTTCATGTCATCTACAACAAAATTAATGACTAAGTAGATCAGTGACATCTAGAGAAATTTATCCTGCATAGTATCTAACATATTCATTAATTATAAATCAGATGAATTTGGGGGAGGCTGATAACTTTCAAAATTACATGAATAAAGCCAGAATGGATCATTAGAAACCTCTTGCCTCAGAAATCTGCTTTTCTGTGATGTTTCAATTTATAAAATAAAAAAGAGGAAAAGTCCTTATTACTTTCCCTTTTTCTACTGTTTTCTGCTTTTTTATCCTTTTCTTTGCTTCTTCATTTAGGGTTGTTATGCTAAAAATTCTATTTCAAGGAAATTTGCTTTATTCCAATCCAATATAATACATCAAGCAAGTATTAATTAAATTCTTAGTATGTGCAAGGTAGTCTTCCAGGTAGTGAGCAAATAAGGACAAAATGAAAAACCATGGATGCCTTCAAAGAGTTTATACTCTACTTCCTGATTTTTATAGACCAGAACACAAGAATGCCGTAAGGGATAAGAGAGGCTCTAGGAGGTATTGTCAAGGTGGCTGCATTTATTTATCTTTAGTCCTAGATTCATTGCCATGAAATCTCTCTGTTGTTTTCTGTGACAGCTCTGCAACTGCCCCAATCAAACAAGATTTCCCTGCCCCCAGAAAACACTCAAAGCACAGTGGAAGTACAGCCACAGACCCAATGCAAAATATACCTACATATATACTGATATACTACATATATATATATATATACTAATATATGATCCCCTCAGCCATTCTTCTCTGTGGCAAAATCCTACCTCTCTTCATAATCGCTCCACCGAGCACTGGATATCTAGCTTCCAAATATCAAAAGTACTTTGGTACTACCCTGTATCTCTCTGTTTATTTGTGCTAACTGAAGATAGACCCAGCATGGCATAGAAGCTAGTGTATTCCTCAGAGCCACTGACTACAGGTGTTGTCTTCATGTCTCTGGTTGAGCTGTACTACTTTCTTTGTTGTGCTAATACTTATCATACTCCCATTTCTTCCCTAGTCAATCCCTGAAACCTAAAAGCAGAAAAGAAAAGAAAAAATTCCCCTTGTCCTCAGAGAAAGGGGATCTGGGAGGACTAGACATATGAATAGATGGACCAGATAGCCTCCCATATAATATGATTTCAGAAGTACCAGGGAGACTCCCCAACCCATCCACCTAAATACCTCTTCTTATCACCTCTCATTTATATCTGAAGTGGCTTTATGAAAAGACAAGACCTTTCAATTCATAATCAGAGATAAGTATTAAAATACATCCCACCTCAGAAGAAGTAAAAGTCAAATGTAGCCCCCTTCTTCCATGGTCTGCTCCTTCCTCACTGTGCTTCTCAAATAAAAGGGATGTGTCTGGGAGTGGCAACAGAAAGTAAGGAGATGTGGCTATGGCAGGAAGTGTGCACAGAAAGTTAAGGTCAGAGAAAGATTCCATAGCAATGGAAATGATAGAGTTGCTCTTGCCAGGGCTGTCTGGTAAGCTCACTCGCCTTCCTCCATGATGGTTTTCATAGTGGCCAGAAGGGGTCAGAGATTCCTTAGAGTAACAAGACAGCCAAGACCATGTTCCATACCCCACACTATCCCAAACACAACCAAATCCTGAGTCCATGAGCCCTGTGCCATGAGCTATATAAGTCTTCAAAGGTTCTTTCTATATCACAGTCTGGGATCCTATGATCTTCTAGAGTTTCTGCCTCTCCATTTAGTGAATCAAGCATTAGATAGACAGTCCTTTGCCTGCTCAAAGGGGAGCAGAGGTAAAGAATTAAATAAACTCAAACTATGTATATCCTAGAACTTTTATATTCAAATCAATCTTAAGTCTAAAAAGAATTCCAAGGTCTAGGGGAATGGCAGGCTTATAGAGCCACTTGGTAGGTATTTTATACATTTATTGTACAATATTCTCTCATTTCAGGAACTATTTATCTCCTCCATTGAGTTCATGCTACATAGAATATCCAAGCATACATATCTGCTTCTATAGAGAATCAACTCCAGCTAGGTGGCACAGTAGAAAAAGCACTGGGCCTGGAGTCAGGAAGACCTGATTTCAAATCCAGCATCAGACATTTCCTACATGTGTTACCCTGGGCAAGTCACCTAACCCCCTGTTTGCCTCCGTTTCCTCAACTAAAATAGGGAAAATAACAGCACCTACCTTGCAGGATTCTTGTGAGGATCAAATGATATAATATTTGTAAAACACTTCGTATAGTGCCTTGCACATGGTAGGTGCTATATAAATCTTTATTTCCCCTTTCAGCACTAGACAGCACTAGAGTTCATCAAAACAACAATAATAACAAAAAAAAACCCAGAAAGTTCAAAGTCGGGTTAGTTCTCAAAGTTAAATTCTAATTGGGTAGATCCCATACCTATACATTCCAGGACAATAATTCAACACTGCTCCACAGAGAGAAGCAAGATTGAGGGATAAAAGATTTATGTGACTTTCTAGAAACCATGGAGAGCACAAGCATTTACTTAGCACTTATGTCCAGCACAGTATGTACAAACCTCTAGCATGAGTTTAGGACTTCCCAGTGAGGCTATCCTGATAGCCTGTGCACAAGGCACTGCCTTAGGCAGGCTATTAACCAATTCATACAAAAGAGAAGTGATTGATAGCAGATTCTTTCTTGAGAGTAGGTATTTGTCGAGTAAAGAGCATACCCACAGAGTAGATAACAGGGCTACCAGACTGAATGAAAGTTTTAGAAAAATCTATGGTTAACAGAACAAACATGTGAAGGAGAGCTTGGGGAAGTGTCAGAAAGATATTCCATCACTTTATAGGTTTTCCAAAGACTAGCCTTGTCTAGATGACAGAGTAGGAGCAGTGAAATGTCACATATGAAATGGGATCTAATTGCAAGTTTCCTTCACCACATACATGCTTTGATTAAAAAAGCTTTAAGAGTCTCATGAACTCCCAATCATTTGCCCTTTGTGGTAGTGCTTTTTAGAAGGTTAGAGATGACAGCTTATATTCATCGTGGTAGAATGGAAAGAATATTGGCTGTGGAGTTAAAGGACATGTGTTCAAATCTTAACTCTACCACTACCTGTATGACCTTGGGCAAATCACTTAACATTTCTGAGTCCGTTTCCTCTTCTGAAACGAGGGAGTTGGACTAAATAACTTCTGAGGTTCCTTAAGCTCTAAATATTTGATCTTTGAAACAGGATTGCATATTACTGAGCATGATTTTTGGAGGAAATTTTAGCTCAAAGATAAATATGTAAATATTCGTCAAAAATTGGAAATTAGTTTAAACCAGAGACTACTTTTCATAGGAAACAGTTTTAATAAATCCTTGTAGTTCACTGGATGCCACAGTTTCTGAGCACTTTCAGAAATATAAGCCAATCTAGATAGTACCTGCCTAGATGCTGCAATAGAGAATTTATATACATATGTGTGCGTATAAGCCGATAGAAGATAAAAGGAAAAAATACATTGCTCTGGCAATAGTGAGAACTACTCTTCAGCCTCAGCCAATACAATAAATCCCTTGAAGAAATTTGATGAATGAGCTGAGAATTTGGTGGGGGATTCTAACCAAGCTCAGATCATCCCTAAGACTTCAGCCTCAACACTTTCCCTCCAATCGTTGCAGAGATTGATTTCTTCTCTCAAATCTGAATGGACAGAGTGCTGAGTAGGTAATGTCATTCATGACTGAAGACAGCCCCCTACTGGAAGAATTTAAGAAGTCCACTGCCAAACTCCTGCACACTCTTGAAAACCCATTGTGAGCTGAAAAAGTGGGACTGATGTGTCTGACAGTGACAGAGATCCTATACAGAGCTGTCATAGCATATTTAGAAGTAGAAGGGACATTGGAGGTTATTTAGTCAATCAGATTTCCTCATTTTTACATATGAAGAAACTGAGACTAAGAGGGGCAAGTGTCTTACCCAGGGTCACACAAGTAGCAAGTGACCAAACCAATATCCAAAACCAAGTTCCCTGACTCCAATGCAACATTTTTTCTACTGTACAAAAGTTTTGAAATTCTAGTGTCTTTGTAATTTTGAAGCAAGACTGATAGTATCTAGCAGTTGGAAGTAAAAAAAAAAGGATGCTCTAGAATCTCTGTCAGGATGCAACTGCCTATAAATTAATAGCTTTATTTAATAAACCCATACATACTCCTGACATTGAGGTACTGTCAAAAAACTAGTTCTAGGATATACAGAATTTGCCATGTGGGTTATTGATAGTAGAGTTAGCATTGGAATTCGGTGCAAAGAATTTGAATACATTTGAAAGACAGAGTGTTAGTGAGAATTACAGAGTGAAATTGGGAGCCAGAAACCCAATTTGTGTAATTTATGCAAAAGAATCACAGTATGTTCAAGGCTAGATCTATGGTCCTAGGTCAAAGTGTACTGGGATTTGGGATAAAAGTAGGAGCACTAGGGGATCTGTGTTGTATTCTGTGTTCTAATATCTCCTTTATACAACAATGCCAGCACAGAAGAGAACTGATTAAGAACCTAGTCGAATTCTAAATTGTATACATAAAAAGCAAATTAATGAGTTCCTTATGGTCACCACAAGGAATGAGTAAATGCACAAGATGTGTAGAAGGGGACACAGAGTATGAGGTATGAGAGCAATGTAACTTCAAGTAAACTTCCTAACAAAGGCTTAACTTGGAATGAGGCAAGGCCAAAGGAATTAATTGTAAACCCCATTTTTTATATGTTTATAAGAGCATCATATAATCTTAATAAAGCTTATCCTCTCCATTGATAGCTCCTTCTTCCAACTCAAGGCACCTGATTTGTTTGCTTTGTACATGTGAACAATGAGAAAAATCAATCACCTCCAACCCATGAAAACCTGGAAGGGGCTTTATAAACAGTCCTTTTACTGACAAGAGAGCCGATGAAAAGTATAGTTTTTCCAGCTATAACATGAGCAGTGGCCACACCCCAGTAAAACCATCTAGGCAGACAAGCTAAACCAGGTTGAGGGTAGCTGACAGGCTTCAAACCTTTTGATGAGTAAGAGAGATGTCTACTCCAAGCATGTGAAGACTTTCTCTGGCAGAATGGGAAGATTACAAAAACTTGTTCCAACAGCCATGAAGACGGTTGAAGCAAGTGCTATGGAGTGCAATCCTGGCCATCACCAGTCATCTTGACTTTTGTCCTGCCACTGGACTTGGATGACTCAGGAAGAGACAGGGAGGCAGATGGCTTTATGCAACTCTGTCTTGCTCAACTCCAATTCACAAACAGCTCAAGACATCACCCTCATGAAGTCGTTGGTCCTCTTTGAAAATGAAGGACAAAAAAACCAAGTTTTTCCCAACAGGAAGGAAGGACCAAAGGATAATAAGGAACAGAGAAGGCCTGGGAACTTTTGATCTCTATAGAAAGGATGGCCAGTCAAATTCAAGTGAAGAGTATTGCTGTTTCAAAGTTAACAAAATCATGAGCCATTGGAAATTGGCTGGCTTGCTGAACTGCTTAAGGAGTAATCTGCATGCATAGGTTTCTGAGTTTTCCCTGCTAAGTCCTGGTGAATTTATTCCTCTTTTTCTCTTCTTTCCCCTCCCTGCCTCATTGCTGTCCAAAGAATGGCATCACTCTCTCTCCCTCCCTCTCATCCCTCCCTTCTTCTCTCCCTTTCTCTCTTCCCCCCCCCCAAAGGTTTCATCTGTAAAAAAGTAAAAAAGACATGGTCTTAGCTGACAATTCCCACCCACAAAATATACATTTATTATTCATCACTCCTAGTTTTATAAAGCATTTTAAAGTTTACCAAATATTTTACATATGTTATCTCATTTAATCTTCACAGCAATACCTGTTTTACAGATGAGAAAACTTATGGGAACAGAAAGAACAAATCTAATCTTTCCACATGACATCTCTCAAACTACTTGAAGGTAGTTCTCATTTCCTTTGAAGTCTTCCCAGCCACAGCTCCTTCAACCAGTCTTAATGGTATGATCTCTAGTCCCCTCCAGTCCTCTCCTAGTCATAGCTCTCTAGAGCCACTCTCTTTTATCAACACCTTTCCTAAAATGTGGTGCTCAAAATCTAACTCAATAGTATAACTGCAGGCTGACAAACAGAACATAGTAGGACTACTACATCTCTTTTTCTGAACACAATGCTTCTATTCTTCCATAAAATTCAGTTATAAATGCCTTACATGGCATAGAGCTGATCCTGTGCATTAAAGGTTGTATCAGCTGAGTGGAAACTCTAGCAGGTTCTGTGACATTGGAAAGGCTCCAAATGTAGTTCTAGCAATAAGCCATCTGCTTTTCCAAGTGACAGCCTAGCTAAGTACAAAGGGATTTGTTTCCACCAAGCTGGACACTTAGCAATGAATTCATTGTCCATATCAACCCATGCAACCAAGACAAATACAAAATGTCCCTAATTCTTGTGCAACGCCTTTCTGTTTCTTCAGTAATGGTGGCAAAAGTGGCAGACAGAAGAGCCAAGGGCACTAAAGTTCGCCCAGTTTTAGATAAATATTAACTTAGCATTCTGTTGGTGTTCTAAATGTGGTCTAAAGACCAATGGATATACAGTTCAGGGAAATGAATCAATCTTAATCTTGAATAAATTAAAATAGAAAAGGAAAGGAAATGACAGATAAATGGAAGAATGACTCACAAGGTACCCAGGGAAAAGAAAGTAGACTTGGTGCAGTTGGCTTTATTGTGTTCAAAAGCAACAATAAACATTATTTCATGATACATTTGGTCATTTCAAATTTCAGGGCTTAAAACAAACACTTCCAAGACAACCCCTATGAAAATCATTGCTGCTTATGTGCCATCTATTACTGAAGATAATAAGAAAGAAAAGCTCTAAAAAAGATTCAGTAGTACTTTCAAAATTAAATCCATATAAACTTTAAATCATTTTTTTATAAAGGTGAATACAAGAAAGGTGTAACAACAGTGCTACTTGCTGCTACTGTGGTTGTGTAAGACCAATAACACCAACACACAGGAGGGCTGCTAGCACAGGTTCTTTGATCTGTTTTTCCAAAGGAAATCAACTTTAAGGGGTTTACAATCTCACTTTAATTAAACATACATATATCATTCACTTAGTACAGGGGGAAAAGTCAGCACCCTGAACTTCAGAGCAAATACAAACAGAAATTACAGAGAAAATATAAACAGAGCAAATAATGCAAATCAACAGACAGGCTTCTAGCTGTCTGACCAAAGCTTTACATACATAGTTACCAGAAAGAAAAGCACCAACATCTCGGTTTTCAAAGCCAGGGGCTCTTTAACGGCTACCCAGAGTCTCCACACCAACACTCTTCCAATGAGTGAGTCCCAAACAAAATGCTAACCTCAGAGAAAATATACACTTTTTCAGGGTCAGAGTGCTTCACACCTCTTTAAGGTTTCACACCTCTCAAGACCTAGCTAGCAAAAGGATGTGGGCCTTCCTACAAACAAAGGCAAGACTCAATCAAAGGCACTTGATTGCCTTAGTGCTGAGAAGCACTCCAAAACAAAAGACAACAAAAAGTCCCATTTTGCTTGCCATTACAAAAGGACAACAAAAAGTATATTAGAAAACATCATTTAAGTAAGAGATGAGAAAAGGTCAAAGGTTTCTAGACTACACAGAAAATCTACATCTCTATATCATTGATACTTTCTTTTGAAAAAAAAAAAAGAAATCAGGAAGTCCTAGATATAGCAATTATAAAATATCATAAAAATAAAAGTAATTATATTTAAGCAGACAGATAATTACTAGATACTAAGAGCTATTCTTCTACTAGGAGTTTGTGTCTGACTACTGACTTGTTAGAGCAAAAATCAAAATCAATACCAAACTACAAGAAAAAAATAAAGCAAGAAGTTATGGTGTACAGTTGAGGTTACTCAGACCTGTGCTATTTAAAAAAAACTGTTGTTAAAAAATGGGGGGAAATAGATAAAAGAATAGACATGTACAACTATCATCATTTCCTAAGGAAGTTTAATTCATGTAAATTAACTTCCATAATGCAGAGACAAAAAGAGCCTAGAAACTACCTCAACCAGAAAACACTTAACCATTTTCCTAAGAGAAATGGGATAGCAACCAAGAAAGTTTAGAATATAAATTCTAAATTTGAATTTGTACATTGAATGCAAACATTTTGTATTAGGATGCTAGATTATGAGCAGCATCACCTCATAAAGCGGTGAGAATTAGTGGAGGGGAAAAGAAGTTAAAAGAAATAATGGCAAAAGACTCAACTAAGCAATGTCATTGCAACGGTATTAATGATGGTACTGGAGGGGAAATAACAGAAAAAAAATTGAAATTTTCGGTAAAGATTTTTGTAAGAAACTTCTTATCACTGTGAAAGTGGGATTACCACACTTTTATTCTAATTTTTTTTATTTTCTATTCCAATACCCTAGTCTTTAGTGTGCTACATGAAGTGGAAATGGCACTGAAGAAACAAGAATGAGAAAAACAACTGAACTAGATAAAATATGGTCGGAGGAGGCTCGTGCTGGTGGTGGTGGCACAATTTTGAAGGCATTGTGGTATTGATTCTTACTGTGTATAAAAGAGGGGAGAATGCAAGGACTTCAGAGAAGTTATACACTTTATTATTGCCAAAAATGATGACTGGAAAAAAGTTATCCACCAGGAACCCAAGATATCCTTGCTGTATTGCTAAATTGAAATAAATGATACTTATAGATGTGTGAATTATTTCATGCTGAAGGGAACACAGCAATTTTACTCAAGTAAAGATGTTAGAATATGGAGAGATAGAACACCACTCTTATATTTGCAGAATGCTCAATACAAGTCATCTACACCACTGATTTCTGTGTAATTCTTGCCCATGTCTTTCTGCAAATTCTCTATAGGATGTCCAGTCAGTGTTCTAATGGCATTCCTCTTGTTCTCTGAATATCTTTATGATTTCTACCTCATTCTTATATTTTTCATGAGTATTTAACCACTCAAATACAGGAAAATACAATATTTACATTAAATATCTTTCTTGCTAAAGTGTATGTAGGATTAATAACAAAATAATCATTTCATTCCCTTAGAAACACAGCAGGAAACACTATCCTCATGAGTTCTAAGTGCAACTTGCAGATAATGTTCAAATATCCATGTAGTTTTGTTCCTTTGATGTGGTTTTCATTTCTGTGACTTACATAGGAAATTTGGAAACAGTAGCTATAAGTATTTCACTGGAGAAAATGAATATTCATAAATATTCTTCTCCTTCATATATTTAGAAAGCTTTCATCAGCACTATATATTCATACATTTTCAGTCTAATAAAATTCCTAGCTAACATGTCATCTGTGGCCCAGTACTCTCAATTTAAACCACATTCAGCCTGGAGAGCTTCTTACAAAACAATATCTTTTTCTCATATACACCCAGTATTCTGGAAACTCAGAATTAGGCCTGTATTAATCCTCTCCAAAGTTTCCCCTAGGACTATCCAAATATATCCAGGTCTCCACAGATATTAGTAAAGGGACTCCAATGTGACTAAGCAGTACCAGGTTTTATAATATGTTATAAAGCAATCATCAGAATGATTTGATGTTATATAAAAATTATAAATGTATAATCAAATATTACTGTTTTCAAGATATTAGGAGACACCCTGTTTTCCAGAGCTAAGGCCCAGCAAACAAGCTGTGCCTTAAGCTTGGCATACCAACAATCCTTTGCGCTCACCCTCTAAATGATCTCAGCCACAGCAAAATGCCAGAATTGTTTCATTTGGCCAGCACCAGGTGTTCTCTGAGCTTGGACAAGCACCTGCTACATACATGTTCTGGTCATTAAGCCCTGCTATGAATTAAACTTGTCTCATTGTTGCTGTTAGCCCTCATTATCAGCGCTACAGGTCACTGCATAGCAATTGGTATATAAGTATTAAGATTTGCCTCCACTTCCTTGACTTCCCCTACTTAGGGCTGGGGAGGTGGCACGTGTCTTTAGATTCCTTCCTTGCTTGCAAGCTATTTCCCTCACTTTGAAATTTAACTTCTCTTTGATTCCTGACTCTCGTGTTTCTAGCCTGCTCTGTTCAGCTCCAGCCATCCACAGGTCAGAGGCCAGCTCCACCCAGTTGACACTGTGCTGTAAGAAATTATTAATGTGATGAATACTGAGAAGTGTGAAAAGATCTACATGAGCTAATACAAAGTAAAGCAAGCAGAGGCAAGAAAACAATATATACGATGACTATGACAATTGAAATGGAAAGTACAACCACACACAAAAATAAAAAAGGAATGTTTCAGGAAATTCTGGCAAGAATGTGGAAAAAGGAAAGAAATTACCTGGCTCTCCCAAATTCCCCCACAAGAAATTTAAAATAACACCTCAAAATGAACTTTGAGTGGCAGAAATAATTAAAAGTCAGGGTAAAGCAGTTGTCTATTAAGACAACTTGGGAGGATATAAGGAAAGACCTGACCTCCCAGCATGGTAGCCTAGACTGATTGAAGGACATATACCTCCAGGCAGATACCTCTAAATTAACAAACAATGAATCCCGAGGGCAGCTGTGTTGGGCTGCAGCCTCAGCTTCAGGAAATTTTTCCCTATAGAGAATATGGGGATCAGACAGCTGATAAGGGAAGATTTGGGGGACCCTCCTTGTGCTGGACATGGGGCTCAGCACACTGACCAGATGCAATCCCAGGCTGTGGCTGCAGGTAAGGAGGAGTAAGCACACCAGTAAGTCTGGTCACAGAGGGTCGGGGTCCCACTGGCTGTAAGTACTCTGAGTCCCTGTTTTGGGTTGCATGGTAGAGGGGTGAGTTGAAGCTTGAAGCCACAGGAGGAACCACAGGGAGTAAAAGTGTTTACTAGGGGCCCTGGCTGTGGGTCATAAGAGGAGTACCTAAGGTCAAGCCCCAGAGAGTTCTAAGAAAGCAACAGCATGAAAAATCTTAAGCCTGAGACAGTATTTCACACACCTCAGGACTAGAGCCTAACTCTAACACAAAGTCAACAGCCAAGAAATAAGCCACTAAAAAAATGAGTAAGCAAAAGAGAATAAATACTTGACCATAGAGAGCTGCTATGGTGATAGAAAAGATCTGGATTAAAACTCAGAAGAAGATAGTGAAGTTAAAAAAGCTATTTCTACTTCAAAGAACAATGTAAAAAGGTCACAAGCTATAGATTTCCTGAAAGAGAGGTGATGAACTAGACATGCTGAATGAAACACATTTTTGGACATGGTCAATTTTGAAATTTGTCTTGATTGACTATGCATAATTGTTTCAAAAATATTGTTTTTCTTTTTTTCTTTGTCAGAGAGAGGGAAGGGAAAGAAAATGAATGTTTGCTAATTGAAAAAAAATCTAGAAGGGAAAAAGACCTATTTATTTATAATTTTATATTTATTATTTAAATTTAATATATTATTATTCATAAATATTTATAGCAGCTTTTTGTCATGACAAAGAATTAGAAACTGAGGGGATGGGGGGAATTGGGGAATGGCTGAACAAGTTGTGGTATATGATTGTAATGGAATACTATTGTGCCATATGAAATGATGAGCAAGATAGTTTCAGAAAAAACCTGGCAAGACTTACATGATTGGTGCAAAGTGAAGTGAGTAGAACCAGAAGAACATTGTAGACAATAACAGAAATATTTGTAGGATGATCAACAGTGAAAAACTTAGCTATTCTGATCAAGACAATGATCCAAAACAATCCCAAAGAACCCGTGATGAAAAATGCTATCCACCTTCCAGAGAGAGAACTGATGAACTCTGAATGCAGATTGAAGCATTTTTTTTAATTTTCGTTGTGTCGTTGGGGTGTGTGTGTGTGTCTGTGTGTCTGTGTGTTTTCTTTTGCAACATGGCTAATGCGGAAATATGTTTTGCATGCTTGCCTTCTCAAGGAGTGGGAGAAAGGTGGGAGGGAAAGAATTTCGGTACTCAAATTTTTAAGAAATGACTGTTTAAAAAAATGTCCATGTAATTAGAAGGTCTTCATCAAATTGGTGCAGTAAGAACAGGTGGTACAAAATATTCTCTCTCCCTCCCCAGCTGCCTCCCTCATCCCCTAGTATAGGCATACACACACACACACACACACACACACACACACACACACACACACACACACACACACCAGGGAATACTATCTCTCTATACACACCAGATCCCTGAAGAGAGTAGCAGAGTGATCCTCACAAGTTCTGCCATTAGGAGTCCTTTTCGCCCAATGTGAAGTCCTCATTAAGTTCTTCTTGGATGAGCTCTGAAGATTGGTCCTTAAATAGAGATTCTTTCCACCTTGAAAAGTGCCCACTCTCTGAAACATATTTTGGATGATTATATCCTCTATCCCCCTGTGTTTGTCCATGTTTGCCTTTGGTGTATGTCTCTCTCTCTCATCAAGAGTGAATGAGTTGTTTCATATTGTCAAAGTCTCTCCAGTGACACGATCAATGGGAATGGGAGGAAGGAGAGAGACAGGAAGAAAGTCTTCCCCCCAATCAAAAAGATTTGGTTCAAACTGGAATCCTCAACTTCAGAACTGGAATCTTCCACATCTGGAATAGACAACACTGGACTAAACTCATAGTTGGACTGACTGCTAAGTTATTTGGAGACCCAGGGGACATGACTAATACTTTCAACCAATCATATTACTTTTTCTTTGACTCACTCCAAGAGAGTCACACCTTGTAAAGAGATCACAGGTGTAAACCATCTGGTTTATACATTTTAAAATTCATTGCAGTAAATGATTGATTGGGGCAAGAGAAGGAACCCCATTTTCCATGACTTTAAGCTTTTCCACGGCTATACATTCTTTTTTTTTATCTAGGTCTAAATAGTTAAGATATTTACCGTTTTATAATGAAGTTTGAGATAGAGTAATGCCATGCCCCCTTCCTTCCAGCTTTTTTCATTATCTCCCTTGAGATCTTAGATTTTTTTTTCTTCTTCCAAATGAATTGTTATCATTTTGTCTGTTTATATGGTACGGTAATTAAATTGGCATAGTCCTAAACTTGTTCTGTCTTTCTGTGGTTTGAGTATTAGGAACATATTTGTTACACGAAAGGAATTTGGTAGCGTCCCTTCTTTCTGAGTTTCTGAGAATATTTTTTTTTTAGTATAGCATAATGGACAGAGAGCCAGCCTCTTAACCAGAAAGACCTGGGTTTAAGACCTTGCTCTGACATATGCCAGCTATGTAACTCTGGGCAATTCATACTTAATCTCTTGGTGCTCCCATTCAAATCTCTAAGAGGAAGTGCCAATCTACATCTGTAGAAAGAATGCATCAGGAATTACTCATACTAAAAACAAAAACAAACAAAACCACAAGTCTAGTATCATCTCTATGTCTGAATTATTCTTTAACATTTTATAGAATTCATTTATAAATGGGCCATCTAGAACAGAGGTTGCCATTTTACCTTTAGCAGTTTATTTATGACTTTTTTTTTCCTCTAAGGCTGTGTTGTTTAAGACATTTTTTGTTTTGTTATCTTGGATATTTTGTATTTTTGTATATTCCCTTTGAATTCTCAGCTTTGCTGACAAATAATTGCATATGGTACTTTCTGATGGTTCTCTTTATTTCTTTTACATTGTGGATTCACTTTGTTTATTTTTAATTTTCCTCTCTTTTTATCAGGTTGGCTAGAAATTTATCCATTTTGTTAGTCTTTCTAAACATAGCTCAGTTTTTTGTGTCAGGTCTATAATCCACATATTTTAAATTTTCTTTACTTTAATTTTCAAGATTCATTTATGCTTGCTTTAAGGTTGTTAATTTGTTTATTTTGAGGCATTTTAAATTTCATACTAAATCCATTGATTCTCCTCTTTTCTGTTTTATTAAGATAAGTTTTCAGAGATACAAACTTTCCTCAGCGGACAGCTTCAACTACATTCCATAAGTTTTGGTGTGCTGTTTCATTATTATTATTATCTTTAGAATAATTATTTTTAACTCTAATTTTTTGATATACTTATTATTCAGGATAGCACCCATTGCTATAAGGGACCTACATCTTTTTTTTTTAATTTATTTTTAATATGTTTAGTTTTCAGCATTGATTTTCACATGCGTTTGAATTACAGATTTTCTCCCCATTTCCTCCCCCCCCCCACTCCAAGATGG
>CM053627.1:118679486-118738747 GCA_028646595.1 Phalanger gymnotis | reverse complement strand
AGTCACCAATCCACACCCACACAGGTTTCACACCTGACAGGGCCCTGGGCCTGGGGCTTAGCACTTAACAGCTGAAAGTACTTCCACTCAAAAGAAACAAAAGCCATACTAATGAGACAATTTTGCTTAACAACACACGAGCCTAAAAGGCAACAAAACTGTTGTGGTAGAGATAGACGGCTGCCTATCCAGACTCACCATAAGAGAACTCTAAATATTAGTCAGAATGTAGGACCTTGACAGACACTGACACTCCTTCAGATTCAAGCATCATGACCAATTGCAGGGAAAATAGCTGGGGTTATGGATTAAATGATGATGATGATGATACACTTTAAGGTTTAAAAAGTTCTTTTCAAATATTATGTCATTTGATCCTCATGACAACCCTAGGAGGTAAGTGTTATTATTATCCCCATCTTACAAACTGAGGCAGATAAAGGTTAAGTGACTTGCTCTATCACACAGCTAGTATCTGAGATGGGATCTGAAGCAACATCTTCCTGATTCTAGGTCCAGCAGTCTACTGTATCACCTAGCCACCAACTTGTAGCTGATACTGATAGATTAACTCCAACAGGTCAAGTTGAGGTAGTAGCTACAAAATTTACAGTATACAGAACAGGCTGTTAGGGCATTTGATCCATTAAATAACCAAAGTTGCATTTTTTCAATAATGTGCCTTCAAACGAATTGTAATATCCAGAAACATAGAATATAGTGAATAAGATTCAGACCTGAGTGGATGGTCTGAAGATGCTATAAATTCTTATAGTCAGTGTGGACAATGATGGCATATGTTAGTTTTTTCAAGATGGCACTGCTCCATACCTCTAACGAAGTTTAAATTGTAAATATATCTAATGCTGCATCCATTGTTTTTGTATTCATCAACTTGTGAGAAAAGCACTTCAGGGAAAATTCTTGAGGTCAGGGACTTTTTTCCCATTTGTATTTGTACCCCTGCATAGAACAGTCCTTGGCACATAACACTTAATAAATGTTTCTTGAGTAATTGACCTCTAAAAGGATGCTCTCTAAAGAAAAGCAGATTTTAGCTCAGAATAAGGTAAAATTTCTTAGCAAGTAGAACTTTTCCAGAAGGGAATGGCCTGAAACAACTTAAAAAATAGTTGTTTCCTCATCCCTAGGGGGTCTTCAAGCAGAAGCTGGATAGCCATGTGTTGTGGATACTGTAGAGGATTCAGATGCGGGTTGAACTAGCTCAGTTCTTGGGTCATTTCCAACTGTGAAAGGCTATGATTCTGTGAGAAATTGGAGACATTCCTGTTCAAGATGAACTATTTCTCTGAATCTGATATAGTGAGACAAAAATCAAGGTAAACCAGTCCTTCAGCTTACTAAGTTCAAGGGGCTAATTACAAGAGTCAAGTCAAGCATTTATTAAGTGCTTACTTTGTGCAAGTGTTGAGGATACAAAGAAAAGGAAAAAGAATCCCTGCTTTCTAGGAGCTCATAGTCTAATAAAGGAAATGAAATACAGTTATGTACAGATAAACTATATAAACTGTAAATTAGAGTTACTTTCAGAGAGAAAGCCACTAGCATTAAGGGAGACCAAGAAAGGCTTCTTTACATAAGTGTGATTTAAACTGAGATGTTGAGGAAATGGCAAGGAATCTAGCAGAGATGAGGAAGGAGAGTATTCCAGGTGTGGAATTCAAGTGGAAATGTATGAAATAGGGAAATAATGCATACTGTGTTAGGAACAGTAAGGAGGTCAGTATCACTGGGTTGTAGACTACATGGAAGGGAATAAAGTATAAGAAGATTGGAAATGTAGGAAGGGGCCAGGTGAGAAATGATTATTTTCTCTCACCTATTCCTGAACAGCTAACAGGAAATGATCTCTAAGTGGATATTTATGTGGTTAGTGTGATCATTGTGTTACTAAAAGAATCATAATTCAAGTCACACCAATCACATAAAGCACTGGCCAATTAAAAGGTCTCTCAGAATTGTTCTGTACACCTGGTGTCTCCTGGAACATTTTGGAGTTATTTCAGAAAACTAGTGAAAAGTGCCATCGAGTAGACAAGCTAGGAACTTAGCAGCAATAGTTTCTTCCAACCTAGGAAATGGGAGTATGTCATGGAGGTAGAGATCACCTATGGATGTATAGAATCCACCTAACACGAATCTTTAGAAACTCTCCCCGATGTTCTAGTCCATATAAACTTTGAAAGCTTCAATTTGTCAAACAGTTGGTGCTGGCATTGGTACTAGTGAATGACTCAGCGCAATCTGCATATTGAACAAAGTCCTAGGAAGTTCAAGAAAATCGTATCATTAATATAATGCACCAACATGGTCCAGCAGATTTTGATACACTAAATTCATGAACCTTTGAAAAAGTAAGGAATTGTTCAATACAACTGGGATATGCTGGCATTAATATGGATCATATAAATTTAGTTTAGATCCCTATCACTTTGGAATGCCTCACTTCTCTTGATGCAGTGGGGACTATCTTATGAAATTATAATTATGTGACTAACTATAGCTCAAACTCTCAACCAGAGCATTCTCTACCAATAGACCAGGAACCAAAACTCAAAGAGCAAAGGTTTTAACAAGGACAGAATAACAAAGTAAATGATAACGGAAATCTGTCCTTCCTATGTACACACACCCACACACTCACACCCACACACACCCATATACACACACACATACACACACACAAAACAAAAAACCAAAAAACCTTGGACAACTCTCCATTTTGTGTCCCAAATGGAATACCTCTCACAGCTTTATCTCCCAGAAACATATAGTTTCAATTTCATGTATGCCATTTCTATCTGCCGTTTTGGGCTTCTCTTCCAAGATCCTACTGTCATCTGACATTGAGGATTTTTTTTCCCTTAAAATAAATTTAATTGTTTAATATTTTACGGAATTGCCTGGTCAGCATGCCTGAGGTTTAATCAATAAATTTGCAACACATTTATTAGCTAGGCTCTCAAAAGGGCCCCTCTAGGGGCTATTAAGACTTTTTATTAAAACCATGATCCTCTTCCCCTCATCCCAGACTCTCTAAGGCTATTAGGTTGCGGCAAGTAAACTCTTTTCTTTTCTTACCACATCCCTGGAAGTCTAGGCCACACAAATTACCTTTAAGCTTTAATAAGTTCAAAGGAAGCAACTAGCAAGAGTGGATATGGATCTGGTGACCTTTATCCCTCACTCTTTGTTACAAGAAAGTTGTCTTCTATGCCTTACATAGTATCAAAATGGATATGCTAACTACCTTGATTTGCTTGAGCCACTCTCCCCACCCACTCCAATTACCCAGGTAACTGAGAAGAGTGTATGAGGACTGGCTGTATTAGCTAAGATACAGAGTAGCTTGACATACCAACAATCGGGTACAATGACTGAGAGTAAACTCAACTGGATGTGCAGAAAATCAGCAACTCTGAAGCCAATTAAGCTCACACCAGCCTTGAAGCAGCCCCTGAGCCAATTGCGATGGTTTATGGACCTTCAAGAGACATTCTTATCTTCAGAGACTCCCTTAACTTTGGGTTATGGGCTCTCAGATCCTGTTTTATGGTTTTTGGAGACATTCCCTTGTCTTATTGTTTGTATTCAAGCCTTGAACTGTCAGGATTGCTTATTACCAAGTATGACTTCTAATTTGTGCATCAAAGGGTCACAGTTACAACACTTAGAATTCTTCACTCCCCCTGTTTCCTGGATCTCCTCTTCCCCTTGCAAATGGGCCTCCCTGACTCATCCCTTTCTAGGACCTGCCCAATTCCTACCTTTTCCCCCAATTCCCTGACTTCCTTTGTTTGAAAAGTATAAATATCCAATTCTTTCCAACTCCCCTTTGAACAGATGAGAACACTGTCTCACTATTCCAGCTTGCAGCTCCTTCTCAGACAATAAATGCATTTATAATCTTTGTAAACTATGATGAGGACTCTGGTTCATTCCAGACTCCTTTTCGGATTTGGAGTTTCTTCTATTTTAACTGTTCACAGGGGTTTTTCTATAACCACAACTACTATTTAACAATGTAATATTGACTTTTGGTACCCAGAGAAAGTTATATGATACCTAGAGGTACAATTCGGTAAATTTTATAGGCCCTAAAAATCATTCATCAGATCTGGTACTGAGAGTACTATATCACCACAGACCAGAAATGGAAGGGATGTCAGGGGCCACCTAATACAAACTGGACCAAATCCCTCACCATCTATGAAATGGCCAAAAAGGGTCATTTTTTCTTTGGTTGAAGCTCTCTATTGAGGAGGAACCCACTACTTTCCAAAGCAGTCCATTATACTTTCAGATACCTGCATTTGTTGAGTTTTTCCATATAGCAAGCATAATCCACGTCCTTGAAACTTCAACCTGCAGTTATTGGTACTGGCCTTTGGGACTAAACAGAATAAGTGTAATCTCTCTTACACAGAACAGGTGTTCAAATACTAAAGATGTTTATCATTTCTCCCCTAAATTTTCCCTTCTTTACACTAAATATCCCTACTTATTTAAATCAGATTTCATTTGGCATGTTCTTAATCCAAAGAGAAAGCCATTATTCTTGATTAATCTTGGCTTTTTCTCTAATAGGGAGTGGTGCCTTCTGACAATTTTGTTTCAAGGTACCAACTTCTACTACTTATAGAATAACTTAATGCATAGCAAATGGCATAACTTTTAAATTCAAGATTCCAAGCAAATTCTTTCCCTTTATTCTTTTTCTTCTTACTTTCAAAAATAAAAAAAAAAGATTGATTAGAAGGGGAAAATAGAGTACATGAGTTAAGTATATAAGTATTTATTATACGTTATGGACTTGTTTATTAATGTAATACAGTGAAGTGAAAACTAGACATTGAAGTTTCACTGGTTCTGTGACCCTGAGTAAATCATGTAATTTCTCTAGCCTCAGTTTCCTCATCTGCAAAATTAAAGATTACACCAGATGCTCTGTAAGGTCCCTCCCAGCAGTGAAGTTCTATGACGCTAAATGTCTATTGTAAGCATGCTTATATCTTCATAGAAAAGGTCCTCAGGTAAAATAGGAAATTAACTGGACCTGTGGTTGATATCTCAAGCTTGCTTTTACAAACTCTAGCTAACTAGTGACTGCTCATCTTAAGAAAATGTCAGTAAGAAAGTTAAAATAGAAATTCTCTTATCACCCCTCCGTTGAAGGCTAATTTGCAGATGTTTAAGAATTTGTGTTACTAGGTCTTAGACATTTGTCTTAGAATAATGTCCTTGAGGAAACAGAGTTACCTCTTTATATACCTTGAGACCTTTCCAGAATTTGGGATATGGACAAATGTACTCTACATTAGTTTAAAAAGAGCCAGCTTAGGGGCAGCTAGGTGGTTCAGTGAGTAGAGCACCAACCCTGGAGTCAGGAGGACCTGAGTTCAAATCTGACCTCAGACACTCGACACATGTACTAGTTGTGTGACCTTGGGCAAGTCACTTAACCCCAATTGCCCTGCCAAGAAAAAAAAAAGAAATGGCTTGGCATTTACGTAGTATTAGAAAGTTAATAAAGCTCTTTACATATATTATTTTATTTAATCCTCACAAAAACCCTATGATGTAGGTGCTGCTATGGTCTCCACTTTTACAGATGAAGAAACAGAAACTGACTTGGGTTAAGTGACAAAATATAGAAAGAATAAATTAAAAGTAGTCTCAGAGGAGAGACACCAAGATTCATGAGGACTGGTATCCTAATGGGCAGTCATCTTCTAACACTAATACACTATTAATGAAGTTCTGAGTGCATCCAACCATTCTTAAAAACAATTTGGAATTATGTGAGAAAAGTTACTTAACTGCTTGTTGTCTTTGACCCAACAATCTCTTTATACAGTAATTGGTCATTGACAGAGAGAAAAGTCCCTAAAGTAACAAAATATTCATAACATCCCTCTGTGGGAGCAGAAAATTAGAACCAAGATGGGTAGCCATTCCCTGGGAAATGGCTGAACAAGTAGAATTATATGGATTATATAGACTATAATTGTGACATAAAGAAACTATGAGTATGAGGAATTCAGAGAAACACGGCAAGATTTGTATGATGAAGGATTACAAAGAAAAGAGAAGAAAACAAACAATATACATAATGACTGCAACAAAGTAAATGAAAACAAGAATAAAAGGCAGCTAAATTCAAATTACTTGCAATGAACAATTTTGGCTCTGGACAACAAACGATGAAACATTTCTTCTCTTAGTAGAGAGGCAGTGGGGGACTATGGTTGCAGAATGTCATACACACTGTCAAACGAGGTTTGTTTTTTCTTTGTCAATTGGTTTTGCTCAACTGGTGTCTTTATCATAAGCTCGATGGGGGATTACAGCATGGGGGTAGAGTGAAGGGCTGTATAACAAGAAATGATTATTATTTTAAAAACAAAAGATACAGAAAGAAACAAGGAAGTCATTGCTTACTTCTATACTTAATTAAAAAAAAATAAAAAGAGACAGTTTCCAGTCTTTCTTTGGAACCATGAACTCACTAACACACTCTCTCTCCCTCTTTCTCTGTCTCTGTCTCTCTGTCTCTCTGTCTCTGTCTCTGTCTCTGTCTCTCTCTCTTTTCCCCCCTCTTCCCCGCCCCCACTCAGTTCCAATGAGAGCACACTGGAGCTCAGGCCACAGGTTTCCCCTCCCTTCCAACTCTGGTAGAAATGGTTATTGCTTACATAAGACAGGGCACATGTACTGGCCTTGTTGAGTCTTTGGCATTGTGTCTTTTTATTTTTGCTTCGTATCTTTCCTAGAACATAGGTGGGCAATCTTGAGTTGGACATTCCTAATTTTGATGGCAGCCTTGTGAGTCCCAGTCATCAAGAGCTTTTGGGTCATCTCTCTGTTGGGAGACAACATCAAAAGAAATTTTCTACATCAAAAAGGATGACAACTGACAGGAGAAGAAACCCAAGTTCTGGGCTTATTTTCAGGGGCAGTGATTCCCCAGCCTGTGTCACCAGCAGCGTATAGCTCAGGAAAAGTAGGGCAGCACAAAGCCCAGCACAGGGGATTATCTCTAGGCCTTTGCATGGGGGATAAGAGGAAAGCCCTATGCTGGCAATGGTGTAGCAATGCTCATGCTAAACTGGTGAGATTAATATCCATAGGGCAGCAGCTAGGTCCATAGCAACACTCCGCCCATCATGATGAGGGGAGTAAGTCCAGGCCCCTTCATGATGGGAGGTAGAGTGGAGGCTGGGGGAGCCAGGAAGGAATTACAAGGAGCCCAGCACAGAAGGGCAGAGTGAAGCCCCTGTATTGGCAGTACTCAACACACTCAGGTCCAGATACAAGGGGGACACAACACAATATAGCATTGTTTGCACAGTCGATAACAAGAAACATTTATTAAGCACCTTCTATGTGCCGGGCACTGTATAGGCCTCAGTGGCAATAGCAGTGGGCAGTGGCTTGAGCCACAGTGGAAGTGGTATGGTTAGAGACACAGACCTCTAGTACAATGTGGGCTGTGGCACAGTGATAACGGAGACACATTGTATCTGTGTTTACTGTAATCTAGAATGATTGGCTTCCGCACATTGCTACTAATACACATCCAGTAGTCGCTGGACAATTTCTTCCCCAGAGGGCTTGGAAGACCTAGGAGTGGCTGTGTTGGGAGGTGACTTGCTTTCTGGTGGCTGGGGAGAGGTAAAGTTGTCTCAGCCCCTCACATTAGAGGGACAGTAAAGAAAAGGTCTCTAATGGGACAAAACTCTGGTATCACACCTCCATGAAGCTCCAGAGAGAGTGAGTTCTTAGCTGATAAACCACCGAGCAGGTGACACAGCAAGGTGATTCTTGATCATTTCCTTGGCATTAGGACAGGCTACAAGCAAGAGGATCTTTTAGCTACAGGACACATGTGATGAGGATAGAAGACAACAGAAAGTGTCATCATTTGCACTAGAGCCCTGATATTCCTGGTGCTGCTTCTACTCATAGTCACCTCTTTCCAAAAAGGTGAACTGCAAATATATGGCATCACCCTCACCCAATACATGGAACAAATCATTTAGAACTATCATTTGATCCCAAAATGAGATGTAGAGCCTGGGATTTTAGGTCTTTGTTCTCCCATATTCAATTACTTATTCAGGGCACCATTGCAGTTTTTAAAAAATCATGTTTTGTGTCTGTAGTCTTTCTGTTTTTGTTTTTTTCTTTTCCTCTTTCAGTGCTGCCTATGTTAGCAGATGTCTCACATGTCTTGTTTTGTAACAGCCCTACAGTCATTCAAGTGATGAAAATTCTGCTAGAAGACCTTTAAAACCTTAGCACCAAGGGGTAAGATGAGGTAAGAGCAGTATCCCAAGACCTTTAACCCTCTCCTCACTTTCTACTCCTCTCCTATCATGCAGGTTGGGCTAATTTTTTTTTTAAGGCACTGACACTGTCTTTGAGATTTCACTGGATCAGGGGACTAAGGCTCAGGCCATTGGCATATCTTCCTTGTCTCCTTAATCTAAAACATTCAGGATGTCCTGGGCTGAGGCTACTCCCTCAGGTTTCTAAGTGTAGAACAGAAAGACAACTGGCACTGACTCTGAATGTCTCCCCCTGCTCTCTGGCTAAGTAGACCTCTTTTGTTAGCTGTTAGATAAACTTTAAGTGTCTGATTTCATTACAGTTTCAGACCTAAAATACCAGGACATTCACCTGAATAAGACCCTATCCAGGACACTGTTTATAGGCCAAGGATAACCAGGCTGGTTTCGTCTGAGTAGGCTAGGAGAGAGCCTTAGATTTGGAATCCAAGAGAGGAGCTCCAGCCTCTCATTTTTTGGTGGTAGTGGTGGTGTTTGTTTTTAAACTCAGGTGACCAGGAAGCTATACCTATAGCTTAATCTCTGATGTCCTGAACCAATTAAATCTCAAATATATTCTCAATGCCTATAAGGAACAACTAGGCTCACTTGCATGGGGTGAGCCCTAAGACTTTGCTCTCATCAGACCCCATCCTTTGGTGCTAAGGTTTTAAAGCTCTTCTAGCAGACTTTCTTTCACTTAAAAGGTTTATGGATGAGTTGAATGAAAAGGCTGAGAGATAGAGTTTCTGGGTAATTAATAATAAATTTATTAATTAGGCTAACTGATAATAAATTGATGGCGAGTTGTTTTTCTTGGTAACCAAAGACAAAGCCATGGAGATCATTGAAAGCTTAAATGCCTTTGGAAAAGGGGGTACCCCTGGATGGGTAAAAAAGTAAATATTGATTGATGAACAATTAATGAGGCTTTCAAATGAGGATGTGGGCTGAAAGCCTTCAGCTCCTCCTGCTGAGGTTGCGGCTTGATCCTGAGACTCAGATGCCTCCAGTAATCTGGTAAAGGGAATCCATCTCTACCCAGACCACTTCATTTTCTCCTTCATGGGCTGGGTTACCCTAAACTTCAGTGCAGGGGTGCAAGGATTTGGGCTTAGTGCTTTGGGGCTGGAATTCATCTAGGTTAGATTTTGTTTATACTCTAAACAAAAGTAAGGTCTTCTAGTTGGGTGAGGTCCTGCCCAAGATCCAGGATTATGTTCCTGAAGATTTGGGCAATGTCATCTATCAGCAATCTCTTTCAGAGACTGACTGATTTACAGGGACTGACTGATTTACAGGGGCTGGTCCCTGAATGAAGACATGAAGACGAAAAGCCTTAATCCTAATTTAATTATTGGTTATTAATATAAAGAAAAATAATCACTTCTCTTATGGACTGTTGCTAAACAACCCTGACATCAAAGATGCAAGGACCCTGACTTAGGGGGCACTGAAGGGGGGGAAAAACCCAGTAAGCTAACAAAAACAAAACATGAAAAAACTATTGCGAGAGCTCCCTGAAGGAATGATTGAATAGGTGAGAACAAAGACTAGAAATCCCAGGCCTTACTTCCCACTTTTAAAAGAACAGAAAAAATGAATCTAAATGATACAGTACATATGATTGATGATGCCGAATAATTTCAGTTCACTGTAGTTTCCTGATATGGAGAGGTTACTATGAGTAGGAGCTGCATCGAGTACATTAAGGCTCCTGCACAGGTGATAACAGTTACTGAAGTCATTGATCTTCATCATAGATCGGGTCATCTGTAGTAAGGTGACTAAAAGATCATTACCTTCCTACATGTAGCCTGTTAAAGTTGGTAGCAGGAATCATTCTGTACCACCAAGGCCTTCCTATCTTGTTCTTCCCAGGAACGTAGGGGTAGGGTGGGTGTGTGCATTTTAGCCCTATTAGACGCCGCTTATAAAAGGATGCCCCTTTTCTTCCAGTAGGGAGGGGCTGAGCAGACTTTTTTACTTTCCCCATCACAAGAAGGCAAGCTATCTTGAAAGAGTGCCACTCCTTGGAACTCTAAACTCTCCCTGTGCAGAGGACCTGTCCAAAAAAAAAAACACCAGGAACTATACTGGTAGAGAGGCTCTATCAGTTCTAGATTATAGCAAAATAAAAGGGGGATGGGTTATATTAGTAGTGTCCAAACCAGTGCCCACTCTGGTAAGGTTTGAGTCTTTGCCCACTTTGTTGCCAGTAGGACCTGCTTCCATGGGATCTAGGCAGACAGTTTCACTTCCTTGTTGTCACCAGGAAGGGAATACTTTCCATGCATGGAGGACAGCATTGAAAAGGTAGGAAATAGAATAATGGATGTAGGGAATGTCAAGTAGGCCAGTTTGGTTAAAATGTAGAGTTTGAGAAGGGGAGTAAAAGTTTAATGAGCTAGAAAGATTGATTGTAAAAGGTTTTCAATGTTAAACAGTTTTTTTATTTTATCTTAGAGGAATTAGAAAATCAGCAAAACTTTCTGACTAAGTGACATGATCTGTCCCATGATTCAGGAATATCACTTTGGTTTATGGCTGTATGGAAGATGGATTAGAGTAGAGAGAGAGACTGGTGCAGGGATCCGATTAGGAGCTATTGTAGGCTGAGTCTGTCTTAGAGAGTTGGTTTGGTGCTTCAAGTCTGAAACTGGAACAAAATGAGATACCCATGGGATATCTAACAGTTAACAAAAGGAAGTTTACTTAACTATAGCATGGTAGAAAGTTAATGGGGAATAAGATCTTCCCTTCCCATCAATAGGCTTCATGTGGAGCCCATTAAGGGAAGCTTGCTTGCTTTTAGGAAGGCTTACATACTTTTTGTTAATTTCTAATTAAGCACTGAGTCAGGAGGGTTCTAGCTTCAAGCCTATTAGCTGAAAGAGTATATATTCTGAGAGGTGAGCTTCTGCTTTGGGGGCTCGCTTACAGGAAGGATCTTGTGATTCCCTGTTTGAGACTCTGAGTGTCCGTATGCTCAGAGCTCCCCGACTCCTCAGAAGTAAAAGCTCTCTCACTCCAGTGGTGAATGTCAAGTACACATATATACAGAGAGAGAGAAAGAGAGAGAGAGAGAGAGAGCAGTTTTGCTTTGATTCAGGCAGTAGAGCCTGAATCAGTATGAAACAGTAGAGTCTGTTGGTCTTTATTTCTCTTCTCTGTAATATTTTTTCTGTTTAATTAAAGAAGATTGTTTACCCCTGAAACAGCTGTCTTTCCTAGTAAAGCAGATAAAAGAACCTGCACTAGCAGTCATCCTGGGTATGCCAAGGTGGTTGCCGTCACACATGGAAAGGATACTCAGCTAGGCTATAGCTCTGTCAGGTAAAAGTAGGGCCTTCTCCTCTCCATGTGTAAACAACTCTGGTCAGTAAAGTATGTTGAGTATGCTAAGTCTCATGGTACTTCAGTGTCTGAAGGGCACTGACTACCAATGGGCAGGCCTCTTTTATGCCTTTAGGTGATCAGAAACTCATATTAACAACCCGAACCTTAGGCCCCTGAACCAATCAAGTTTCAAGGATAGCTTCTCTTCCTTTTAGGGGAAAAAATCCTAACCTAATCCACATGGCAAATACTACTCCTACCCCATAGGTGTAATAGTAATTAAGGTGGGACTTTTTGCTGTTGACCTTTAATGATTCTGGCCTTTGTTTGAATGGGGCAGATAAAATGAGATGTTTTTGTATTTCTCAGCACTGAGACAATTGGGGGCCATTGATGTGTATCTGATGTGATATTGGGGGTGAGGAACTTCTCCGTGCCCAGCCTGGGTGAGGTCAAGGCCCTGAACAGGTTATATAAGGACAAAGGTTAGCATTCTCTTGGAGCTCTGAGCCACAGCAGGAATGCCACATGACTCTGGGCCAGCCATTGTAATGAGCTCCCCAGCTGTACACCCAAAGGTTGATAACTACGAATTGTATTTGGTCTATAATTCAGGGTGCTGGTTTTTTCCCCTGAACTAAATAAATGATATTTTTATGCTGGATTAAAGTAAGATTGTTAACTCCTTAACATTGCTTTCCTTAATAAAGCAGATGAAAAGGACCTGGGCTTGCAGCATTCTGTGAGCTGGCTGTTGTTGGCTTTACACCCTTACAGCAGCTGCTAGCCAGATTGTTGATACAATATGCTAGCTTAGCAGTACAGACTAAGTGATAACAGCCTGAACTAGGGTGACTGCGGTAGAAATGAAGGGAAGGGAAGGATTGAGAAAAGTTGTGAAGGTAGAATCAACAAGTCTTGACAACTGATAAGAGGTAGGAAGTGGTAAGGGAGAGTGAAGAGTTGATGACTGAGACCTTTTAACCTGGGTGAGGGGGAAGGATGGTGGTACCTGCAAAGAGAAACAATGAAGTTCATAAGGGGTGTGAGTTAGATGATAAAGAGAATGAGTTATATTTTGAATGTTAAGTTTCAGGTGACTATTGGTCATCCAAGGGAAATATCCAATAGGCAATTGGTAGTACAGGATTGGAGCTCAGGAGGGAGACTAGCAGTGTACTCTTAGATCTAAGTCATTTGTAAAGAGACCATAATCAGAGCTTAAATACATGTTCACCCCCTCTCACCCTCCTTCCACCCCAAGCAACTGGTTCATTCTTGTGCTGGTGTTAGAAAAAGTATAGGACTACATAAGCCAAAAGACTACTAGCTCTCCAGCCATATGTAAGGAAGCAGCATGGTACAATGAAAAGACCACTGGCTTGGGAGACAGAGGACCTGGGTTTAAATCTTACCCCTGATACTTACTACTTGTTTGACCTCAAGCAAATCATTTAACCTCTTTATACCTGTTTTCTCATTGGTAAAATGAGAGGTTTGGACTAGATGCCTCTCTTTCAGCTCTAGATTTCTGACTTTTCTATTCTCTGTTTCCTTATTTACAAAATGAGAGTAGAACAGATGACTACTAAGGTCCCTTCAATTTCTAACATTGAGACAGTTTTAGTCACGATGACGTAGTTTGCACTTGGACACAAAGTTTTAAGATGTATCATAATAGTCTCTTCTATTTCTTCTTTGCTTTTTATGTTGCCACGGGAGAGAACTACTTAGCTACCACAGCCTCCGTGCTAGTATTCAGCTTCTTTACCTCCCTTATGGGTCAGAAGGAACTTGGGACTCAGAACTCAAAGCTACAATTAATACTATTTCAACTACATTATGAGTAAAAAGTTTTGTGGGCTAGCTTGGACACTGAACAACCCTTTTACAGCATTGTTTCTATAGGAAAATCATTCAAAGTTCAAATAACTGACTTGCAAACTGTATTTAATATCCTCTGGCTGTATTCAAGGGGATTTGGGCCTAAAATGTCTTAATATAGTTGCCAGATAAAGATCAATCCAGATTTCTGGACTCACCTCTCCAGATGCTACAGATTGCTTTATTCTACAGAATTTATTATTTAGGACCACCATTTGTTATTGGAGTCTTGTTAAAATAAAAACAGCTAAAAGGCAATATTATATTATGAATACAATTATTTTAAGAAGAAGCACAAGAAGGATATCAGGAAAATATTTAGAGACAAAATTTTTTAAAAAAATCAAATGTAAAAGAAAATAAAAGTTTGGGAAATATATCTGGAGAAAATAAATTAAATGCAAAAGCAGAAAAATTGAAATGCTGTCATAGCTCAACTATATGATCTCCTTTATTTCTAAGGCAATACAAATTCACCCAACCTTTGTAATTGATTTCAGAATCAAATGAAAGTAAGGTTTCAAAATATTTGTTAAAGTACCTTAAATCAGAGTTACTGAACACCCTGACATAAAGTTTCTTATTTTTGAACATCAGAAATTAGATGGCCAGCCATTTATTAAGGATGAGAATATATCTGTCCTTAAGTTGTATATGAGTGTATTTAAAATAATTTAACTTATTTTTGTAAATCTGACTTTATGTAGTTAAACTAGAATCAATAGGAATATCTTTTTTAAAAAATAAAATAAAAAGAACATTTCCAGAAGTTATAAAACTAAGGAGCCTGCTAGCATTCTTAAAAATAAAAGTTTTTATTAAAGAAACTTATTTGCTTTCAATAAAGCTTAGATACACTAACATTTTTATTAGGCAGAATGAGAAAAACTAGGAATGCCATCTGAAAGTGGGGAAAACTTTTATGAGTATACAGCTAGCATTTAAGACATAGGAAACCAAAACTATCTTACAGAATCTGTACCATTTCATATTTATTTGTAATAAGGAACCATGTGAATTTTGCCATGACTAACAAAAGAATTCAGGATTGGAAAATAGAACCACTAACGGAGGCAGCCTTATATGAGCCGGCAAGCCTCAAAAGATTACTTATATAGTGATTTAACTCTATCTCTAATGAAATAACGTGTTAAGTGCTTTGCAAACCTTAAAAGTACTAATATAAATGCTAGAATGTAAGCGAATCACAGCTTGGGGAAAATTTGACTTCGAAGATGAAAATAACAGTATTAATAACGTAATTGGGAAGAATCATTGCAGAAAAAAAGCAAGAAGTTAAAATGAAAATAGCATTAACTGGAAGCTGTTATTGAATGTTTGATCGGTTTTTTTTTTTTTTGGTTCTGTTTAGAAGAGACTAACACAATTGCCCTCCCCTCCCACTTTTTTTTTTAACACAAGGAGTGTACATTTAAATTCTGTGAAAAAAAAAATTCGGTGTCTACTAGAATGAGCGCAAAATAACGACATGCTATCGGTATTAAATAATAATCATTCATTTTGGCTGATATGCTTTTTGCTAGTAGTTTTGATATAGATGGGAATTCTTTCCGTTGAGAAAGAAAAAATGTCCCCAGTTATCGAAAATCATCGCTGGGCTGCGCTCCTATCGAGGGGCCCAGCCACCCGGGTGCCCCATTTCCCGGGCCTGGTGCTTAAGCAGAAGACTCGGGGCTACCCTGGCCCAGTCGTGCATCCCCCACCAGCCAGCCCTAGGAGCGCCAGGACGGGTTCTCCGGACCTCGAGCCAGCCCTAGTCCTCTGGGAGACCCAAGATGGCCTAGCTAGGGGATGGACGTCTGGACACCACACCATCGCTCTGGGCTCATTGGAACTAAACATTCAAACATGGGGTCAGAAAAATTCAGGCAGTGAAACGATCGTCTGGCAGGGGGCGGGATGGGAGCGAGGTTTTGGGACGCGATACAGAGCGAGGAGGTCACGAGGGGGTGGTCAAACCGCAGGCCAACCGGCACCCGATCCATTCCAGCCCAACGGAGGCGTAGGATCAGGGGAACAAAACGGGCGGGGACGAAAGGATGGAGGGAAGGCAACTGACGCGGGAGGCACGCGGGACTGCGCAACTGTCCCCCGGCTCTCGCGCGGCACCGCCTCCGACACGCCCTCTCTCCTTCCCCCCCCCTTCCCCCTCTCCACGGGCGCGCCGGCGCGCCGTGCCGTCACGTGATGTCTCCGCGCGTCCACAGGCTCCGCGCTGCGGGGTTGTTGGCCTGAGAGAAAAGACTGCGAAGTGGCCGCGGCGGTACCCCGGAAGGTGGGGGCCTGGGAGAAGTCGGGGTGGCTCGAGGCGGGCGGGCGTTGGCGCGAGGGGTCCACGAAGGAGCGTGGAAGGGAACTCCCAAGTGTCACCTCTTCCTTCCTTTCTCCCCCGCCCCCCCCCCTTCCGCACCCTTCCTTGTCCCGTTCGCCTCCGTGACGTGCCGGAATTCGGGCGCTCGAGGCCGGTGGGGGGTCGGGTGGCTGGGGGCAAGGGGTGCGGGTGCGTAAGCCCGACGTCCCCGCTGTGTCGCGCGCTTTGGCAGGCCGACTGGCCGTGGGAGGACGGGGATGGGGCTGGGCAGCCCCCGGACCCCGGCTTCTTTCTTTCTTTCCTGCCTTCGCCAGTTCCGAGGGCCAGAAGCCGGCGGCGGCCCTGGCCTTGGCCTCTGTCTCGCCTTCGGCTGCCTCTTTAGACGTAGGAAGGACGCCGGCAGCGGCTGTCCCCGGTGCGAGAGGCGGAGCAGCGGCCATGCTGCTCCGCGGGGGGCAGCGAGGCAGGGGCGGTGTCGGCCTCGGCCCGGGATGGCTTATTGGTGGTGGTGGGGGGGTACGCTAACTCCCCTGGGCCGTGGGCTGCGGGTAGCCCCGGGTTGGGGTAAGCGCGGGCTCCAGGGCTGTCACCCCACCCTCCCTCCAGCTCGGGGTACGTTTTCGTCCCTGATCGGGGTCCATAATATTGTGATCAAGGCCCGGAATATGGTTCTGGACGCGATCTTGTTACTGGTTTGGAGAAACTAGTGCTAATTGCCCCTTCCCCCCTCTTGCCTTTCTTTAATGCCTGTGCTGCCCAGAGCTCCGCATCCACCCCGCTGGGGAGGCTGCTCGCCCGCCCACTTCCCTTTCCCGGTTCTATCTGGCCTTGCGGACCAGCAGACCTTTGTTTTGGTGGGAGTTGAAGGAAGCAGCTGATCAGTCTTTGAGAAAACTGCCGAAATTAAGAATTCACCTGGTGCTTCAAAACACAAAATGTGTTTTTGGATCCTAGGCTTTCTCTAGGTGCTGTGGTTTGCCGGGTACAGACTTCTCTTCACTCTCCCTCTCTCCTCTCCTCTCCTCTAGCGCTCTATTTCCCTCTTTCTCTTCTCTGTCTCTCTCTTTCTCTCCTCTATCTTTCTCTCCCTACGTTTCTTACAAAAGAGTGTTGTTTTCTTCCATTGTTGTAGCTTATTTTGTTCTCTGAAGGCCTCAGGAGAAAGGCAGATTTTGAGGGTGCAGGGAGATGGAACAGTCTTCATGGGTAAAATCTGAAGATGTGTAAGTTTTTTCACGTACTGACAGAATTTGCAGACTAACGAAATGGATTTCGAATTCACTCATTTTGTGTGATGATGCTTTCCTCCCCCCCAGGAGTCCTCTGGCTTTGTTAAAGTGGCCCCTTAAATCTTCTATTTTGGAAGTGCATACATGCTACTTTGGCTAGATCCAAAACATTGAGGTGAAAGGGAACTGAGTCAAAACGCTACACAATCAGCTAAAAGAAATACTGTCTCTCATATATAATTGTCATTTCAGGGGCCCGGCATTTTTCCTCTACATTTGTGTATATCCATCCCTTTAAAAATAGAACACTGAAATTGTGAGGAGTTGACTTTCTATTTGGTCACTGGAACTAGCAAGCTTATGAAGATTGTTTTTAAATGAAATTATTGTTCTTGTAACAGCAGATAAATATATTTACAATTTTTCCCCAGTGGTACAGAGAAAAACTGAGAAAATAGCTGGGATTTGATGAAAAGAGGTCAAGTAAATCATTTAAAAAATAAACATTTGATGTTGATGGTACTTTTAAAAACTGAGCTTTAATTTGCCAATGCAAGTGTTAAATTTTTTGTGTTGCTAAATCTAGTACATGTTTTTACTAGAGAATGTGGAATTGGCCAAAGTGAAATTGTAGACAGAATAGAAATGTATGGAACTTAACTAAATTTTATCTCTTTTTTTTAAGTATTTTGTTATCTCTGAGATATCTGTTGGATGTTAATCAGTTTAATTGGATTGTAGTGGTCATATAAGATAATCTACTAAATGTCGAACTGAGGTAAAAAGATAGGAATATTTCCTCTTTTTCCCCTATTATGTGGGTCAATTAGGGGTGTATAGTATTTTCCATTGGAGTAGTCAGTTACATTTTTTTCTACGCACTCCTAAGTAATTTCTTGAAATGATGGAAGATAATAGAATACAGGGTTTTAAAAATTTTTGCATTTAATATAAATTCTACAACTGTAATTTCTGTGCTTTCCTTGATATATACTAGGATGAAACTCTTGACCCACTTCCAGCTGGGAATTATGGTTTGAGCTATTTTTTTTTTATTAAGGTTAAGAGAGTTTGATAAGCCATCTTTTTTTTTTTCTTGTATCTGTTTATGATCGCTGATAACATTTTTCCAAAACAGCTGGGTCAATTAAGAGTAGACACCACCAGCTCCTTAACATAGCTTTAACCAACTTGGCATATTTACTGTAGAATCTTAGGTCAAAGATTGAGATCTGGAAGGGACTTGAGAAGTTATTTAGTCTAGCTCCTTCATTTACAAAAGAGGAAACTAGGGCCCCAAGAGATTAAATAACTTGCCTAGGATCACAATGACTGTATATGACATCTGAT
Source organism: Phalanger gymnotis (assembly GCA_028646595.1). Taxonomy (NCBI): domain Eukaryota; kingdom Metazoa; phylum Chordata; class Mammalia; order Diprotodontia; family Phalangeridae; genus Phalanger; species Phalanger gymnotis. The sequence continues at coordinate 118,720,262 of CM053627.1, read as the reverse complement.
AACCTGGAACTATTTGGTTAATTCAAAAAAAAACAAAACTGTTAAATGTCTGTCTAGTCTGGGCATTTAGAAACCTTAGAATTCTACAGCTGGATTGGAGCATTAAAGACTGTCTTGTCAAATTTAATCTAATCTGAACCCCTCATTTTATATTACGTGATTTAGAGTTGTTCCTCCTTATCTTACAGGTGACAGGTCTTTAGAAGTTAATTGATTTGCCCAAGGTTACACAGCTAGTTTTTGACAAGAGCCTTTCATATTTATAAAAATATTTGCAGATCATCAAATTGATTTTTTTGTTTGATTAAATGCAGAATGTGAGAAGACCTTAAATTTTATGAAATAGGATACAGCATTGACATTTTAAAGAGAGAATTTAAATCCTTAATGTCCCCCTAGTTAGAAAGATTAAGTAGAGTGTCAAACTATGAAGGAAAAGTTTTTCTTGTTAAATGAAGTTATGGCCTGTGGCTGGAAGAGGTATAATACAGTTAATTGAAATTGGTTTTAAATCAAGACTTTTGCTGTAAAGCATAGTATGTACAGTAGCAAATGTTAGCCAATATTTTAGTAGAAGATGATAGTAGAAGCTAAATGGAAACATTAGGCCATTCATTTCCATCTAAATGGGTAGAGCTAGTTAGAGAAAGGGAGCTGGAGAGAGAGGGAAATTTCAGGTTTATTTGCTAGCTAACAACAATTTTCTCTTTGCTTTTGCTTCCCCAACCTCTCTCTTAAATTTAATCAGTGTTAATTTCACTAGGTTAATGAGGTTGAAAGGTTAACTTTTTTCTCATAATTTGCTTCAATTTTTAAAAATACAAATTTTGGGAGATGGAATATTTTTGACATTTGAAAAAATATCTTTTCCACTAGAGAAGTCAGGGGAAAAGCTTAACAAATAATGTATATCCTTTTACAATATTAGATAATTTTATATCTGTCCATTAATTAGTTCCATTTTAAAAGACAAAAAGTAATCATTTCTCTTATGAACACATTTAATTTTTCTAACAGAAATATCCTGAATTATTTTTAGAGCTTTGATGGAAACAACAACATTGTCATCTTTAAATTAACTGGTGATATAAAGTCAATAATGCTAGGTAAGTAATAGTTAACTATAAGTAGTTCGCTTCGTTATGATTTCCTGTGTGTATGCGTCTGTGTGGGAGAGATTTTTCCATTAGGTGAACTATTTTATTATAGGCAGAGGCCCTATACTTTTTTCTTTTTTTTTCTTTTTTGATAAAGACTCCACGTCAAGGAACAAAGAGATATAATTTTAGTTTTCCCTCCTGTCAGCTTTCCTAATGATTCTTTTGTTATGTAGGTGCAAACAGGCACTGAAAGAAGAGAATCAAGAGTGGGGGTCATATATAGCCTACAGATTTCTAATTAGTCCCTAAATCAAAGTATTGTTGTAGTTATTGCTTTTGTAATTAAATCCAATTGAGCATTTTGATTTATAAAGTAGCATTGATGCACAGATGCTTTGGATTGAATTTATATTAGACGACTCTCCAAGTTTAAAGTTCATTCCTCTTCTAAAATCATTTGCTGTGTACTTAGATTTTTTTAAGGTTTCTGATTTTCTGCAGTTCTGTGTTTGAACTCTTAATAAGTTTACTTATGGATAAATCCATATATATATATCACCTTTAGGTCAAAAGTAAAAGGTAATCAACCACCCACCCCCCATCATTCAGTGAAGGTGGGGACTTTGTTAATATGTTTTCTATTTTTAATGATAGTGGTAAAGTGGCTTTAGCTTTTGATTTTGAATAATTCGTGGTATTAAATAGCTTGTACCATTGCATGAAAAAATATCTTATATTTGACTACTTATTTTGCTTCACTGGATTTTTGACAATCTTTATCCTGTACTGTGGATTATACCCAGGGATGTGGATGTTGGAAAAACCACTGTGACTCCCAAGATTAGGTAATATATAATGGAGAGACTGAAATATTCTTGATAATACAGATTGTGAGCTGTTTTAGTTACAGGGATTGGTCAGGGTCTTCATTCAGGGCTTTGTTTTTTTTAGGTGATTTCATCTATGTGGGCAAATTCAGGTGAGAAAACTTCTACAAGTGCAAACGGTAGTTTTTCTGCAACTTAGTTTTAGGGAATTCCGTGGGGTAATTAATAAGAGGTTAGGTGATTTATCCAGGGTCACACAGCCCATATATGCCAGAGATAGGACTTGGAACCCAGGTCTTCATGGCACTATGCCTTGATGTTTAGGTATAGTCTGTAGGTTTCCACAAGGTATGTTCAGATTGTTGAATGATTTTTGGAACAAAAGCAAATGAAGCTATTATAGCCCCAAAAGGTGCCTTTGGAAAGATAATTTAAATATGAAATAATTTTTAAAGAATGTGCCCAGCCCTCTGTAACTGTTAAATTAAGATAATCTTAAACGATATAGCCCTATGAAAGAAGAAAACAACAGAACCATGAGGATTTTGAAAATCAATGGATAGAAGTTGTAAAGATAGCTTTCCCCATTGAAAGTGATATTGGGCAAGTCAGTTTCAGCTTCAGTTTCCTTATCTGTAAAATGAGGATGGTAGTACCTATCACACATACAGTGTGTGTATCATACATTGTGAAGACTAAATGTGATAATACGTGAAAAGTGCTTTCAAATCTTAAATGTTAGTTGCTTTTTCTGCCTCATAGGAGGTCTCTCAAACAATGATCCTTTGTGTGGGTAAATCACAGCTTTTTTGTTTTATAGATCTTAAAAAGAGGAAAGGAAAAAGACACCAGCTAATGCAATCTGAATTTGTTAAAAGTTGGTGTTTTTTTTATCCTCATTCTTGTCCTAAGATTTTACCCATTTTTATTTAGTATGTGAGACAAGTATTTATAAGGCCTTTTTAGAACTATTCCAAGATCACAATATGCAGAGCCAAATGAAGAGCCTAAATTTGTGGGCCTCCTAAAGGATCCTCTAAATAATATTTAGAAATTTAAGAAAGCCACTTGATCCAGAGAGAGGTTTATCAGATTAGGAAATCTCATTAAGTACCAACCAGATACTTGGTTTCAGTTCTTAAAGGCTTGTCTCCAGAAATGTTAACCATTTGTAAATTAATTAAGGATTATAAATTAATAGAGGATTAATAGAAATAGAGTAATTGAATTAAGAAGCTTGGAAATAAGTACAAGGAAGGCAGATTTTGCAAACAGTCTTTTTATATAGTCTTCACAAATTGCTGCTTTGGTGTATGATCAAAAAATAAAGTGTAATGAAAATTAAATGCTAAAGATGTCAATAAAAATGTGTGCATTTTGGAGGAAAATGTTAGACTATATCTGATATAAATTCCTGGTAGTGTAAATCATGATTTCAATTAGTAAAAATATTTAATTTTTTTAAGGGTACTATTCTGTCCTTAATAAGGTTCTTAAGGATAGAGAAATAGGGTTGTTATTATTAATAACAAAAGTAATACCTGAAGTGTTAGGCTATTAGTCTGATATTATGCAAGAACTAAGAGTCTCACATAAGTTTTACCTATTTGATACATACCTTTAAGTGACTCAATGACTTAGCTCATCTTTATAGACATGAAGTACCCTGCTGTTCTTTAATTCAATAATGACCTTGAGGGGCTATTGACATGTTTGATATTTTAGAGTTGCTTGTCCATGAATGGTTCCATACTGTCATACTCTTTTCATTCTCATACTTTAAAAATTAGTTTTTGTAGCTGCCGTTATCTCCTTGTCCTTACTTGTCACACCTCCTAATTTCTAAGGTGTTATTGACTTCTTGACAGCTGAGGACCTAGATAATTGTGCTTTGGAATTTTGTGTAAAATAAGAACAAATAGTGAGAGATGGTTAGTGTGGGCTCTGCTGTAAGTAAAGAGAATGATTTTAGTATGCGTTGTGGAAGGTCCAGTTTGCCTGTTGGGAGGTCTTTTTTGCTTCCAAGTTACGTGGAAAGATTTGCAGATAAGTAACTTTTGTTTAAGTAAGGTATTGCTGTATTACCATTGTATTATATAGCCTAAGTAATGAAAGATTTGGGTGTACATTTGTCTTATTTTCTGTAAGTTGCAAACTCCTTCAGGGCAAGGATTGTTTTTTAATGTACCTTTGTATCTCTTCCAATTCCTAGCGTAGTACCTTTCATAATTTTATTTAATTTAATTTTTTTTTTTAAATCTAAGACTTAGTTCTCTGGAAGTTTTACTCTCTCAATCAGAAAATATAAATATGCGTGAGACTTTTAAAAATTAATTTCATTTTTTTTTGTCACCTATGCCTATTTCCCTAATTGAGAATGAAGGGGTCCAGAAGGGGTCTGAAACTATGCTACAAACAAGTATAGTCAAGCAAAATGCTGTTTAAATGTTTAAAAGAAAAAATGTATATAAATATATGTATATATTTGTGTATTTGTCTATACATACATAAATACATGTTTCTATACTCTGAGTCTTTCACTTCTATCATGAAGTCAGTAACATGTTTCATAGAATTATTGTTCTTTTTTATACAGATCAGAGTTGCTAAGTCTTTCACAGCTGTTTGCCTTTACAATGTCACTGTATAAATTATTCTTCTGATTCTGTATATTCTGAATATGTTCTTAAAAATCTTTTACATTTCTCTGAAACTGTTCCCTTCATCATTTCTTACAGCACAGTAATATCCTATCACATTTATATGCCATATATAACTTGTTTAACTATTCCCCTCAGATTCCAATTATTTAACACCTCACAAAGAGCTATATTTTGTACCTCCTTACAGTTTGTTTTTCTTATGACTAATCCCATTCAGGAGACTTAAAAATTTACATTTTATTAATGCTTTTTAATATCATAGTCATTATTTCCTCTTAATTTTGTGGAAGCTCTCCACCTCCATTCCCCTGAATTGAGTTTGTACTAGTAATATTTAAGCAAAACCAACAAACACAGTGAAAGCATTTAATAATGGATATACTACATTCTATATCTGTAGTCCTCTATCTCCTGAGAAACAGTAAATTTTGTTTGATCATCATTTTTCCTGGACAGAGATTGATCATCCCAATCAGAATTTGACCACCTTTTAGTGGTTTTTTGTCTGTTTATGCTGTTATTCTAATTGGTTTATATTGTTCTGGTTCTCCTTGCTTTGTTTTTCTGTGTTCCTCATTTATAGGTTTTTTTTTAGCACAATAATCTATTAAATTCACGTGCCACAATTTTTCTAGCAGGATACCCATTATGTTTCTAGTTTTTGCTATCAGTAAAAGTGCTGCTATGTTTTTTCTGCCTTCAACATTCTCAAATAGCATATGCCCAATAGTGAGATCCCTATATGAAAGGCTTTGAACAGTGTAGTCACGCTTCTTAATTTCAATTTATTTTCTAAAACAGTTGGACCAATTCACATGTCCACTAACAATGTATCAACGTGCTTTCTCTTCCCATATCTTCTGATGTGTGTTCCATCATATATCCTTTTTGTCAAGTGTGGAATGAAACCTTGAGACTTTTAATTTAATTTTTATTTCAAATTATTAGTGATTTGGAGTAAACTATTATGGTTTTTGATGGCTAACAATATTCTTGAAAACTTCGTAGCCTTCCTTTGACTGCTTAACTGGTGGAGAATAACTTGGTCTTTTATCTCAATTCTGTATCTGGCTCTGATTCTTATCAGATAATTGATGCCAAGATTTTTTTCCTCACTTGACATATTTGCTTATCTATCTGTACCAATTTTTGTCATGCAAAAGCTTTTTAATTTAGCATATTTGAAATTGTCTACTTTATTTTTTATCTCTTTATCTCTTGTTTGCCTAAGAATTTTCACTCTAAATGTAATTGTCTTGAGGAATCTCCTTTGATTTTAGTGTCTGACCTTTTATATTTAGGTCGCTTAGCCATTTGAAGGTTAGTTTGTCAAATGTAAACAGATTATTTATAGCCAGTTTCATAAAGGAGCTACATTGTTTTTGTTGCTATTGCCAAATTGTTTTTTTAAAAAATAAGGATTATTTTTCTGAGGTTTTTTGGTTTGTTTTGTTGGAGTATGTCAATTTATCTTGTAAATGATCTCTTTACATATTTCGATAATTTTAATCTTTATTTTCTTCAGTTCACAGAGAAATTAATGCAAATAGGGCCTCCCTTTGCAGCACAAAAAATGAACCAATAGTGAGGAAAAAGTACTTTAACTTGACTACCTGCCTGTGAAGAGGATGTTTTATTCTTATAACAGACATCAGTGGGGTCTATGATAGAAATGTAAGTATAGCATCACTTTTTGCCTGAAGGTGTTATTACTAAACATATAAATTACTTGATGAGACATATATGAACCGGAAAGTTTAATTTACACATGGCAAGAAACAGTAGAATAACTAACTGGTGCTTTATTCTTATGATTTCTGTTGAGAGGCTTAGAGGTTTAAATATTTTACTAACATTAAATCTTGGAAATAACCTATTTAAGGTAGGTGGTAGTTTTATCCATTTATATAGAAGGTATGATTGGGACCCAGGAATTTGCCTGGGGCTCTAGATTCCTAGAACTGAAAGTGATCTAAGGTTATCTTAATTTAGTTAACTCTCTAAATAGTGACATTCAATTAGGAATAGTTTCTACAGTTCCTTTTAATAGTTCTTATTTAAATTACTGGTTTGATTTGGGCGGGGGGATGTTTGGGGGAATCTCTTTTGGGAGAAAAAGTTGGTTATCAGCCAGTTTGAATAAATTCCACTTCTTACAGTACTACAACTGATCTTTTGGATTTGCTAGTTTGTGTATTGCTAGCTTGCTTAATTAGTGGCACATTATGACCTCTTAATTTCTTTCTGAACATGTGCTGTCAATGATTTCCTGTCTTCTACTCAGTTTGGAGTCATAAGTATGTTCCTTTGCATTTAGAGAAGATATGCCACTGAGAGGCTTTAATATCCGAGATAATTATTGAGTGGCTATGACTTATTTATACTCACTATTGTACAAATTAAGTGAATTTGAGTTTTGCACAGATATGACTATTTTGTTATTCCCAATTGTTTACTAAGGAAGAAGTAGTAGAAAGAGTTCAGAATAGAGCTTTGCGATATAACCATACTTGGCATTGGATGTGGATAATGATCCAGTAAAGGAGACTTCGGAGTGGTCAGAACCAAATTAGAGCAGTGTCATGGAAACCCAGAGAGAAGAGGGAGGTCAAGAAGAATGAGAATTGACAAAATTGTCATTAGATTTGTTGATTTAAGAATGGAGAGAAAGCAGTGGTTTTGAGTGAACAGATTAGAAGTCAGATTGTAAGGAATCGGGAATTGGGAGAAGAGCTTACAGTGACCTCTTTTTCTCAGTTGTTAGATTTAGAGCTGGAAGAAAGCTCAGAGGTCATGTAGTCCAACCCTTTCATTGTACAGATGAGGAAGCACAAGTCAAGTGACTTGCTCAAGGTAAGGAGCAGAGCTTTAATTTGAGCTCAGGTCCTCTAATTCCAAAAATCTAACAGAGTCTAACTATACAATGAGAGGATAAGTGAAGATTAAGTGAAGGGCTTTTGAGGATGGGGGAAACCCAGGTATTTGTAGGCCTCAGGAGAGGGGCCGCTTTTTCACATTATAATTATAGGAAATATAAGAACATTTTACTAGCTAAGATGACATGATAAGGCAGTCTACATTCAGATGTCAAAAATTTTAAGTTACCAAACCATGCAATATTTTCTAGGAATAATTAGTGATAATGCAGTTAGACACAGATTTGTTTTATATCTGTTAACCTGAGCTTTGTTGTAAACATAAAAATAAATTGATATTTGCCACAGTGAAAAGAACTATTTTGGAGGAATAGTTTTTATTCTATGCTACCATGGAGTTGTCGTCTCCCTCCCCTTTTGCTTTTTGTATTACCTGTTTTAATCAAGAGTCATGAGGGAATTACTGGTTGCTTGTCTTTTCGGTGAAGGTAGAGGGAAGGGAGAGAATTTGAAGCTCAGAATTTTAAGAAACAAATGTTAAAAATTGTTTTTTACATGTAATTGGGGAAAAAATAAAATACTAAATGAGAAAAAGAAAATCATTAGTGGGTTTCTTGAATTAAATCTTAAAAATTATTGAAAATAAAATATTAGACTTTGACTAACCAACCTGTGAGGGGATAGCAGTATGTTGGATTGTTCAAAATGACCAGTGACAAAAACATCTGACTTTAAAACTGTATTGTCCATTATATCTGGAGAATGATTTGCTTAATATGGGAATTTGACACCATCTGCTTCTCATTATCTCTGCCAGTAGAAGAGAGCAGAAGCATAGATGCCAGAGTTATTTAAATTTGACTTAGTTGTTTATTGCATCATAGGTAATGCCAAAGTTATTTATATTTGACTTAATCTTTCATTGCAGCAAGTAGCTTTTCTAATCCTAATTTCTGGTTGATGTTGAGTACAATCCATAATTTAAAATTTCTGTGGGTGATGGTTGTTTGTAAATCCTTATCCTTTTTGAGTTCTCTGCAGCATTTGACACTGTTGACTTTCTTCCTTCTCTTAGGTTTGGTTGGGGTTTTTTTTTGTTGTTGTTTGGTTTGTTTTTGGGGGGCAGGGTGTCACTGTTCTTTTGTTGTCTGACCACTTCTTAAGTCTCCTTTCCCGAATCATCATCTGTATCCCTTCCCAGATTGTAGATGTACTCCCAAGCCTCTGTCCTGGGTTATCTATATGCACTTTCTCACTTGGTCACATCATATCCTTCCTTGCATTTAATTATCATGATTATGTAATTAACTCCCAAGTCCATATAGATAGCCCCTATTCTTCTTAACCCCAATTTTAAACTCAGTGTCCCTTAGGAATCTAAAAATTAGCATGTCTAGCACAAAATTAATCTTTTCTCTTCTACTCACCCTTTGTTCAAATTTCACCATTCCCTCAAAGGCACTACAGTCTTTTCACTTTTCCAAATTCGTAGCCTCTGTTATACTCAACTTCTCTACTTCATAACACATATCTAATGTTTTGCTAAATTTTGTTGATTGTACCTTTAACATTTCTCAAATCCATCCTCATCTCTCCACTCACTTGAGTACAATCCTAATTCAAGTTTTCTATACCTCTAGATAAGACTGTTGCAATAGCCTCCTTAAAGTTTTCCTTCTTTAAGTCTCTACTCTCTCCAGCCCATCCTTCACAGGGTGGCAAAGTGGTTTTTCGTAAAAGCACGTGTCTGACTACGTCAGTACCAAGCTCAGTAAACTCAAGTGGCTTCTTATTTTCTTTATCATCAAATACAGACTTCTCTGTTTAGTATTTAAAACCCTTCATAACCTAGTTCCAGACTGATTTTCAGGGCTTATTATGCATCCTTCTACTTCTTTACTCTGCACTTAAGCCAAACTGTCCTTGCTGTTCTTCACTCAAGATGCTCCATCTGTTGCCTCTGCACTTTTGCATAGGCTGCTACTCATGTTTGAAATGCACACCCTTCTCATTGCTGCCTCCTTAATCTGCTAGTTTCCTTCAAAGATCAACTTAGGTGCCAGTTTCTAGGTGAAATCTTTCATTATATTCTAAGCTGCCTAGTGCCTTCCCTCCTAATATTGTTTCCCTCAATAAAATATGAAGTCATTAAGGGTAGGGACTGTTAACTTTTTCTTTATATTCCCAGCAAATATTAAATCCTCTCATATATTGGAAGTTTGATATGAGAAACTAGAAGTGAGACTTAATTTTTTTACATTTCTCACTTGCCCAAGTCATCTCATTTTCTTACTCCAAGCTACAAGTAGACAGCATTCTCTCTCTCAGGTTGGTACCAAATAGTTATCTATACAGAGCTATCCTTATCTCACAGAATTGCGTATTTTTCTAGCTAGATCCATTTGTTGAGGTTAAGGTCCAAGAAAGGAAAAAATATATTAGAAAGAAATTTGAGAGTGTGTTGTTGAGAGGCATACATGAAAATATGCTACATAAAGTATGAGACAGGTGGCACAGTTGATTGAATGTTGGACCTGGAGTCGGAAAGGTCTGAGCTCAAATCCCATCTTAGAAACTTAGTAGATGTTTCACCTTGGGCAAGTCACTTTGCCTTTGCTCCAGTTTCCTCGACTGTAAAATGGGGATAATAAATAGCACCCATCTCCTGGGGTTGTTTTGAGAATCCAATGAGATAATATTTTCAAGCTTTTAGCATAGTGCCTGACACACAGCAGATGCTGTGTAAATGCTGGTTACTGTTGTTATGATCATGATGAGCATGGCGGGCTCTACTGGTTCTCCTTTTTCAGCACCATCATAACAGCTCAAATAAACTTTAGAACAAATTTTAAAGCAATGTTTTCTTTCTTTGATCCATTAATTCTTTGTCTGATCTTTGATTTTTTTTAAATGTTTACTATTACAAATTTAATTTAAATATTTACATAGTTGCAACTTCTTCCATCACCCGCTTGAAGTAATCCTTAAGGCAGAGGTTCTTAACCTTTTTTGTGTATCATGGACCTCTTTAACAGTCTGAAACCTATGGACCTCTAATCAGAATAAAGTTTTTAGGTCCGTGAAATACATAATAATAGTAAGAAGTAAGTCAATTATGTCAGAATCTTAGAATTAAAAAAAAATATATATTCCTGCATCCAGACTTGAGAAGTTATGCTTTGGGGCCACTGACAAAATGTTACTTTTTTTTTCAGCCACTACTTGTGGCAGGTTAGATGAAAATCATCGCTTCAAAGGCATTCTCAGTTTGTATATGGTCATTGGAAAAAAGGATCAGTGTGGTATTGTGGAGATAATAAATAGTTGTCCTCTCAGGACCAGAATTCAGGTTCTTCCTTTGACACATACTGGTATTGTGGCCTTAGACAAATTAGGTTACTTCTTGGTGCTCCAGATGAATTTCCAGGATTATAAATTTCAGAGCTGGATCTTAAAGGATGGTGAGATATAAAGGTCAAAAAGAGTCATTTAGTACATAGAGATTGATGTGTAAAAAGGCCTGAGAACTGGGAAAGTGTATAATGTATTTAATCAAGCTTCAGCCAAAATAAACCCAAAATGCTTGAAAGGAAATAGTAAAAGATTAAACTGCAAAGAGATTGTAGGCATATTTTAGAGGACCTTTGAGTGTCAGTCTAAGGAATATGGATAAAAGTAGACCATAGAGAGCCATTATTTTGTTTTCAGCAGTAGAGTAACAATCAAAACTGCATTAAAAAGATTAATCTGGCAACAGTGTATTCAGAATACTTAAGTTTGCTGATGTAGTTTTAAGTAAAACAATGTAAACTTCTGGCTGTTTTTTTTATGATTGTTTTCTTAATATATCGTGGCAGAAGTATCCCCTAAATATCCATAATCTAATAGAAGGTAGGTCACTTCATTTAACTTTGCAGTACTTTTGGTTTGAAAAAAACAGTTTATCTTATAGTTTTCTTATAGAGCCACAAAATTAATCTTGAGGGGAGGGGATCATGGCTCTGAAATGTATGGCATACTTTCTGAAAACGAAATACATCACTGGCTTCTTGTAGCAGATTTGTAGCTCTTTGCTTAATGTTATCATATGCTCTGTGGCTGGAACTAAGGCCTTCTCAAATGGTATCTGATCTGGACTTGCAATTTTTTCAGATAAGTATTGGGAGCTCCCACTGAGGAAACTCCTCCTACCAATGTATCTTACTGTCTTAGAAAGTTGGGCATTGAGAGGTTGTGACTTTCCCAGGATTACATAGACATTATGTGTCAGAGCCTGGACTTGAATCCTGACTGAGGTGAGCTTTCTCTGTCCACCATGCCATGCCTGCCTCAAACATTTAGAATTTTTTTTTTTCATGGAAAAAAACTGAATGAACAGTGTTTCTAATGAGTGATTTTAAATCTAATTGTTTAAAGTTAAATCTACCCCACTTTTTAATTTTTTTTTGAATTGTGTTATGAAAGAGGCTCTAGGTTTCTTCAAAGTCTGTGTTCAGAGTGGTCCCACTTTTTGCCATGCTCATTTCTAATTAATCTCTTTCGTTTTTTTTCAGACAATTTGCTCAGTATTGCCTTTAATCCAGAAATGCCCCATATTATTCAACTTAAACACTCTCCATTGATGCAGTCCTCAAAATGTGCATCTTTGATTAATTGGGGAAAGCAACTGATTTTCCCATAACCAGGTTTAAATAGTAGTGTGGAACTTAAGCCCCCAAAGTTAAATGTGTTCCTTAGCCTATTTCATTTGCTATCTCCTTCATAATAACTACTCCCCCACCCCCCCCACACACACCCACTCCCCAGTACCTGCAATTCTTTGGTACAAGATTTTTGTGTTAAGGAAACTCCCTGTACCTAGGCAGGTCACCTACTGCTTCTTTTGCTTCTGGTCTTAGAGTTCCCTGGGGCATGAGAGATTAAGTGACTACTCCTGGGTTATACTATAGGTTTTATCATGTAGGAATTGAACCATTTCCAATCCACTGGGTCTTGCAACCTTTTACTTTTATTTTTATATCAGTGTTTATTAAACTTTTTTATGTGTCATGGACCCCTCCTCAGAATGTTGTTAATGTTCGAGTAATTGTGATGTTTTAAAATAAAATACATGGGATTAAGTAACCAATAATATTGAAATTCAGTTAGCAAAATACTTTTTTAAAAACTTCATATACCCTAGTATAAGAACCCTTTGTATTATAGTTATTTGCATATTTATCACTCTTCACCCCACTTCACCGCCCTTAACTTATAAGTTCTGTCATAATTACCAGTGCTTTGTACATCTTAGGTGTTTAAGAAGTATTTTTATGTACTTAACGTAGCGTATGGGATAATTACCAACATATATAATTATATTTATACCAATAGTTATAAAAATGGTCCTATTTTCCATTATCCCTAACAGCTACTGCCTGCCCCTCTGAGGGGTACCTTGTATCTCTCCTATAGGTATTTTGTATATACCTGTTAATGTAGTCCTTAGTTCCTCACTTCCTCACTTACCTTCAGCCCATTGCCTAGCACCTAAGTATTAATGGTTGATGATTGATTTAAAAGGTCATAAAATTGAAGAACTGATTGGCAGCCTATATGTATTTCTTCAGTTTTGTTACTTTTCCTTCCCCTTCTCTTCACTTCATTACTTTATATTTGTGACTTTTTAGTTTTGTATGTCCTATTTTAGCTGGGAATTGGGAAATTCATTGATCTTCAGTAGAGAAATGATTATAATGCACATGGACTTTTTTTGGTAGTTTTTGTGACTGGATGATTTTGAAAACATTTTTTACATACTGTGATAATGAATGACCTTTCTCTTCTTTAGGATGGCTGGCTGTGGTGAAATTGATCATACAATAAACATGCTTCCCACAAACAGAAAGGCAAATGAGTCCTGTTCCAATGCTGGACCTTCTCTTACTGTCCCTGAATGTGCCATCTGTCTGCAAACATGTGTTCACCCAGTCAGTCTTCCATGTAAGCATGTATTCTGCTATTTGTGTGTAAAGGGAGCTTCATGGCTTGGAAAGCGATGTGCACTCTGTCGGCAGGAGATTCCTGAGGACTTTCTTGACAAGCCAACCTTGTTATCACCAGAGGAACTAAAAGCAGCAAGTAGAGGCAATGGAGAATATGCCTGGTATTATGAAGGAAGAAATGGGTGGTGGCAGTATGATGAACGCACCAGCAGGGAGTTAGAAGATGCTTTCTCCAAAGGTAAAAAGAGCACTGAAATGTTAATTGCTGGGTTTCTGTATGTTGCTGATCTTGAAAACATGGTTCAATACAGGAGAAACGAACATGGACGACGTAGGAAAATTAAACGGGATATAATAGATATACCAAAGAAGGGAGTAGCTGGACTTAGGCTGGACTGTGACTCTACTGCGGTTAACTTAGCAAGAGAGAGCTCTGCAGATGGAGCGGACAATATATCAGCCCAGGCTGGGGCTTCTGTGCTGCCTCTAGTGTCTACTTCTGTTAGACCCTTAACTTCACTAGATGGCCAGTTAACAAGCCCTGCAACACCTTCGCCTGATGCAAGCACTTCTCTAGAGGACTCTTTTGCTCATTTGCAAATCAGTGGAGACAGCATGGCTGAAAGGAGTCACAGGGGAGAGGGAGAGGAAGACCATGAATTACTATCTTCAGGCAGGGTACCAGCACCAGATGCCTCCGTTGAGGAAACGGAATCAGATGCTAGTAGTGATAGTGAGGATGTATCTGCTCACATTGCACAACACTTATCTTCGACTCAGCAGAGACATTTGGTTCCAAATGTAAATCAGATAGCAGCTGATAGACCTGCAGCAGGGGGTGGAGCAGTGAGTGCCAGTGTCAGGTCTAGAAGACCTGATGGACAGTGCACAGTAACTGAAGTTTAAAGATTTTTGTCAGCCACGTGTTCAAGAATACAAGTACATCTGTAATGGTATCTGTAAATTTCTGCCCATGAGACATTACACTCATCCCCTAGTAGTGTATTTTGGGATTAGGGGGTGGGAAAGGGGAATGGGAAGAATTGGCCTGTAACTAAAATGTCTAATATGTCTCTGGAAAATTTATTTAAAAGTCAGGAACTTGGGTGTTGATAGTTGAAAGCTACTTAGCAATACCCAGTTTTTCTTCTAAGTCTTTTTATTTTGTAGTGAGGTTTTTTTTGTTTGTTTTTGAGATCCTCAGTCCTTCTGGCCACTGTGTATTTCTCTGTGCATTAACTGTCTTCATTATCTGACTATTGCATTGTGTCTTATTTCTCTGCATGGATCGACATATGGAAAGAACACTAAATTTGGGAGCAAATATGAGAATACTGGTTATTGATAAGAGCAGGATGCTTAATTTAATGTGAAAATAGATTATGTTGGAAGTTATGAGGGATATTTTAAATAGACAAACAGCAACCATTTTATCTTGCAAGTTCTTAAAATGAAAATGTAAACAGCTACTAACTTCTGTTTGAAAATCCTGACTGTAACACACGTTGTAGTGTTCCCATAAGCTTTGCTGTCTAGTCCTTGTAGTTTGAGGTTTCTCCTAATCTGTCTCATCTTTTTCTTTTCTTCTTTTTTTGTTACAAAATTTATAATTTAATAAATAGTACAGTTTGTCAAAATAACCTGTGGCTGCTTCTCCTTTGTTTGAATCTGAGGGGGAAAAAAGAATTTGTCACCCCTAAAGATTGGTATATTTGGAACACTGGTGAAATAGTAATCTGTTTAATACTTGTACCAGAACAATGTATGCTTTCTTCTTGTGTTATGTGGGAAAGCACTAAAAAACCTATTGCATGAAAATGAAACCATTGCTTTCGGAGGCTTTAATTTCAGAACACCACAAATATTTTTACTAATTAGGTGAAGCTTCTTGATGTAGTGAAAGCACTGAACCAAGAGTTAGAAGGCTGAATCTTCATTCTATTTATATGCTGTATAAACTCAATTGAGTAAGTTCACTGGGCTTTAGTTTTTTTTATAAAGTGAGAATGATGATACTTCTACAGTATTTTACAGGGTTATTATGAGGAAGTTGTTTTATAAATTAAAGTATTCTTATTTGTGGTTTCAACATGAACAGAGGTCATATAGGAATTTCCTAAGAAAATCCAAACCTGGTCACTGATTCTTACTATTTGCCCAAAGTGTGTTCTTTAAACATGAACTCTGATTTTATTGGGTAAGCCACATCATCTCAGTTTTTTTTTCTACCCCCTTGACCATAATGGATATATTTAGTTAGGTTGGTAGTCTTGGATCTGGCACTGCAGAGCTTTTCCCATAGCTTTAAGCAGTTCAGATTTAGTGTTCTTGCACATTCCTAACTCATTATTTAGATCTTAGTCTTGACATTTTGCCCAGATATGAGATTTGCTTTTTCATACAATGATTGGACCTTGTACATATGACCTGTAAATCACTTTAAAAGTCATCTTAATGTCAATTATGGGTCTTTCTGACTATAATAGTTTTTTTTTATTACTATTGAAGCTTCATTATATTTGACCCAGACTTAGGAGAGTAAAACTCCAGCAACAATTCAACCAAACCACAGGGGAGCCTTCTACCACCCTTTGGGGAAGCTTCTCAGCCTCTTTCATGGGATAGAGGCAAGCCTTCTGCAAGCAACAATTAGTCTTTCTACTTGGTGACATTTTAACTCTCTGGTCTTTAGTTTCTACACCTATTTGAGACCGGATTAGCTGATCTCAATTTGCTTCTAGTTCTATACCTACGATCCTGTGACCTTCACTCACAGGATTTCTGCACAGATGGGATAGGATGGTTTTCATATCTAATGTGACTTGCCCTGTTTCCACTACTGAATGATGCTGAGCGACTTGGTGACTTTGGAGACTTTTGATGATTCCTTGTGCTCTGAAACGGATAGTTAACAGCATCTGGGTAGGTAGTTAACAGCATCTCGTCAGACAGGATCAAAGCACTATGATACGCTATTCCAGGGCTGGGGAACTGGTGGTCTCAAGGCCACATGTGACTAAATTCTAACTTCACAGAACAAATCCCCTTAACAAAAGGATTTGTTCCGTAAAACTTGGACTCAGTCCAAAGGCCACACCCAAGGACCTAGAAAGTCACGTGTGGCTTCGAGGCCACAGGTTCCCCACCCCTGCAGTATTCCATCTCCTTTAGGATTTGTTTTGGAATAGACCTGCCTGCCTTGGTAGATCACTTTTGAGAAGGTCTGGCAGGTCCAATGAGGTGACTTGATGCTGGTGAAAGTAATTCCAGACCTATCAGCACTCCCTACAGGTTTACTAGAGTGGGGCATTGGGTCAGCCTGCTATTTGGATGCCAGCAACACATCTGTCAGTGCTCCTCATAATAGCATTGTGGATAAGATGGAGATGTGTAAGGTGACTTCTAGTACAAAATCCTATCTGAAAAACTGGTCAGAGGTTTTTACAGGCACCATGCTTGTAATATAGTATCTTTACCTGAAGCACCAATGGCATCTTTCTACCATTGCCCTCGTTTTGTTCAACATTTTTATAAATTATTTGTATAAAAGTATAGATACTGCCTTTATATTGGAAACAGCTGATGGCACAGTGAAATCCCACTTCAGACACTAGCAGCATGACCCTAGGCAAGTCACCTTACTTGTTTGCCTGTTTCCTCAACTATAAGATGGAGATAATAATTACACCTGCCTCTCATGGTGGTTGTGAGGATCAGATGACATTTATAGACACCTAGCTCAGTCTCTCATAGAATAGACAGTATACATCCTTATTCTCCTCCTTTGTACCTTTTTATGGATAACAAAACTAAGTGAGATAGCTAAAATGTTGGATAATAAATCAGGATCTAAAAAGATCTTGACAAGTTAGGACAGTAAGCCCAAAGCTAAAAAAAAAATGAATAGGAATAAATGTTAAAATGTTAATATTTATTTAAAAACAACTCTACAGTATAGGCTTAGAAAGATGTAGCTAGGCAAGAATTTATGTAAAGAAAGACTAAAGGGGACTATTGACTGGGTTTAAGCAGTCAAGTTTGAAGTGACAGTCAAAATAGCTTGGCTTACTTTGCGTTAATAGGAAACTAGGTTTGGAATAAAAGAAGTTGTAGTCTTGTTACCTACGCCGAACAGGCTAAATGGAGTTCATTTCTAGGTGTCATGTTTTAGGATGGATATTGACAACTGGAAGCAAGTTCAGAGGATGATGAGGAAGCTCAAAGCTGTTCTGTGCCTGCAAGTACTAGTTGAAGGATTTGGGGAATCTCTACTCTGGAGTAGGTAAAAAAATAAAAAAGACTTAGTGGGAGTAAGAATGGGAATATCAGTAAGTTTTTGAAAGGCAGCCACAAGGAGGTAGGATTAGTCTTGGTTTATTTAGTTCTAGGTAGAGTATAACAAGGAACACTGGGTAGAAATTGCAGACAAGGCAGGTTACAACTCAGTTTACTGAAAACTTACAAACGTCTCTAGAAATCAAATGGGTTGCCAGAGTGTAGCCCCCTCATTTTCCAGATTAAAACTGAGGCATAAAATGGTTAAGAGACTTGCACAGGATTACAAAAGTCACAGGTAATTTCTAATGTGGGATTTAAATTCTCTCCAATTTTAAAATCCAGTTTCCTATGTTACACAGTGCTACTCTTTGTACATCTTTCTAAAAAGCTTTATTAAGGCCCCCTGTTTCTTTTACACCAGTCATTAGCCAATCTTATCTAACTTACCCTTTAGAAAAACAAAGCAAAATTAACAGAATTTAATTTGGCACCTTTAGCCACCCTACCTTCTAAGAGGAAAGAGATGTGGTAGATTGGTAGATAAAAAAGAATGAAAAATAGTCTTTAGTCTTCTAATCTGTTATTAAATGAAAAATAAAATGAGTTTTGACAACTTTCAGGATAACAGGTAATTCCAGATTTAGAATTTATTTTAATCAGATTAACAAATGAGAGTAACAAATGTATAATTTCTATTTCCAATAGAAAAATTGCAAAAGCTTGTATTCATTATTTTGTAATTTTTAAACATTTTCTCCATTGGAAGTGTTTGTAAAATATGTTCTTTACAAACTACCTGTTAAATCTTTTTTTATTAGCAATAGCTTCCAAATTAGCAGGTCCACCCCAAAGTGTGCTTAAAACATCTCTCTCTGTCTCTAATGCCTCTTCTAAAGCAAGTTCTTTTCCTGAAGAAACCACAGTCTTCAAAGCTCTAATTACTTCTGGTGGACCACTGATAAACTGTTGTAGCCATCTTTGTGCTTCTTCTAAAGATTGATCTTCATCAGAAGACTGTAGAATCCCATCAGCTATTCCTATTTTCAGGGCTATTGCAGGATCCAGTTTGAGAGCTCCACCTAACACTTTGAGGGTTTCTCTACTGCCAATGATTTCAATCAGTCGAGCAGTTCCACCCCAACTTGGTATTATGCCCATTTCTTTATGGACAAATCTGATCTCACTTGATGGAGTCATCAGCCTATAGAAAGAGAACAAAAATGACAAGTTAAATGTGGAACTTTTTTTTTTTAATGTGTTACTTTAAACGCTACCTTCGACTCATACTGAAATGAAAATCAAATATTTTTTGTGTTAAAGTCAAGAAAAGAATCCAAGATTATGAAATCTGTCTTCATTAGTTATGGATTCAGTATATACATAGTACTTCGTAATAACATAGTCCCTTTGAAAATAGTGCCAAATTTTTAAAAATGGCCTAATATTTTTTTAAATGATAAATTTTTGTTTTTGCTGCATTTTCATTTAGTTTTAAGAGTATAATGAAATGTAGAATAATGTTATAAATGTTTAGATTACATAAGGAATGTTAAGTAGTATGTGATATATTTAAGAAGAGCAAGCTAGCAGTACTATTACAACACAAGAAACTTAAGACACAATAGATCTTCTCCATCTCTACCTTCACAATGATAGAATAACATGATTTCCCAGAGGAGGAGTAAATGACATTTTGACAAGGAGCCATTTAAAATATTTCCAAAATTTGAAATCCTTGAGGGAGAGGGAAAGAAAGAAAGGGCATGCCAAGAATTGTCTAAGGAGGGCAATGAGAAGAAAACTGACTACATGAGCCTGTCATGCCCCCTTTTCCTCTGTGGATTTATTTCCATAAACAATTTTCTCTAAGTATTATTGACCTATCTTTGCTGGAACAGCTGATCCCCACCAAGATCCAGTACTTCAGACCAATCTGAGGAAGCTACAATTGGATTAATTCACTCAAATAGAGTACCTAAGGAAATGCGCTTAATAACAGGGCAAAATATGCACTCTCTACACCCTTAGGCTTTTTTCACTAGGCTGAACTCGAGTAACCATGAATCTCAAACCCTGTAGTGTCCTGGTGTTTGTTGCAGTAAATAGGAATATTTGGAGACCCTCATCATCTACAGGGAGCTTATCTTCAGTTTTGATTCTGCACCCAGTGCAACCTCTACTTCAGTAGCACACATCTTGATTGATACTGTAAATCAGAACTGTGGTTTCATCTATCAGGGAATCTTACATGATTGTACCATATTGCAAAGAAACACCTTGTCAGGAAAGCCTTTTAAAACACGTGATTCAGTACAGCTGTGCAGTTTTAAAATCAAGTCAACAGGTGTCTACTGTGTAGACTGAAGTGCTGTGGATACAATGAAAGGGAAAAACCAGTCCCTGTGCTCAAGGACCTCAGAAGCCTAATGGAGACAATACACAAATAACTTTGTACTAACGAGGTACAGGATAAACTGGAGACAATCTTGGAGGGAAAGCTTCCAGAAGGTGGGGGATTTTAGTTAGGACTTGGAAGAAGCCAGGAAGAGGGAATTTTTTTATTAACTACACTTTTCAGGAATATTTTATGATTAAGAAAACATGGTCTATAGAAAATTGTCTAGAAGTTTGCCTCTCTCCCTTTTTAATTTTCAAAGAAAGCCCTGAGACATGCATTTTGGGTTCCATCAAAGTTTTTGCATAAATGATAAAGGGCAGGCACGTGGGTTGGTAGAATTAGTGTTTTTGGGTAGCCGTTTTTGTGCAAATAATGCAGTTTATGTTTTTTTTTTAAATTTGTAGCAACTTTCCATTCTAAAATATTTTAAAATTCAGTCTTTATGTGTCTGAAATTGTAGGGACTCTGGCACTGATTTTTTTGATGTGTGCTTGTCAGGTCTGCTGTTTTGATTTTATCATCCTATTTTCGACTTACTGAGGTGGAAGAATTCAAATGTGTTTCACTGTCCATAATAAAAATTTAACTAAAATTGTTGGCTAACATCCTTTTTTTTGGTTATTTTGTTTTTCTTCCAGTTAAGTCAGTCATTGAGCATTTATCAAGCACCTGTTATAAGTTGCTGGTGATCTAAATGTAAAAATGAGACAGTTTTTGCTTGCAGGAAGCTCATATTCTGTTGTAATTATGGGAGTTTGGGTAAGGGAAGCAGGAGAACAAGACATTCGCAGATAAGTAAAATAAAGGATATATTCAAATTAGATTACAAGTGTGTGGGGGGGTTCCTAAAAATTAAGGATATATGCAAAGACCTTTTGTAGGAGATGTAAATGTACAAAGCTGAGTAACAGAATGTCTTCTAATTCAATTCAGGAAAAAGCAAACTGACCAGGGGAAGTAAAGTGTAATCATCCTGGAAAGGCAGAATGCAGCAGGTTTGTGAAGGGCTTAAAATGCTAAATTTCACATTTTATTCCAGAGGCGGCTGAGAGCCACTGAAGCTTCTTGACGGGAGTGATGATGAGACTTGTATCAATTTGGTAGCTGTAAGGAGGATGACTTAGAGAAGGGAGAGACTTGAAGCAGGGAGACCAGTTAGGCAGCTATTGCAGTAGTCCAGGTGAGAAGTGATGAGAACTGGAGCTAGGGTGGTTGGTAGTATGAGATATGGTGACCCAACTGACTAAGAAAAGGAGGGAGGGATCTCTGGTTAATCCAAAAAGTGAATTGAGAAAACAAAGGATGCTGGCCTTCATGAGACACTAAAGACCTGATTCAGTAAATTAGCAGTCACTCAAAAGAACTGAGAAACAACTCTAAACATGGTAAATATATGACTCTCAAACACTCAAAACTGTCCAAAAATATCTTTGAAATATATTTTCTTGTAGAAAAATATAAGGAAATTGAAATGAGAATATTTATGGCTAGAAAAGCATTAGGTTTCCTGAAATCTAACTAGAGTTAGTTTTCCTAACTCCTAATCAATTGGTGCTTTAGTCCCATCACCACCAAAAACAAACAACCCTTTCTTCCCTAGTTTCCCATTTAATCAAACAAAATCTTCCAACAGAGAACTTACAATAGTGTATTCAGCCACCCAGAGGGAATAGGAACTTTGTCTTAAACAGCTGTGGATGCCCAAAAGGGAGACCTTGATGTTAAATACTATTCACAAAGAAAAATAGCTATTAAGACATCACTTCAAATTCAATTTTTCCCTTTCTTGTCTCCTAAAACTTCTATTGCCAGAATGTTATCATACTTCTTGTTCAAAAAGATGAAGGGAGATTGCTTTTATGTAAAAATGGAAATTATGTAATCTACATTAATGGTGGGTAAAAATTGTATTAAATAATAATGGAAATCGGAGGGCCTAGGTAAATATCCTTTTTTTTCCCCAGGATTTGTAATGAGAGCATTTTATTTTTTTAATAGTGAGCTTATTATTCTCAATCATTTAAGTAAAAAGATTATCCTTATATAATATGGCATCCTTATGTTATACAAATGTACAACTAGGCACAATAGTCTTGAATGTGATATCGAGTACATTAATCTGTCCTTGTACCACTATAGCTTGGTCTGCAATTAATGACTATAGACAGATAAAACAAAGAAATACATAGTGATAGGTCAATTAGGAAAAGCTATGTGTGATTATAATTAATATATAGTGAAAGTTAAAGATTTTAAATCATAGGGCAAGAAGTTATGGCGTATAGTTCAAGGCACTCACAGAGAGGCAATATTCATTGTTACTATTTTATTTTTCCATTTTTGCAAGGTTGGCTCCTTTTCTGAACTGAAACCTCAGTACACAGATGAAATAACTTAAAAAGACAATAAAGTGCCTATGTAGACAACTTGCATATTTGTCCACTAGAAACAAGTGCTCAAATAAGCTTGACATTAGATTAAATTTGGCCTCAGACATTTACTAGCTATGCAGCCTTGGGCAAGTTACTTAACCCTGTTTGCCTTAGTTTCCTCATCCATAAAATGAGCTGAAGAAGAAAATGGCAAACCACTCTAGTATCTTTGCCAAGAAAACCACAAATGGGTAAAGGGATTAATCCCTTTATTCAAAATATGAAGAAACTGAAACCCAGAGAAGTTAAATAATTTGCCTCATGTCATACAGAGTCTGTAATCCTATTCTTTCCTTCTTTATAATAGAATCCTAATTCCATACAACAATGACTTGGTAGTGTGGGTGAGGATTTGGGGATATTTGGGGAAAGGAAATATTGAAGAGGAGAGAGGTCTTAAGGGAAAGTTTGATTATATTGATGTAATAAGCATTTCATAATCATGGTGCTATTGTATATTGGTTTTCCTAATTTCCACACAGCCTTCCTGAGGTAAAAGTCCCTATTTGCCAAATGACATGGGAGTAACTGAAGCAGAGATGAAGACAAAAGCAAGACAAATTAGCTGTTGCTTCCCAGATGGGTGTCATCTATTAAATATCTGTTTCCCATGGATACTCCAAATACAGGTACATGGAGTGGAATAAAGGCCTAGTCCAGCTGTATGGCCCATTACCAACATCATTACTGCTTCTACTAATATAGGGAAAACCTGTGAAATAACCCTATCAATCTGGAATCATACCTGACCACATATGTGACCTTGAACTTAAATAATGAAATTAAGCACCTATCATATATTCAAGAAATTGGGAATGTTCTCCTTGGTGAAGAGAAAACTTGGGGGAGGCATTTTAAGTCTTCAAAAGGGCTGTTACATGGAAGAAGGCTTAAGATTAATTTTGCTTGGCTCCAAAAGGTAAAATGAAGAGCAATGGGCAGAAGACGACCTCAACTAAGTAAAAGTAAAAATTTCCTAGCAATTAAGAGCTATTCAGAAGGGGAATGAGCTGCCTTGGAAGGTAATGAACAAGCATTTATTAAGTGCCTATAATGTAAAAAGCACTGTGCTAACTACTTAACAAACATGTCATTTGAGCCTCAAAACAACCTGTGGGGTGGGCACTATTGTTCTTATAAACATTTTACAGTTGAGGAAACTGAGGCAGAGGTTAAGTGACTTGTCCATGACCACACAGCTATAATGTCTTAAGACTCCAGGCCAAGGGCTCTATCCACTACACTACCTAGCTTAGTTTTCATTTACTGAAGGACTTCACATACGTAGAAGCTGACTGATAACTATGTGGCAGAGAGAGCTCACACTTTAGCTGTGGCTTAGATTAGAAGACCTCTGAGTTCCCCCTCAAACTTGAGATTCTTTGAGCTTTGATAATGAGCCAGGTGGTTTCCTGGTTCCTTTTCTCTCTTCTAAATGCCCCTGCATACCACTACATTTCCTACAAAAGAGATTATCAAAATAAAGGTCTAATGCATCTCCAAAAAAAACCTTTTCTACAATTCCCTACTCACAAATACCTTGATAAGACTTCCATATCTTCCTCAAGTTTCCATCTCATCCTAGCAGAAGAGTTGTGATTAATTATTAGTGAAGACTTTTGAGATATTTTTAGTTTTGTTTAGGTGGTTGGGGTGGTGAAGGGGTGTTGAAAGTTTGCTTATTTTCAAGCCTAATTTAGTGCACTTAGCAACAGTAGCATGACCTTAGTATTTCATGCTAAGTCCTCAAGGTGAGATTTCCAAAATAGATTTCCAAAATAGCTGAGAAGTTACACCTAGAAGTCTGTTTATCAACCTCCTCAATGCTCACAACCTACACTTTCATTCTACCTCAGCCACACAAAAGGCAGTTCATACTGGCCTCATTATAAACCTCTATAGCTCCCTGGTCCTTGAATACTGAAATTTCTCCAACCAAATGCTCCTATCTTTCCATCTCTCCTTGTACCTCATTCCTCCTAAACCCACTCTGCATCTTTATCCTACCTCTTGCTCTGACCCCACTTTCTTCTCTGTCATCTTGATCCTATGATTAACTAGTTTATATACTGTTCTCCATTCCTAAACTGCTTGTCCTTATGTTCTATTACTGTGCATGCCTTCCTAAATCCTGCCCCGGATTACTCCCACTGTCCATGTTCTGTATTCTTATGTATGTGCTGAATGCCACTAACTAAACATGTATGTCATCTAATTTTGAGTGGACCCCCTAATGCTGCAGAGCAATCGTTTTGTTTTCTTGATTGTTGCACTCCCCCACTGTGGCAGCTGCAAACCTCATCTCCCATCTCCCTCCCTCTTAGCTGAGAATGTATACCCCTTACTTTGCTGAGAAAAGATACTATCCGTTGTGTACTTCCTGCTCTCCCCATTCCCCATCACAGGCCCCCACATTTCTTCTGTTTTCTCCTCTTTTGCCCTAGATAGACTCTAACAAAAAGCTTGCCCTTCTTGCCAAGGCCAACTCTGTGTTCTTGATATTGCCTTCTCCAAGAGCCTGCTCCCTCCTTATTACCCAATCTTCAATCTATCTACTGGCTTCTTCCTTGTTTATGAATACGCCCAGGTTTGTTACATCTTAAAAAAAAAAATTCACTTGACCCTATTATCCCCTCAAGTTACCCTATTATCCTGTATCATCCTTTTTGCAACCAAAATCCCAGAAAAAGTTATCTCTGCTTGATGCCCTCACTTCCTTCCTTAATCAATTTTTAGTTCCTTGCAGTCTGGCTTCTGATCTTACCATGCAATGGAAACCAGTTTCTACCAGATTACCATCAATCTCTTAACTGCTAAATCTGATGCCCTTTTCCCATTCATTATTCTCAATCTCAATGCAGCATTTGACACTCTGGATCAACCTATCTTCCTGAATAGTTTTTCCTACCTGGGTATTCCCCTTTTTCTTCTACCTACCTAACTGATCCTTTTCAGTCTCCTGTGCTGGATCATCATCCATGTGCTGCCTCCTAAACATGGGTGTTGCGCAATGCTCTGTCCTAGGCTTCCCCCTTTGCTCTGTTCTCCCATGGGTTAAATTATCACTATGCAGATGATTCCCAGATCTATACATACCTAACCTTAATCTTTTTCTTGAACTCTTGTCCCACGTCACCGACTGTCTACTTGAAACCTTCAACTAGCTGTCCCTTAGGCATCTCCAACTCAAAATGTCCACGACAGAACTTCGTATCTTCTACCACCCCTCCTACCTGCCTTTCCTCCACACTTCCTTATTTCCACTGAGGGCAGTACCTACTCTGTATCCATTTATACCTCAAGTGTGCAAACTCAAGATCACCCTGGGCTTTTACCTCTTCACACCATTATCAAACCGTTTGACAAGTCCTAGCAGTTTACAGCACCAACATATTTCCCAACCTCTACATTTAAATGGCCACCACCATAGTTCAAGCCTTCACAGTAAAAAAAAAAGCTCACCTTAAACCATATAAACTTCACTTTAAAAAAAAAAAAAGCTCACCATAACACTATAACCTCTCCTTTTGGGTCCCAGCTTCTACTCTCTATTCTCTATCCAACTGTCACAATAATCTTCCTGAAGCATAAGGCTGGCCATGCCGCTCCTCTGCTCAAAAAATTCAATGACTCCCTATTGCCTTTATGATAAAATGTAAATTCCTTGGTTTGTCATGTAAAGCCCTTCACAATCCAACAGCAGCTTCCTTTTCTAGTATTATTTCACATTTTTTAACATAGTATTTCCAGTCAAATTGGTCTACCAAAAATCATAAAATATTTAAAGCTGGTATCTCAGAAGTCAGATAGCCCAACACCCTTATTCTACAGATGAGGAAACTAAGACCCACAGAAATTACATTATTTACACCAGGTCATTTGAACTTGGGTCTCTAATGCCAAATCTAGCACTTTTAACTGTACCTTGCTGTGTCCAGCCTTTCTCTCTCCCAACTCTATGCCTTAAAAAGGCTATATGTCTGGAATGCATTCTCAGCCTCCTGGGATCCCTGGTTTCCTTCATGGCTCAGTTCATTTGCCACCTCCTATGGGAAGTCTTCCTTGATTTCTCTTCCTTTCTCCCTCTTCAAATAATTACATATATATTTACTTATTTTTATGTTTATTCCCTTCCACCTCCACCACCACCACCAAAGACGAATGTAAGCTTGAGGTCAGTGGCTTTTTTTACTTTGTATCCCTAGCATCTATCATAGTGCCTTACACAAGGCACTTAATAATGCTTATTGAGCTGAATTGGAGACAGACATTTCCTCTAAAATTCAGCCACTTTTTTCTCTCTATGTATGTTTAGAATGCAAAATGGAATAAATATAATTGACTAATTTTAAAAGTATTTTGTTTAAATGGAATATAACATCATTATCACTATCAGCAACTTCTTCAGGATATGAATGAGAGTAAGGAAGCATGAAGGGGGTAGAATATCTTCTAACTGAAAACTGATCACTTAAGTAAAAATATTGATTATATGTAGATCAGCACCAGCTTAGAAAATTAAATTTGTTAGAAAGCCATGCTCCTGGAACTCTCTCGTCGTATAAAAATGAGTAAGTGCCACACCTGCCTCATTGGGAAAATGTTTATAAGAAGTATGTTAATTGTTTTTTGAAAAACAGCTATAATCTTCGACATATCTGTGATAGGAAAATTCAAAAGCACATCAATTCTTTTTATTGGCAATCCTTAAAATGTTAACCATAACTACCTCATTTTTTTTAGTTGCACTTATTCTATTAAGGTTAAATTTTGGAGTCATAAAATTGTATTATTATTCAGCAGAACTGGACATACTTAGGAGACCTTATTGTGGTCACAAAAGGACTAAACTAAAGAAAAAGTTCACTGGAGAGCTATGATTTTATTGATGTTAAGATACAAGTCAAGACAAGCTTTCTTTTAAGGAATTATGAACACTAAATGGTCTAAGTACCTTCCAAGTCTCCTGGGTTGGATGCCAGTCTCAGAAATCACATTCTTAAAAAAGCTTAAAATGTCTCTTAAGAGGTGAGCCTTTGCCTTTTACCAGCAACTTAGTTTTTGTAGAAACTGGCTAATATTTTAAAAAATATGTCTCATTGAAAGTTGAAAAAAATAAAAATACTGATTACAAAATTTAAGTAATTGCAAAACTGCAAAAGAATCGACATTTTTCATTGATAATTTAGAATATGCAAGTCAAATTACAGACATAAACTATATTTCTACCACAAGGGCTAACTTTGTCATCAGTTGTGTAATATCCTGAATATGCTAAAGTAGGCATGACTTAAAAAAATGGGAAACAAATTATTGCAAATTAGTCACATTTTTTTGTTTAGGTTACCTGAATTTTTCCAGATAAAAGGAAGTCTGTTGCTTGTGATGGACAAAATTCTGAGCAGCTGGGGGATACTAGTTTTCAATTTATATAAATCATCTGAGTTTAAAAAGTATGTGCATCAACATTTCTTCCTAAAAATTAATTTCCTCGTGGAATATTTTACATTGAAAACACTCACTCAGCATAACCCAATTCAATAAGGATACTGTCATGCCAGGTCTGATCTACCCTAAATCTGATACATCAATCCAATAGGTTATCATCAACAGGTGTTTGTGTGTATCTGGGAAAATGTAAAATTTTCTAAGTCCCTGTTCTTTTTGGCTTGGGACGTTAGTTATATCTCACATGTAATTTATCTCAGAGCTCTTGTTACTGATGAAATGGGATGGCACAGAATAGATGAGTGTGCCGATCGAGTAAGTGCTTTTCAGCATTAATTCAAGGCTGTACTCCAAGGAAGACATGTTAAACACTAAAAAAGAAGCCAGCACATATGCCTGAAAAAGATGCCAAAATGCTACAGATGAAAACCTTTCTGGTGTTCTTTTGCAGCAGATAAATCTTTACGTAGACATATACCGTATACAGATATACATATATGAATAAATAAACATTTTCAATGGTTCATTATATATGTGCCAGGCACTGTGCTAAGCACTGAGAATACAATAGAAGCAAGACAACCCCTGAGCACATAAAGGTTAGAGAATTAGGAGAACATATGTTTGGCAGCATGGTTTGAAAATGGTCAGAGAGTGATGTGGAGGCCTGATTTCATGCAGCAGAAAGCTTAAATCTCACCTGTCATAACCTAGGGTCCAAGGGATAAAGCCAGGTTATTGTGAGAGAAAAATTAGGAAGATGGTCAGAGTGTGCAGGATAGTATGGTTTGGAAATGGCCAGTAAAACTGTGTACACTATATGTGCATACAAATGCGTGTGCATTTAGGAGCCAGCTTTGAAGATTGATCCAATTTATCTGAGTTAGAAGATCAAGTGGAACTAGGCTATTTATAAACCCCACAACAAAAATAATGGCTGTTGCTGAGGATAAAATAAGTAGAGGAAATCTTCAGAGAACTCAGTAGGGCCTTATGAATTAAATCATTTTAAAAGGTTTAATATTTTTTTTTATGAGAGACAGCATGGCATATTAGATATAGGGATAGCTTTGGGGGCAAGAAGACCTAGATTCAAGCCTTCCTCTGACACAAACTAGCTATGTTACCTTGGATAAGTTACTTTATCACACATAATCCCCAGGGAACCTTGAAAGTGTAACTTGCAGAAATTTCCTTCCTGGGGAGTTATCTAGATTAAAAAAAAAAATCCAAATC
This sequence comes from Phalanger gymnotis, assembly GCA_028646595.1. Classification (NCBI taxonomy): domain Eukaryota; kingdom Metazoa; phylum Chordata; class Mammalia; order Diprotodontia; family Phalangeridae; genus Phalanger; species Phalanger gymnotis. The sequence continues at coordinate 118,691,020 of CM053627.1, read as the reverse complement.
CTCTATCTTTATCAGGTTTTTGTGTTTGTAAATGCTGTACTTCACATAAATCAGAAGCATACATGCACACACATACTTCTAGAATATAACTGCAATAAACAGACTAATTGAATCTAATTAACATAGTATTTTAAAGAGAAAGAATTAAAAGCAAAATTAATGTGGCAATAGTCATTTTCTTGAGTTTTGACCTCATAGTTTATAGTCCTCTAGATTTTAATTATAACGAAAGGCATAACTAATGGAGAGTGAGTCATAAAAAATACAGTAGTAAGTACAGTATAAGTACAATGTCCTCCCAAGGAGGAATATTTGAAGATCCTTCTATTAATAGAGAATCTATCTTTGAATTTTACATAGGACATCTTCCATAACAATGGTAAACACATCTCCCTATTTCAACTCTCAATTGATGTCAATGCAAAGTTGGACTTGTACTACAGGACATTTTTACCAACAATTTGGATGACTATATTGAAGACATACCACTATGCCTTAATCAGATCTGCAGTTGACACAAAGCTTGGCAGAAAAAAAGAATATGCTAAGCAGCAGAATCATGTTTCCAGAATATTTTTAACAGGTTGGAGTATTAGATCAATACTGACAAGATGAAATTGCACAGGTATTCATTCAATAAACATTTATCAAGCACCCCCTAGTATTTAATATTCAGTGTTACTGTACAAGGAATTAGAAATAAAAACATAACACCACTGCACATATTTTTATGTTTTATGATTTAAAAAACCATATACATTGCTTCATAAGATAAAAAACCCTGAAAGATAAATAGGGCATAGTATTACCATCTTCATTTTACAGAGAAGGCAATCAAAGCTTAACAAGGTTAATGACATCAAGTTATAAAATACCTGATAGGGCCGGGATTGAACTTAGGCTGTGATTTCTAGTGCCTATCTTAACTTAAGTAAGAATACTGTGCAGTGTTGTTACCTTTCAGTTTAATGTAGAGTATTGCATTTAGGAGAAAAATTTGAATCTATAGAACATCAGTTACAGGACTAAAAACTAAAATTTAAGGATAAACTTATATAACTTAATGTAATTTTAGACTCCATGTTAAAATGATACGTTTTCTCAGAATATCTATCCTATATCATTAAATGTACCTCTAGTCTAGCCTATTTCATTAAAGGAGTCTTCCCAAGTAGCTCTGCTTCAGGCCACCTGCCTCTTTATGTCTTTGCTACAGAGCCTTCCCAAAGGAAATCCATGTCATCGCTGGATACAGGCCATTTGGCTCTTGGCCTCAGTAAACACTCCAAGGAAATCTCCAGTGTTCTGGAAGTCCTCCCATGGATCAGACCCACCTCAAACTACTAGCTCTTAATTCCTGTCTAGACTCCCCCAGGTCATACTTTTACCTGCCTTGCTTGCTGTGAGGTGTGCCTCCTGGGCTTCCTCACAAGACAAAAGACCTGCTACAAGACTAGGCTTAGAGGGAAGGACCTTGAATTGTCTAATCACCTGCCTCCCTCGACAGACCTCCCTCCACCATCAACCCTCTGCTTCAACTCATTCTGTAATGGTTAGCATACATCCATCTCCAAATTCTCCCCAGCCTAGTGATTCCAAACCCCTGGATGTCATACAAAAACTATCTACCACTGCTAATTCTCTTACTCTAATCCCCCTTCAAACCTGACCCTTTCACTATGCTCTCTGTAGTGACTGCTGTATAATTAACAAACTTGCTTTCATATTAAACCTTTTATTTCTGTTAAAACTGCATCCTTGGCCACCCTTTCCATACTGGTTGCATTTTCACTCGTGACTCCCAACCTATAAGTTGTGGTGGGGGACTCGGATTACTCTTTGCTCCCCAATGACACTTCTAGATTTTCTACTACCAGTCAGTAACCTCTCTTTTGGAATTCATTCTCCTCCTTTGGGATTCATTCAAGATTCTGGAGGCTATTATCTAGCAACTCCCCCAGGATATTCTCCTTCCTTCCTTAATGAGTTAAGTGCCTGACTCAGTATCTCTCCACTCCAACTCCTGCCCTCATACTAGGGAACATGAACATAGATATTAATATTCCCTCAACCTAACTTAGTTCTTCAAATCTACTCAATTCCCATGACTATACCTCCATTCTATCTCAGCTATACAAAGAAATGGTCATACCCTTGAAACTGCCATCACTTACAAGTGTTCCTCCTCCATGTTCATAAACTTTGAAATTCCTTTATCTGATCTTTTATCATCCTGTCTTTCCCTCTACCTTGCAACTCCTAACTTTGTTTTTTGTCCTCACCAGGGAAAGAGAGACAGGGGGAAGGAGGGGAAGAGGGAGGGAGGGAGGGGAAAAAGGAGAGAGGGAGAGGGAGGGAGGGAGAGTGAGAGAGGTTGAGAGAGAGAGAGACTGAGAGAAAGAGAGAGACAGAGGGAGACTGAGAAAGAGACTGAGAGAGAGAGACTGAGAGGAAGAAGGGAGGAGAGGGAGACAGGGGGTAGTGGGAAGGAGATGATGGTGGAGCCAATCTGCTGGAGAAGGCAGAAGGGGATGGGATTAAGGGATCATAAAGAACTGGCCTTAGTGAAAAGGCAACCTCTTCATCAAAGCCTGAAGAAAAGGAGGAAATGGTGGGAGGACAAAGAGATTTGGAAAAATTGTCTTGATTTTTTAGGTAAAGTATGAGGCAAGGACCTCAGCTGAGAGAGTAGAGGAATGGAATAGCGTTGGGGGTTTGAGGAGAGAAAAGAAGGTTTGGAACACTCTGTGGGAAATGGGATAGAAAATTAAAAAGGAGCAAAAGTCTTGCCTCGCTGCAGTAAGGCTCCAGTTGAAATCAGATTACTAATGTGTAGTGCAAGCAGTCAGCACAGTTGTGAGACTTCCTCTAGCTCCATTCAATAGGTAAGAGCGAAGGAGGTGAATGGGAGAGTGCAATCAAGGACTGGTATCTGGCTACGCGGGAGTGAGTGATAAGATAATGGAACAAAGGAAGGGAGTAGAACTCCTTTACCAAGGTGTTGACATCGGGAAGGCAGGAGAATGTAGCCCGAGCATGGACGGCTTGGCCAAATACAGTCAGAATAGGACATGTGTGGAGAGATCATGCAACACGGTAAGGAGGAATAGTAAGTTTGCACTGGCTAATTAACACTCTTTAGGTAGAGTTTTTTGATAGTTAAATATTTATCTAATAATGCTGTCATCTAGCTCTTAAATCTTCATAAGAGGTCCATAAAAATACTATTATGACTTTTGTCAAATGCTTTCATGAAGTTCTGATTTACTATATCTTCAGCATTACCCTGAACTATCAATCTTGTATTCCTGACAAAAGAAAACAAAGTTAATATTTTTCTTAAGGAATATGCTAGTCTGTAATAATCTTTGCTTTCCTTTCCAAATGCTCACAAACCATTTGTTTTTCATGATACTTCTTGGAATTTTTATACAACTCAATTCAAGCTCCTCAGCTTTGGGTTTCCAGAATTCACCTTACTCCTTTCTTTGAAATGACACGTAAGCTGCACTTTCCCTCCTAATATTTCTATCTCTGATACATTTTTTTTTAAATGGCAGCAGATAAAACTTTCTATTTTTGTTCTAACAGCAAATCTTTTACCATCAAAATCAGTTGTTATATTCCACTTGTGGGAACCTGCCTTTGTCAATGTAAACTCAATTATTCCACACATCACTGCATATCTTTAATACCTTTCATTAGGTAACATTCACACAAATAAATTTAAGAGGAGGCTTCGCATAAAAATGAGTACGCTAAAGAATTTGTAAACATCTCCTCTGAATTACTTAAAGTCAGTAACATAAACTTCAACCACAAAGAAAATGATATATTATTAAGTACTATATTGCTGAAATAGCTGTCTTGAAAGGATCAATTTACCTACAAATTTAATGGTAAAATTACTTTAGAAAATAGCTGTCTTGTAGATAATTATGACCATTTTAAAAATAAATTACTAAAAAGGATCTTATACAATTAAAGTATCTAGAGGCCTAAGAGATAAAATGCTGCTATGTATATATCAGTCTAAATGCTTAAATTCCTTATAGAACTGTTAATGTACCCTCAAAATTTAGAAGTCCATCCTAAGTTGATGACTACAGACAGCATTAGATTTAGAAATTAACACAATTTAAGACTCCAAACTGTATCTTGACTATAGTAGTCAACCAGTTCAGCCCAAGGAACATCTTTATTTGCCCATTTTTCTATGTCTTCCACACTTGAGCTCAATCCCTCATCATTAGGAAAGATAGCTGGAGGTGGGCCTCTTATATAATGTGCCAGTCCAGTTATCTCAGAAAAGGATGGTATAGGTGACTGTGATAGTTCCTTCTCTATCCCCATAGAAGCATCTTCCCTGACCACAAGAGCTCAGATTCCTCAACCACTTTTCAGAAATGTAGAGAAGGGATTTTTTTCCCAGGAAAATGGCTATTTTTGGCCATTGTGGATTGGCCTTAAAGACACAGTCTTTGCAAATGAACAAGTCTGAGTAGCCTTTTTTTTTTGTCAGAAAACTAGGTAGGATTGCCCTTGACTAGAGAGGACCACTAACTGAGGAGGAAAATACCTTGTTGGAGAACCTTCTATGGTTCAAGCCTTAGGACCTTGTAATCTCTGGGTATATGCAAGAAAAAAGAGGGATTCTGCATCTCTGATACTAACATTAAGGCAAGGTAATGAACCATTAATTGATTGTATTAATGGGTTGCATTCTTCTGGGGGCTATTAGGAAACACTGCTGATCCTGGGTTTCAGGAGGGGTTTAAGTGCTATCTCACATATCTACTAGCTCAGCATGTGAGATCACTGTATTTATCTGGGCCTAAAAAGCACAACTAAATGATTGATTGAAGAAATGGAAGAAAGGTTGGATCTTTGCCAAAAAGGCCATAAGTCATTCAAGGAAAAGTGAGAAAACCTGGAGTCAATGTAACTGGCACATAACCAAAGGCCTTGGTCACCCAGTTTGCTGGACAATAGAGCATGGTACAGATTTTGAAATCACTCACTTGTCTTGGCACTTTAGGTATAACATACACAGGTGGAAAACACCAATACAAAGACAAGAAAATAAATGTGGCTGAGAATGAGGTGGAGATTCTTAACTGAGAATAAGGGGAAACAGGGTGGGGGGGCAGATACCAGAGGTAATCAGAAATTGAAAGAGAAACTTGAGGGGAGGAGATTGACAGAAGAACCTGCCATATTTACTCACTCAGGAGTAGGGGCCAACTAGAACAAGGAAAGTTCTAAAAGGCTCTGAGGCATCAGGGAGGTAGATCCTGGTATGAAAACAACTACAGGGACTATAGAAGTATCTTTAAAAGAGTTCAATTGCTAGCATTTATATAGCACTTTAAGGTTTGCAAACTGCTTTACATATGTTGTTTGATCCTCACAACAGCCCTGAGAGGTATATGCTATTGTGATCCCCATTTTATAGATAAGGAGACAGAGGCATAGAGAGATTAAGTGATCTTACCAGGGTCATACACCTAGTAAGTGTCTGAGGCAGGATTTGAACTGAGGTCTTCCTGACTTCCAAGCCCAGTGTTCTATGCACTGAACAACCTTAGGTGCCTCTAGTTTACTACCCAATGACATAACAAACACAAATTTTTACTATGCTTTAGAGAAGCCTCTCTGCTGTCTGAGTGCCATGTATGGTAGTTGTTTCCATTCTCCCACTTCTTCTAGGTAACTCATATACTAGGGATTGGACCCAGGGAAACCTGTGGAAGAGGCAAACAAAGATAATATTCGCACTATAGTTCGTGTAGGCATGTAGTAAAGTTTCAGCAGTCAGGCGACTGGGATGTTATAGAATGGGAAAAACACTGCTATTCATAGTGCAAGAAATCCTCTCCATAGCACTCACTGCCGTGGAAGAAGCTGAGAGCTGGCCAGAGAATAGTATGAGTGGTTTACAGATCTGAAGTGCCGAGAAATAGATAGCTGATGTATGGCACAGTGAAGTGTACATGGTGTTTGGCCTTGGTGTGGAGAGAGCAGAATATTGACAGAGTGAGTAGGCACTAGTGTAAGGCATAATGCAATACTAATTCTGAGCAGATCCAGTGAGTGCAGTAAAGGAACAGAAGAGGCTTGGAGGGACAGCAGGAGTAATGCTGGAGTATGTGCCACAGATCTTCTTTCCCTGTTTCTCAACATCATGTTAAGGATGGTTCGCAAAATATATTTGCTTCTATTTTTTGTTTTGTTTTTTGGATTGGTTGGGGTTTATGATCTTGGTTGCTCTCACTGAGTACACTCTAGTGCAAAAGCAAGTAACGGTGGCAGTTATAACATCAGTCCAGGTTAATATTACTTATGTCAGGGGACCTTGCTTATGATTCCTATCCATAAACAACGGTGGGCTGGTGGAAGAGGATGCACCAGTCATTCTAACACAGACAAGCGGAGTCGGTGCTATTTCATTAGATGAATGATACCACCTTGAAAAGGTAAAGGAGTCATAGGTCAAATTGAGATAGTGAACATACAGGGAGGAGAGGAAAGAAATAATCTATTTTCACAAGTGTTGACCAGACTAGCCAAATGACATCCATCTGGCAGGATGTGAAGGGTGTGATAAATACCAGCAAACTGAAGCCCCAGTGAAAGCTCCTGACAGTTCCCTCACAACTGACACAGAAAGTGAATGCAGGTCTTCCTGTTGCTGAGGATAGCTTTTAATCCACCATGCCACATTACCTCTCTTCTATGTATTCTGGGCATCTTTGTATATGGAAATGTTTATATCTGAACACTGATGATATGTCCTGCAGATCTGGTCTATTAGATTTGGTCTGTCCTCTGCAACTAAGTTCTTTCCCCCATCACAGGGCAAGGCTGCCAAGCAGTAAGTGTATACTTTATGTGATAAGAAGTACTATATTCCACACAGCCTCCTCTGATTAAAAGGAGAAGAAAGGGGAGCTTAGATCCTTATGTAAAATAAGTGCATCTAAAAAAGGAATGTTATATTTTTAAAAATGTATATAATACAATACCTTGTTTTGTAATGGTCATGTGATTTACATTCAAAATAATGTATACAACTGCTGATTTTTTGAAATCTGAATATGCACAAAAGCTAAAATACTAAAAACTATTCTTAAAATGAAGGTTTTAAGCTGGAAAATAGACCTTTGGTTAAAATAATGTAACATTATTTTGAAAATATATAATACTTTCTTCTGTCCCTCACCTCCCTTCACACACTGCCACCCTATGTTTTAGATTATCTCAATTGTCACTTCAGGAGATAAAAGCTCAGCTTTTGTAGGGCATTTAAGGTTTACAAAGTGTTTTCTCATAACAATTCTGTGCACTAGCTAGAACAAGTTTTATTATCCCAATTTATAGATAAAGAAACTGAACCCCAATGACTTGGCCACAGTTAAAATTAAAAAGCATTATGGTCAGGGCTCAAACACAGGCCTTTGGATTCCAAAGCCCATGACTCCTACCACTACACCATTCTGCCTCTAAGTTCCTAGAAGACATGTTACCTTCCCGCCACCCCGATAAAACTGAGGCACAACAAGGTCACACACTTGGGAAAGGTTCCTGCCTCAATAACTAAAAGAAATTCTTTTCTCCTTGTCAGTAAGGTGAATTTTAGTGTAAGTAAAGTGGATTCTAGTGTGTGTAAAGTGGATTTTTGTTATTATTTCTTGGAGTTCAGTTTCCCAGTATCTATGGCCATAACAACCTTGGTTTCCCAGGATCCATGACCATAACAATCTCTGTTTCCCAGGTATTAGATATGAGTTCCTAGGCTAATGGTTCAAAACATCTCCACCAAGCTTGTGCAGCATTATATAAAGAGAAATAATATAAACATGTGTGCGGAAACTGTAAACATCCACTGCAACTGCACAGTGAGATATAGGGATGAGGTGATGTAAACTTGTGAGGTTATTGCTGGCAATATGTCTTCTTTGTCTAATGCCCTATAAAAACAGGTGGGCATTGGTCAGCGAGTTGGGGAAACTTTATGCTTGAATGCACAAGCTGGAATGCTGTATGTCCTGATCAGCCCCCATCGAGGCCTGGGAGGGGGGAATCTGTGTTTGCCTCAACTGGCCCCCATTGAGGCTTGAGGGGATTTAGGGGATGTACAAGTTGTGCCTGTCTCTATTGAGCCCATCGAGATGTAGGGGGAGTTGCCTCCTCTTCTCGCCAGCCTCTTCAAGAAAGGTGATTAGGGAATACTGTAGGAGTTTGCGGTGCTTCCGTTACCAGCAATACTGTGTTAGAGAAGACTAGACTAGAATAAAGATTATTATTAACCCCTTTGAAGCTCTCTTTCCTTTCTGACCAGATCAAGAGTGAACCTGTTAGAGGCTGGAGTCTGAAGCCTCCAGTGCCTCCTGTGTATTATCTAACACGCCTGATCTGAAATATTACTGTTTTCCTGCCTGTAACTTCTACAAATTGATCCAGCTTCCCTAAAATCTTTGTGTCCCTAACAGCATGGGTGTGAAGTGTGACTTGGGTGTGAATCTGGCACAGTGTGAGGATTTGAAAGTTACAGATGCTAAGGATGAGATCATGGATTAGGTAGACCACAAGGGGGACTATTATCCTGACGTTCCTGTCACCATGGAGCCAGTAAATTTCTCCTTTAGGCCTAATGTGAATTTTACTGGGTAGCCACTGTTTTAGTGGCTTGCTTGTAAATAATACAGTTACAGATGGTCTGCCATTGAGTTTTCTTAGCCAATGTGAGCCAAAATGTGGCTTCCTCTAATAGAATAATTTTTCTACCTTTCCCAGAGATAAGCAAGGGCACAGCTGGTACTTGGGGCCAAGCATATAAAGGCCAGTAGCTGACCTCCATCCTGGATACCAGCTAATCTTCAAACTAAAGTTACATATAATTATGTTAGGCAAGGTCATGACTACTTCCAACAATAGCAAAGATTATTCAGTGCTATGTGGGACTGGATGGCTAGCGTGTGTACATTTCTGAACCATATCCTAGATCAGAAGAAGACAGAAAAAGCTATCACAATCCAAGATGCCACCATTTGGATCCTTCTGGATCCTTAGTTAGTGGTTTCTACCCTGGGAGGGGGGGCGATCTAGAAGATCCTAATGAAGTGACTTTACCACAGACTCAGAGTAGCTTTAAAAAAAACGGTGAGAAGGGGCTGTTCTTATAGAATGGTGTTACCCATCTGAGGAAGAAATTGATAAGGAGTCTCTTACCTTGAGGCACTTAGTCTGCTGGGCAGAAGCTCCAGAAACAGTCACAGCTGTGGCCTAGGCAGAAGATCCTGGGGCCCCCTGAACTCTAGGAAGCTGAGGAGGCTTACTGAGTGGCTTAGACACAAAGTTGTTGGTTCTTCTCTGCTACATGGCTGTTTATGATATCTTGGAAAGAATAGTGGGCTTAAGAGTAATTATTTCTGACACTAGCTCTATGACAGTGAGCAAAACAAGTAACTTCTCTTAACCTCATTTTCTTCATCTGTAAAACTGGGACAATAATACTTGTATTGCCTATCCTATAGACTTATTATGATGGAAGTGTTTTTTTAATTATAAAGTATCATAGACACATGAGCTAACACTATTATTCTTCTTTGAGTTCCTTGCTTTGTCTGTAGGATTCTGTTGTCTTCCTGTAGGATGTGTAGGGAAACAGTGAGCTCATCCATTGCCTAAAGAAATGTGGGTAGGTATTTGGTTTGGTTTGTTTTTTCTTTTTTGGAGGTGGGAAGGCAAAGCAAGGCAATCGAGGTTAAGTGATTTGCCCAAGGTCACACGGCTAGTAAGTTGTGCCTCAAGTGTCTGAGGCAGGATTTGAACTCAGGTCCTCTGACTCCAAGACCAGTGCTCTATTACTACGCTACCTAGTTGTCCCACAGGTAGGTATCTGAAACAAGATTTTGGTTCCAAACGAGTATGCATCTCCTGAATACAAAGGGTCAACCTGCAGTAATAGATGGAATAGTATACAAGCAGCCACTGGAGGGCAAATGATAGGGACTGGAATGACCCAATGGGCTGCAAGACAAGGAACCAACTATCAAGATGACATTGCCTGGGAAAGCTCTCCTAGACCACAGAAGGATTCTTGGCTCAGTAAGAAGGCAGATGAAATTCAGTTTTACACTGATAGTAACAACCCAAAGTGCTTCTATGCCCTAAAGGCTATTTGTGGGCCTATGATTTATGTATGATGCATCTCAACTAAGTAAGCACTGCTTGAGCCACACCAATCAGTAATAAGGATATGATCCCCTAAAGAGATAGGCTGAACATTTCCATAGTTTTCTCAACAGACCATCATCAATCGATACTGAAGTCACTGACCGTATACCTCACATTGAAGTAAATCCCTCTCTAGCCAAACTTCCAACTGAAAAAGAGGTTTTGAATGCCATTAGCTCCTCCTGTATGAACAAGTACTTAATGCTGATTCCATTCTAGCTGAGATTTACAAGGAAGGGGGACCGCTGCTCACACAAAAGCTGACTAAAATCTTCTAGGTCATATAGCAAGAGGAGGTTATCTCCCAGGAGATAAAGGATGCCTCTGCTGTCCATCTCTACAAAGAAAAAGGAAATAGGTTGTTCTATGACAAGAACAGGGGAGTTTCTCTCTTAGTCACTGCCAGCAAGATTCTTGCCAGAGTCCTTCTTAATAAGTCGATCCTTCACCTGGAAGATAGTCATCTACCTGAGAGCCAGTGTGGCTTCAGAAAGGGCTAAGTAATGGTTGATATGGTGTTTGCTGCCCAACAACTCCATGAGAAATGTCAGGAGCACAACAGAGGTCTGTACACAGCGTTTGTCAATCTGACCAAGCCTATAATACTGTTAATCATGAAGGGTTGTAGAAGATTGTTAAAATTTGGTTGCCTAGAGAAGTTCATGAGTATTGTACACCCGTTTTATGATGGCATGCTTGCAAAGGTTCTGGATAAAGGATGATGCTCTCACACTTTCCTAGTCATTAATGGAATGAAACAGGGCTGTGTGCTTGCTAATATGATTTTTAGCATGATGTTTTCAGCAATGTTGTCAGAAGCATTTAATGATGATGACATCAAAGTCAGCTACTGTATTGAGGGTAAATTATTTAACTCAAAAAGCCTACTAGCCTAGACTAAAGTGAAGGGAAAATTGGTACGTGATTCTTTTTTTTGTTTGTAGATGATTGTGCACTCAGTGCAACCTCTGAAACTGAAATGCAACAAATTGATTCTCTGCTGCTTATTCTAATTTTGGCCTAACAATTAACACCAAAAAAACACAGGTTCTCCACCAGCCAGCACCACACCATCCAAACATGGAACCATCCATTACAGCAAATGGATGAATACTGTGGTAAGTTCACTTACTTTGGCAGTATACTTTTGTTTCAACAATCTGGCTAGCAGCTGTTGTGGGGGTGAAAGACCAACACAAACCCAACAATAAGAACACTACTAGCACGCTGCAAAAGCACAGGTTCTTTTGATCTGCTTTAGTAAGGAAAGCAACATTAAGGGGTTGACAAGCTTA
>CM053627.1:118662042-118679386 GCA_028646595.1 Phalanger gymnotis | reverse complement strand
ATACATAGTTACCAGAGTTTAACAAAGTCTCAGCATCCAGGTTTACAAGCTGGAGGGCTCTTAGCTACAGCTGCCCAGAGTCTCCGCATCAGCACCACCGCAAGTGAGAGCCCTAAACAAATTACAAACTGACAGACAGACCAAATACAGATTCAGTTACCAACATCTAGGTTCAGCCCAGGAGCTCATAACAAGGGCTGGCCCAGAGTCACTTGCACCACCACTGCTGTGGGAAAGAGCTCTGAAAAAGAGAAAGCCAATCCCTGGTTTTGTATCTTTTTCAGGGTCAAAGGTGAGTCACTCACACACACACACACACACACACACACGTGACCTAGAATCGTCACAAAGAGGTGACTTGAACCCACGTGGTCTAAAAGCCTCTGATGTCCCAAAAATGTCACTCAAACTCATGTGTAAACTAGGCCCTCCCCTGAGGCAAGGAGGCACCAAGGACACCCAAATCTAATCAAGGAAACAAAGGCCAAACTCTTCAAGGGGACTTGGTTGAACTAAGTGCAAAGAGCCCATTTTGCTTACCAACACAACTTTCCAGGGATGCACATCTAGATGATGAGGTTGACACATGCATTGCCATTGCTAGCTCAGTGTTTGTGAGGATCGAAAGGAAAGTGTGGGAGAGAAAAGATATTAGACTGCCTACTAAACTGAAAGTCTACAGAGACATTATGCTGACTTGTTGTTATATGCTTGTGAAACACTGACAGTACCATGCCAGGAAGCTGAACTGCTTCCATTTGAATTGTCTCAGGAAGATTCTGAAGATCACTTAGTCTTTTCTCAGCTAAACTGCCAAGCATTCAAACTACTGCAGAGAGCACAACTCCAATGAGCTGGCCACATTGTGTGAATGCCAAATATACATTTGCCTAAAAGACTATTTTATGGAGAACTCATGCAAGGAAGGTACTCACATGGTGGTCAGAAGAAACAATGCGAGGTCACACTGAAGAACTCTGGAATGAGTTGCTTGACATGGGAGACATTGGCACAGAAGCACACAGCATGGCATACCCCCATCAGAGAAGGTGCTGTGCTCAATGAGCAAAGCAGAATTGTAGTAGCTCAAAAGAAACATGAGATGTGCAAATTGGGAGACATCTCCACTCCAAATGTTCATATAGACTATTTGTGCCTGACTTGCGGTGAAGTGTTCCAAGCTCATATTGACCAATCAGTCACAGTCAGACACACTATACACTGACCTCAACAGTGATGTCATTTTGGTCCTCTTAGAGAATGAAAGACAATAACCATTATGTAGCCTGTAGGGACCCTTATATATGGTTTAGTAGCCTCCCTTTTATTTGAGTTTGATGCCATTGTTTTACATAGTTTCCCATTTCTGAAAAGACAGCACATTCTTACCCAACTTCTCTGTCCCTCCTAAAATGAACTTTGAAGTCATTTACCATGAGATACAAGAGCAAACCCAGAAGTCCCAGCACATATCACTCTTGTTAGTGAGATGCTTCTGCTCATTTTTATCTTCTTTTACTTTTCCTTAAGTAATTGGTGTATATCTTATTTGTGCAATATAATGGGCCTGGAAGTTGAGGTTCACATCTTTATTCATCATCCTTTCCCAAGTGCTACTTGCTTTTGTATTAAGAGAGATCTGAATTTATTCAAAATAATTTTGTTTCTGTTAAAATTTTCCAAAAGTATTCAAGTAATAAACATGACTATTAAATGTATGACTAATAAGGTACATAAAAATCTTCTTCAATGATATCTGACAAAATAAAATTATTCACTGATACATAACCCTGCTCAGTAACATGCCAGTAACTGCTCAGTAACCGCCAGTCGTCTCGAAGTGAATAGTGGATACATGTTTGTGTAAGAGCTAACACAATTTTCACTGTACCTGAAATCACATGCTGTGGTTAATTCTGCTCCTCCGCCCATTGCTCTTCCTTGAATCAAAGCAACACTTATTAAAGGCAGCCTACATAATGAAGAAAAACAACAGTGTTATTAATGTATTATTGCTTTGTATTTTTTAATGTCAATTTACAAATCCTACATCAATATCTGAGAAGATTCAATGGAAGAACTACATTATTACAGTATGTTATAATCAGAAACAATCTCTAGAAGACAATGAAACATGGAATTTTATTCTGGATCAGGTATGGGGAGGGGAAAAGGAGAGGAAGGAGAAAGTGCAACTTAAAATTCATACTAAAATTACTGTAATCATTCTCTCTAAATAGATTGATGTTCTGTAACTGGGCATATGGAGCAACACTGAAACTTAGTTCCAGAGATATTTGAGTCCTGGAACATTAAACTAGAGGAAGGCACACAAGGAACTCAGAAAGAAAAATTCATTGTACAAATAGAAAATTCTTTTACAAAATGATCGTCTTTTATAAAGGACTGCTGCCCAATATTATTAGTCATTCTACTCAGAATTCAAGTGAATAGAACTTTCCAACTCAAATGTCTAGGGCAATTATGAGTGAGCAAAAATGAGGACTCGGTCTCAGCTGTCCCTGAGATTTCTCTTCAGCCACCCAAGGGAACAATTCCATGTGGCTATGGAGGAGTCCCAGTGTCCCTGTCCATATTCTGTAATCTCAAATCGAGGCCAGGAAAAATTAATCAGTATTCAAGAATTTGAATAGGATTGTGCAAGTGTGAGCTCCACAGGTAAAAAAGGGTAATCAGTTCAGACAGAGTTTGCCTCTCAAAATACAAAGTTCTAGGTTACACAACTCCCCTACCCCTTACCCCCACTCCTTCCTATCCTCACACTTGGTTCTTCACTGATGCAAGTCCTAGAAGGCTTTGCTCAATTGAACCCTTTGTCTTTTCGAAGCATTTTCAAGCCACCACAGCTCACAGTCATTGCTCCCTCCTTCATCCTCACAGTATTTATTTGTACAACTCATGGCAATTAATTCTGGAATTGCCTTGTGGTAGATCTTGTATGAATATTTCCTTATCTTTACTTAGCTAACCCTCCTGGTATCCCTATTCTATAAAGTGCTTACAGTTCAGAGTATGCCTTACACTTCTTTCTATTCCTCATTGCTAAGTCCCTTGTTTATACACAACAGGTGTGTCAACATTTGCTAATGTGTTGACTGTTTGCTTGCTCATTACCCAGAGTCATTTTAAATGATAGTCAAGTCTTCCCAGAGAGGTGTTCATCACCTGCCTTACCATTTTCAATCACTGATCTGTTTTTAATCTTAATGCTAGCAGTAGAGTTACAAAGAGTTATTTCTAGTAGCCTGGAGTAACCCCATAGCAAGGTTAAGGGATACTACCTCATGAATCTTGTTAAGGTGTTTTGCATAAACATGCACAATTCCACTCCATCCTACAAGTAAAAACAAAAACAAAGATAATATACAACTAATGTAATTACATTACAGAGAGAAAACTGTTTTTTTGAATTTCAGAATGCCAACATTGTGGAGCTCAAAAGTGAACCTGACTTTACTCCATTCTGCAAACTTTATGTAGCTCACATAACAAACTGTATTTCCCCAAATAACTGCTTTCATGTTTTGTGAGCAGAATTACAGCTGGAAACTGAAAACCAAAGAAATAAATGTATGTAAAATAGCTGAGGATGATAGGGGCTAGAAAAATATGTTGATTCTTATTAATAATAAAATAAATTATTCTGATTTACACAAAGAATAGATTCTTCTTAATCATTCAGTAACAAGCATTTCTCAAGTATCTAATAGGCAGTGGAGACACAAAAACAAAAGCAAAATATTCCCTGCCCTCAAGACCTTAAATTCTAATGGGAGAGACAACAAAGGAAGGAAACATGCCTACTACGTGCCACTAATTTCTGATCTGACTGTGCATCAGCAACTAATTCTGATATGTCCCACATCTATAAACAACTATTACCTGTATGTGGATTAGAGTCAATTTCAGTTTTTATGATTTTTTTTACTTCCCATAGCTAACACCATTTGACTCTTTTCTTAAAGAAAGTTCTCCTGAACTAAAGTTCTCCTGAACTATATATATGAAGTCTCCGAGTTGTCAAAAAATGTTAAACCTTTTCGGTTTCTTAGCCTTGAATCAAATTTTCAAACACACTTCATGGTAGTCTTTTTGCTTATGCCTATCATGAGTATTCCAAGCAAGATGACTGTGTCACATAAAGCAATACTGCTCATTTCTCAGTTCAAACCTAAAAAACAAATGGAAGCAGCAGCAAGGAGATAGATGAGAGCACTGGGATAATAATAACCACTGAATCTAAAAGTTAATCAAGAAGGTAAAGAAAAAAGTTATCTTCCAGGTAGGTACAAGTACATTTCAGACTTGCCAGATTCACCTCTAAGTCACAGAAAATCCTGCATCCAAACTGTTCAATCCACCAAAATACCGGTATATCTTGATAGCTTGTATGATATCAACAGTATCAAAACAGTATTTGCTTAAGGTTGTGGGTAAAATCAAAACAGTATAATAAATACTTTTTCTAGTTCTTTCCCCAGCTTTCTCTATGCCCTGTCCTAAACCTTTTCAAGATTAATCCTTGCATTACATCGAATATTTTGCCTTCTCAACTGAGGATTATCTAACTTCTATCTAACTATCAGATACCTTACTACTCTTTGAATAAGTGGTGTTAGAACTAATTCAACTCTTTCTTAAACTTAATTATTTAAAGCTTCTGTAAAAGAAAATAAATTTATATACTGCTCTTCAAACAAATGATATTAGAACTGAACTAATTCTTTCTTAGGCTTAAATAATAGGGAGGGGGGCCCATGTAAAATAAAGGAAAGTATCAGTTTAATACAAACTCTATTGGAGATTCAATAACTTCTGTCTTAAAAACTTTAAAATAGAATGAAAAAGGCAGCATGATCAACAACAAAATCATAATCAAAAATCATTTTTAAAGGGACATTGGAGCACTTTATCAGAATTGGTTTGGGCATTCTATCTAAACTATAATCTATCCCAGCTATTTTATCATCTTGAGCACCCAAAACCTAAGGCAATTTCACCAAATAAGCAGATATTTCAGTGATGCATTTGTGACTATAAAGGGCAGAGTGTTTGCTACAGAAAGAAAAGCTTCTTTTACAGAGAGACTATTTATAAGGCCATGTTAAAAATTTCAGAGCCTCTTCGTTGGGATAGAACAGCCTCATTCAGACCTTACAGCTGCAACTTGTAAACATTTCTGAATCTCAAGAGTCATGAAGCTATTTTAAATTAGTTAAGAACTCTATACATTTATACTCATCATTTTGACACAATTATACTAGAAAAATAACATAAGCATTAATACTTTAACACATACTGTTTTGTATGATTTCTGATATACTTTAAACTCCTTCCAATGGGTTTCCTATATCACCCTCCAAAGAAGCCACCCCCTATCTCCCCAAGCCTCTCACATCGCCATCCATCCATCTGTCACGCCATTGTTTTACTGAGAAAACTGAAATAATTCAACAGGAATTCCCTCTTTTTCCTTTCTCTTCATTGCAAAACCCCTTGACATCTTCCTCCTCCACTCTTTCCTCCTTTCCCCCAGTTTTTAACAAAGAGATAGTCCTTTCCCTTGCAAAGGCCAACCACTCTACATGTATACTTGACTTCATTCCATACTTCCATCCCATGTTCTCCACTAGATTGCATGTTTAATCATCCCCGTCTCCCCAGATTCCCTCAAATTTTTGACCATTTCCTATCTGGTTCCTTACCATGCTAAGTCTCCCTCCATCCTTAAAAAACACCCTGACTACAGCCTACCATCCCCTCAGTCTATCACCATATCTGATATATATGTACACAAATCTATATACAGTATGTACCTATATCTATCTTTCCTTTCTCAGACAAACTCCTTGAAAAAAACTCACTTCTGCCTCCACTTCCTCACCTTTCATTCATTCAACCTATTGCAATTTGTTTTCTAACCTCATCACTCAATTGAAACTATTCTTTCCAAAGTTACTGACCATTCCTTAATTGTCAAATGTGTTGGTCTTTTCTCAGTCTTCACCCTACCTATTGTATTTGACACTGTTGACCACTTGCTCCTAGACACTCTTGGGATACCATTCTTCCCCTGTTCTCCTACCTGTCTGACCATTTACTTTCTGTCTTCTTTGCTGGATCATCATTCAAATCATGCCCCCAAATGTGAATGTACCCTAAGATTCTGTTATAAATCTCCTCTTCTCTTATAATCTCTGTGGGAGACCTCATCAGTTCCCTCAACTTCAGAAACTGCCTCAGTTTCTTCCCTGAACTTCATCCCTGTATCTCCAATTGCTTGTTGGAAGGACCTCTCCCTGATTGGATGTCTCCTCCTAGAACCTCAATTTAAGTAGGGTGCCAAGGCCAGCCATGTCTTTTTCTTCTTCAGGCTGCACTCCAGAGTTTTTCTACCATGCTCTAGCTCTGTGCCCACCCCCTTTCAGTTTTCTTTTAGGTGCCTTTCCCATTAGAATGAAGGCTCCTTGGGGGCAGGGGCTGTCTTCCTTTCTAATTGTATTTGTATTCCCATCCTTAGCACAAGGGTTGGCACATAATAAGAGTATGACAAATGATTACTGACTATTGTTGCCACTACAGCCAATGTTATTTTCCCTAAATGAATATCTGATCTTGTCACTCCCTACTCAATAAAATCCAGTGCCTCTAGGATAAAATATCAACTCTGTTTAGCTTTTAAAGTCCTTCACAACTTGGTCCTAACCTATCTTTCTAGTCTCCCTTTCACACTCTGCAATCCAACAAAACTGGCCTCACTTCTTTACATATGATACTCCATGGCTTTGAATGGGCTGTTGTCCACACCTGGAGGTACTGCCTCCTCACCTCTGCCTCATAGAGTTCCTCTCTTCTCACAAGACACAGTTTAAGCATCATCTCTTGCAAGAAGTCTTTACTGAGTCTTCCTTTTCTGATTTCCTCCCTACCAAACCATCTTATATCTAACAACCTTGAATTTATTTATATTTATTCTGTGTGTTCTCATATACATTCTACATATCGTGTGTCATATCATATAAAAACATCATACATATACATGTATATTTGTTGTCTTCCCCATTAGAGTGTTAAATTCCTTGTAAGTAGGGATTATTTCATTTATATGTGTATCCCAGGCCTGACACAGTATCTGGCACATAATTGGCACTTAATAAATGCTTGTTGATTGAAACAATAATCAAGTCTGAAAAGTTCTGGGCAAAAGGAATTTTGCTAAATCACATTTTTTCTCCATACGCTATGATCGAAATTTAAATTTGTAACATATAGATAATCACTTACCAGTATTTACTGAATTTCTCTCCTAAATCATTCACATTATTTGCTGCCTTTTTAAAGGTTAGCTACACTCCTTTTCAATACTTCCCACTACTTACACTAGTTTCTAATTAAATTTTTAAAAAAATAAAATACTTTAGTTCAAGAGGTTTCTAGTGGAATATCATAAGAACAAGTAAACCTAGAAACCTAATGATCATGTATTTAAGTATTATTATCCTGACATAAACAAGGACAGGCTAAAGCCAACTGAAGAATGTGTTATATTACTGAACCTCAAAACTTTTGATGATCTCTCTAAAAAGCTGTTTGCTTCTCTTACATTAGCCTCCCTGTCTTCCAAGGTAAAAAATATAGATTTCTGGAAAGAAATTAATTAGAAATTTCCTTCTTAATGGCCATAGAAGTATACCACAAAGAAGAGCACTAGTTCTCTCCTTTACAAAAGAAAATTTAAGCCAAGAGTGAGGACTGTGCTGGTATTGAAGTCGGAGGATTTGGGTTCAAATTTACCTCTAATACTTGCTACTTTGTGACTTTGGACAAGTCATTTAACTCTGTATGTCAGTTTCCTTATCTGTAAAATTAATGGGTTTGACTAGATTATGCATGCCAGTTCTAAATCAATGATCTTGTGTTTCAACAGGCACATCAGGAGCTAAAAATGTAATTTACATGACCACTGACCTGTGAGGTTCCCAGACCTTTCACAGCATTCAAATCAGATCCTGAGCAGAAAGTGTTTTTTGCTCCACAAACAATAAGGCCTTTCCCTTCTTCCCAGTTTTCTAGTTCAATCACCCTCTCCAGAAGCTGTAGCATCATAACTCCTATTATTGAAAGGGGAGAAAAAAAAACTAGGAAAATAGAAATAAAGACTCCAAGGTTAGCAAGTACATTCCAAATCTCTGTATGAAGCACTGCACTGGATTGTGGGGGGAGATACAAAAGATACAAAAGCCTTAACAGGATTTATATACCACATGAAACAGTTGCAAAACAATGCAAGGCAGCATATGATTAAGTGTTAAAATGAGCATCAACACAGTGTTCATTCAGAAAAGGATGAGATTATGTTTACAGCAGTGGTTAAAAAAAGAAACTAGGCTAAACAGAAGATTCAATTAGACCAAAGCTCCTTCCTTGGTCTCTAAAGGAATGTAAAGGGAATTGTAGAAAGAAGAAAAAATTAAAACTGAAGTTCCCATCAAGATCTTCTAATGTTTATCTTTTGAATATTCTTATGCTAAAAGTCTTTGGTAACTTTCCAAGTTCACAGTGTTCTCAGTGTGATAAATTCTCATTTTTCCTTTAACCAAGAAACTGCCTTGGGAACCAATAAAGGATTATGACAAAGTGATAAATTAAAACAAGGTTTTGGACCAATAGATGCCAAAGTTTACTCCAGCCACTGCTTAATCCATTAAACTATAAACTCTTCCATTAGAATGTATGCCACCTCTCAAGGTCAGAATATGTTCCATTTACTTTCTCTATTGCAACACCACCAGCAAATGCTCCATTAAGGATGCTGACTCTCTCTGCCTGATTAGTCCACTTCACTTCAGAAATTGAAAGTTTTTTGTTGTTGTTGTTGTTGACTAAGATTTTACCTTGCAATTACAAGTCAGTCAGAACAGATATTCACTGAACTTTTCCTAAGGATGAACGGTTCTGTACTAGGTGCTTAGCATGATGTAACAGATAAAGTACTGGACATGGAGTCCAAAAGACTTGAATTTAAATTCTTTCTCTGACATTTACTAGATTTATAGCCATTAGGAAGTCAATTAACCTGAGTCTCAGTTTCTTTCCTCATCTGTAAAATGAGGAAGTTAGATTAGATAGTTTCTAAGGTCCCTATATAAGTTCCGCTACCACTATTTTTCTCTAAAGGATGAAGGGATTTAAAAAATTAAAGTCAGGGCTAACAGATGGATTATTTTTCATTCCCTGAACATATACCAATTTAAAGTGTGGAGTCAGCTCTGATATGTACTTGGTGATAGAAATAAGTCAATCTAAGTTTTTAAAAAATCATCATAAAAAAACATAAAATGTATAATCATTTGTATCATTGATCTCTGAATATAATGTGTATCAGAACTAAAGCAAGAGAAGCTCAAAGACAATGGTGTGAGGTTGGATCATTCAATCAACTGATAAGCATTTATTTATTAGATCATAAGACTGTAAAGGTAGAGCTTAAGAAAGGGGGCACTTAGTCTAACTTTCTCATTTTACATTTGAAGAAACTGAGGCTCTGAGAGGATTTGCTTAAAGTCACACAGGTGGTGACAGAGGCAGCACTTGAACCTTGGTCCACTGACTCTAAAACCAGTGGTGCTCTTTCCATTTGACTGTGGTGCCTCATATTTTTCCATTAACCTTCAACTAGATGGGGGAAATCACTAGTACCTGAGAATGCATTCTTTTTACTTGGGTTGTTAAAAGTGAGAATGCCAATGCCACAGTCTTTCTTACGAAGGTCAACAGATCCACCAGTAAACTGCTGAAGTTTCTTTTTGACATCTTCCTCATGGAAACCATGAGAAGTGCCATATAGTGGAAGGCCAGTTTGTAGTAAGAGTTTTTTCCTTACAGAAGTCTTCAAAAAAGAAGCAGCCATTTCTGGGGAGGAAAAAAAAGAAAGAAATATGGTACAAAACCCAACTATACTATTACCCTTTATTTGAATGTTAAATATCACAATGTCCTGGTGATGGAATTTTGCCTATTTTCAAGGACACATACCCATAACTGTATATACTCTTCTTGGTAGAAGCAATAGCTTCTTAGCCTTCCCAAGAAAGAATTTCCTTTTCTCTCCTCCCTTCTATACCCACAATCTGATAATTCAAAATGTGCATAATCTATTTGCCTATGAAAAGGTGATTATATAGTACTTTAATTACAGTGCATCCATTATTAGGCTGTAAGAAGCATGACAAAGGAAAGGAATATCCTGGTGTTGTATTTATCATCATATTTTACTTCTGAGATCACAAGACTGTTTTCCCCATCATGCCAGAAATCCCCTTCAATCTGGGGACAAACTTCTAGGCTGAGCAGACTCTCATTGATACAGAATCTTCAAGTCATAATCCCCTCTCTAATGACTCCTGTCCTCATTCTCTGGGACACCTGCTATTGGGTGAAGGGATGAATGGACAGGAAAAGACATGAGTGTGGCTTTTATTGGTAAAGGACAAATTTCAGGATGATCAAGTAAAGTTTTCTATAGTTTTAAAGAAGTCTCTATTATATGAGTTTCCAGAAAAAATTAAGAACAGATGGAAAATATGAGATTACAAAGGTCACAACACAAACTTGATTCTTCCCAAGTAAAAGGGGTATGCTTGTTAAAGTGCTGCAGTGGAGCAGTTAGTGGTATATATTTTATAAATACTTACATGATGATGAATATGTATGGGGCAGGTAGGTGTTACAATGAATAGAGTGCTGGGCCTGGAATCAGGAAGACCTGGGTTCAAATCCAGCCTTGGACCGTTACTAGCTGTGTAATTCTGGGCAAGTCAAATAACTGTTTCCCTCAGTTTCCTCATCTATAAAATGAGCTGGAGTAGAAAATAGCAAACCACTCCAGTATCTCTGCAAAGAAAACCCCAGATAGGGCCACGAGAGTCAGACACAAGTGAACAACACAGTAACAACACAAAAATGTTATCATAATCAGTATATAGAGGCATGCAGCCCCAAAGAGATTGTATTTCCAGATTTCATGAACAAATTTAAGAAAAACAAAAAAAAAACCTGATTGTTACCTGCTGAAATTGTTTATGTGAAGCTGGTAAAAGTAGTTTCTAAATTTTATCGCAAAGACTAGAACAGCTCACAAATCTCATGAAAGACATTAAAAAGGACACAAGCTTTGATTTAGCAAAAACATGATAGAAATAACAAGGGTGATGATCTGCTTGGAGCCTGGAAAAGGGAGTCAGAGTAGCATGAACATGCCGTGGCTTAAACAAAACATGATCTGTCCTCCATCTTGGTACTGGGTTGAGCACTTAAATAGGCCTGTAGATTTATGATCCTCTGTTCTTCCCTACAAACACTCTAATACAAGAGTAACCTTTTTATGTTATGGAACCTTTTGGCAGCCTGGTGTGTCAGACTATAGACCCCTTCTCAGAATGATGTTTTTAAAATGTATAAAATAACATACACAGGGTTACAAAGGATTTTTTATCAAGTTCAGGAATCTTCTAAAACTTATGTATAGATGTTTTGGGGGAGCTGTGGAATCTCTACTCTAAAAGGTTCTGCTGTAGATGTTGCTGCTGTGGTTAATAATGTGTAGCTGATCTTGGGCAGACATTGGGATCTGTAGGCTTCTATGCTGATCAGATTACTTTTGGTGAGAATACCCAACTACTCCTTAGAGAGAATATCCCTCTCCTGTGATTCCAAGTCAAAGAAGTATAATGCGAGATGTAGCATCCTACTTACAGTTAATTTGATTTTGTCCTGTAACTGCTTCAGTCATGTTTCTTGGTCTCTGAACTCAGTTGGTCTATGAGTTAAGTTTGGAAATCCAGTTCTCTTGCCAATCACTGTTCTATTCTTGCCTTAAGGAATTCTGCTATCCTTGGGGGATGCAGGTGGACACCAGGGAATCTGGTCTAATATCTTTACACCACCAAGCTATCCTTCAGGGATATCTGGTTTGCCATCCAAAGAAGTCTAGCCCACTATCTTTTAACCTTGCAGATACACTCAAACAATGAATTTTTCTGAGTCACAGGAAGGAAGGAGAGGGGATGCTGCTAGCCTCTCATTTCTAACTTCCAACCAATCATACTGTTCCCCATGCCTCAGCTATGTAACCAGTCATCTTTGTCCTTAATGCCATAATGTCACTATCCTGTTCTGTTATTTGTTCTAACCTTATAAAAATGAGTTAAGTCTTCATCTTGGGGTCTTTGGCTTAAACTAAAGCAAAGCCACTGACCCATTCTTATTGGCAGGTTTGCACCCTGTTAATAAAATGTTATATTGCTCAAAGAGAATGTGTCTCAGTCTACCTTTGTTGAATTTTACTTGGGACATGATCCAGGTGAAAGGAGGGGATCCTCCACATGCCAGTGAATTTCAAAAGGTCAGAGGCTACCTTAGTATCCTAGTGTTCTAGGATCAGAGCTTAGTTTTAGAGACAGTGCAGCATTGCTGCCCCAAGGAGTAAAGAGGAACCTTCAGGAATGACCTTTGGCACTCCAGCCCAGCAGCTGAGACAAAGCCTCTCAGCTGACAGGTCCCTTGATCATGCCACATGTGGATGTGACCAATGCTATGTAGAAATTGAGTGAAGAAGTGCTAAAAGGGAGAGTATGCACCCAGGTTAAGTAGTTAAAAGTAACTGGAACCTAATTACAGGCCCCTTAAGAATGGGGCAAAGAGAGCTAGTGGGGTCTTGAGTCAAAGCAAATAAAATGCAAAATGCACCCCATTAACTCCTCAGGGTATGACAGGATCCTGGGACAAATGTAGCCACCTGGGTCTAAGAGTGAGCCAGAATGTACACACTGTAAGAGGAAATACATGTTCTCGCTTTATTTTTTCCTTATACAGTTATCCCTTCCACATCATAGTAAGGGTTAGGAGCATGGTGCCCCTGTGATCTGGAAAATTCAAGTAAAATTTTTTGGCCCATCCTTTGTACCAGAGAATTCTGAATTTTTTTCTTTTATCAGGCATTTATAGTACCTTATTATAGAATTTGGGTTATTATACAATACTATATATTTTATGCATTTCTGAGTTTCTAAATTACTTTTTGTGTTGTCTGAGGGCCTTCTTGGGTCGTCTGTAGCTTCTGCAAAACTCCCCCCAAATTCCCATTTAATTTCTTATGCCAAAACGTGATATATCAAAACTGCAATGTAGAAAGTCACAATATGGAAGGGATAACTGTATTATATTATTATATTTCCTTGTAACTCATTATCTTCCCCCCTAAACCTCTCTACTCCCCAACTTCTCTTGAATATACCTTCTTTTCTCCTCTGATATTATCACTGCTCTGTTGCTGGATCTCATCATTTCATGTTTTGATCACTGCGATAAAATGATAGTGGATCTGCCTGCCTCAAGTCTCTATCCACTCCAATCCTTCTTCCATTCAGCAAATCCACCTTCCATTCATCACCAAAGTGATGTCCCTAAAGTACAGGTTATGACTGTACCTTCTTTACCAATAAGTTTCAGTGGTTCCCTATCATCTTCAGAATCAAATACACAATCCTGTTTGGCATTCAAAGCCCTTTATAATAAACCTACCACCCACCTACACCCAGTTTTCCAGTCTTCTTACACTTTTCCCTTCAGTCTAGGGACACTGGTCTCCTTGCTGTTCTGAGAACAAGACATACCATCTCTACACTCAAGGAATTTTCTCTGGCTATCTCCCCATATCCTCCTCATCTCTGCCTATTGGTTTCCTCAGCTTCCTTTCCCAGCTCCTCTTAATTCTAGTGCCTTCTCTGTTTTAATTATTTCCAAATTATCCTGTAATAGCCTGTTTGTACATATTTGTCTTCTTACTGTCTTCTCCACTAGAATGTGAGCTCCTAGAGGGCAGAATCTGTCTTCTGCCCCTTTTTGTATCCCTAGTGCTCAGAACGGTGCCTAGCACACAGCAGATGCTTAATAAATGTTTACAGACTGACTGCTGCATTTGGCAATGCCCTGCTCTGACTGCAAATGTCAACAAACTGCCCCCTTCCTTATTTATTCCTATTGTTATCTAAAGATATTAATGGCCTTTAACTGCCCCGTGATTAATGTTGCCAGGACTAATGACAAGTTGTAGAAAACAGCAGTCTGAGAAAAGCAGAAGACATACGTGGGGAGATGAAGATTGGTGGGGAGGGGAGGAGTCAGTAAAGATTTCTCCCCTGGGAAATCACAAACATGTGGTATAATCTTGGGTATTACTTAGCCACCTTAAAATTTATTTATAGGGCACAGGCTAAGCAGAGAGATTAATATCCTGAAGTGAACCAGATCTCTTAGATATAATGAAGACAAACTGCTTGGATTCAAGCCAGTCCAAGCCAAGGGAGAGAAGAACAACACTTTCCTATCTTCCATGTGCACCATGTGGTTCCCTTTAAGGAATCCTTTACCAATATATTCATTGTTCTTCCTAGACCTACTTCTCTGTCCCCTCTAGGGTAAGGGATTCTCCTCAGTCCCACCTCATTCCCCACCAATATTTGTATATTATAGTAAGGAAGAGAATCATTATTCAATAAAAACTTCTGGGAAAATTAGATAGCTATATGGCAAAAAATGAGTTTGGATCAATATTTCATACAATATACCAAAATTAATTCTACCTGGACCAGTGATCTAAATATTTTTGTTAATCATTAAAAATCACTTTTAAAAGATTAAAGAAAAAGGAATATTTATCTCAGCTACAGAGGACATTTTTATTAAAAAATATAAGTCATTATTAAAAAACAAAATTGATGGGCTTGGTAATACAAAGGTAAAGGATTTTGAAAAACAAAAGGCAATCTCTCTAAAGATTAATAGACAAAGAACAAGTTGGGGAAAAAAATTACAATATGGATAGCTGATAAATATTTTCAAAGGACATAAACAGATATCATTGGAAGACTAAATACAAACTTCTAAAAAGCCCAATAAAAGATACTTATGTTTTCTAGTAACCACAGAATTGAAAATCAAAACAACTTTTAAGATATCACCTTATATCCACTAGTATGGCAAAATTTACAAATAATTATCCAGTAGAGGCAGGACTGTGAGGAAACAATCATTCCCAAGAGCCACAACTTGCCTAGGCCACCTTCCTTTTCTTTGATATGATTCCAGAGTTCTCTAGGGCCACAACATAGCCAGACTTGCCCTAAATAAGGCCTGGAATACTGAAGCCTTCAGGTTGGGAACACACCATGTCCTGTTCATGCATGACACAAGATGGGCTTCCTGACAACTCCTGGAACATATCTTCTGGTAGATCAGGCACCTGAGGGCTGTGTAGAAACTTAGAGGGTTGATCTTGAATTTCTTAATTACTTGACTTCACCAGTAGATCTCATTGACACTTTGCCAGAACTCATTACTCAATAATTTGCATATTGCCATCTTCTCCCAACTCAGTGATACTGAAACTCTGACAGCCGATGAACACCACTCCTCAATACGAGCTGTTTATTCCCTCTTTCCCATCCGCCTCAAATCCCCACCCCATCCTCCTTCCCAAATGCCCCACTCCAGATTTGTGCATCACTTTCACTATGCCATCCGGAACAGCCGCTCTATAATTAACAAACTACTTTTCATCTTAAATCATTTTTTCACTTCCTTCTTCCATCTTCTGGGATACATTGAGATGTGGCTCCTTCCTGATAATATTGCATCCCTGGCTACCCTTCCTAGTTCTATAAATTCGACTTTCACTCAAAGCCCTGACTCACTGGCCATTGTGGGGAAGTCAGAATACTCTTCACTCCCCATTGCCAGATTCTTCTAAGGCAATCACTCTTCAACCTATCCTTTTTTGAGGTTCACGCACTTGAAATTTATCACCCGATCTAGACTGTTGTTGTTCAGTCACGTCTGACTCTTTGTGACCCTATTTGGGGTCATATGCGGTCCTTTGGGACTCTATGGGGTTTTCTTGGCAGAGATACTGGAGTAGTTTGCCATTTCCTTTTCCAGTTTATTTTACAGATGAAGAACTGAAACCAACAGGGTTAAATGACTTGCCCAGGGTCACACAGATAAGTGTCTGAAGCCAGAGAAGTTAAGTCTTCTGGACTCCAGGCCCAGCACATTATCTACTTCACCACCTTGCTTCCCCAATTAAGATTCCAGTGGCTGTTATCTATCAACCTCTAGAACATTCTCTTTCTTCGCTTAAAAAGTTCAGTGCCTGAATCACAGCTCTCCATCCCAACTCATGCTTCCATTCTAGAGGATTTTAACACACATGCTGATGTTCCCTCACATACCCTAATTTGCAAGTTCCTTAATTTATTCAACTCTTATGACTACCTCCTCCACTCCACTTCTGCTATATAAAAGAGACAGTCATGCTCTTGATTACCTGAAACTGTTTCACTGCTACATACAGAAATTATGAATGGCCTTTTATCCCATAAGGCAGGCAGGAAGTACAGAGGACAGTGTGCAGGACTTAGGGTCAGGAAGACCTGAGTTCAATCTGGCTTCAGACACGTAGTAGCCCTGTGACTTTGGGCAAGTCGTTTAACTTGTTTGCCTCAGTTTCCTCAACCAAAAATGGGAATAATAACAGCACCTTTCTCCTGGGATTGTTATGAAGATAAAATGTGATAAGTGAAATACTTAGCACAGTGCCTGGCACATAGTAAGCACCACATAAATGTTAGCTATTACGATGATAATGATCATATATTTTATCTTTTTCATGTTATGCCTTACCCTCCGAATTATAGTTTCTGAATCATCATCAAACTGAAACTACTCTCTCCAAAGTCACCAATTATGTTTTAATAACCAAATATAATGGTCTTTTCTCAATCCTCAGATTCCTTGACCTCTTTGTGGAATTTGACAGTCCTGACCACCTTCTCCTTGGTACTCTTTTCTTGTTTTTGGGATTGCTCCTAGTTCTCTTTTTTTTTTTTGGACATTTTTTTCTTTATTATTTAGTATATTTAGTTTTCAGCATTGATTTTCACAAGAGTTTGAATTACAAATTTTCTCCCCATTTCTAGCTCCTCCCCACTCCAAGATGGCTTATATTCTGGTTGCCCTGTTCCCCAGTCTGCCCTCCCTTCTGTCACCCCACTTCCCCTCCCATCCCCTTTTCCCTTCCTTTCTTGTAGGGCAAGATAAATTTCTACGCCCCATTGCCTGTGTATCTTATTTTCTAGTTGCATGCAAAAACTTTTTTTTTTGTTTTTGAACATCTGTTTTTAAAACTTTGAGTTCCAAATTCTCTCCCCTCTTCCCTTCCCACCCACCCTCCCTCCCTAAGAAGTCAAGCAATTCAACATGGGCC
>CM053627.1:118632874-118661542 GCA_028646595.1 Phalanger gymnotis | reverse complement strand
TTTTCCATTTGGCTAATTCTGCCTTTCAAGGCATTCTTCTCCTCATTGGCTTTTTGGAGCTCTTTTGCTATTTGAGTTAGTCTATTTTTTGAAGGTATTGTTTTCTTCAGTATATTTTTCAGTATTTTTTTAGGTCTCCTTTAGGAAGTCATTGACTTGTTTTTCATGATTTTCTCTCATCCTTCTCATTTCTCTTCCCAATTTTTCCTCTACTTCTCTAACTTGCTTTTCTAAATCCCTTTTTGAGCTCTTCTATGGCCTGAGACCAGTTCATGTTTTTCTTGGAGGCTTTTGGTGTAGGCTCTTTGACTTTGTTGATTTCTTCTGGCTGTATGTTTTGGTCTTCTTTGTCAGCAAAGAAAGATTTCAGAGTCTGAGACTGAATCTGGGTGCGTTTTCTCGGCCTGGCCCTGTTCCCAGCCAACTTACTTGACCCTTATGTTTTTCAGCAGGGGTATGACTGCTTGTAAGAGTTCTATGTTCCAAGCTTGGGGGGATGCGCCAGATCTGCCACACCAGCACTCCTCCTTCCCCAAGAACCCCCAACCTGGACTGAACTTAAATCTTCAGCAGGCTCTGCACTCCTGCTCTGATCAGCCACTTAATTCCTCCCACCGTGTGGGCCTGGGGCCAAAAGCAACTGCAGCTGTAGTTCTGAAGCTGCTCCACCTCCACTGCCCCCTGGGGTGGTGGCCGAACTGGAAACTCCCTGTCCCCAGCAGCTTTTCCCACTAACTTTCTCTGTTGTCTTTGGTGTTTGTGGGTTGAGAAGTCTGGTAACTGCCACAGCTCACTGATTCAGGGCGCTAGGGCTTGTTCTGCCCGGCTCCTGGTCTGGTTGGTCTGCGCCGCCCATGCTGGGCTCTGCTCTGCTGCTCTCTGCTCCCAGCTCCATGTGGGATAGACCTTACCCAGAGACCATCCAGGCTGTCCTGGGCTGGAGCCCTGCTTCTCTCTGCTGTTTTGTCAGTTCTGCAGTTCTAGAATTGGTTCAGAGCCATTTTTTATAGTTTTTTGGAGGGACTTGGCGGGGAGCTCATGCTAGTCCCTGCTTTCCAGCTGCCATCTTGGCTCTGCCCCGCCCCTCCAGTTCTCTTCTTACATGTTTGAAAACTTGCCAGTCTCCTTTGCTGTATCTTTATCCATGCCATGCCTCCTAACTCTGGGTGACCTTCAGTGCTGTATTAGGCCCTCTCTTTTGCCTCCATATTTTTTAACTTGGTGATTTCATTAGCTCCCATGGGTTTAACTATCTCTATGTAGATAATTCCCGGATCTAGTTATCCAACCCTAGTCTCTCTCTTGATTACCAAATACCTTTTAGACATTTTGGATGTTCTGCAGGATTCTCATACCCAGTGTATTAAAACAACAACAAACCCCACCTTATTTTCTTTCCTCCCAAATCATTCCCTCCTTTCAACTTTTTTATTACCGTCTATGGCAAAGACTTCCAGTTAGGTTTGGAAATTTGGTGTTATCATCAACTTTATCACACTTATCTCATAGATCTAATAAATTGACAAATCTTTTTTTTTCTTTACAATATCCCTCAATTATGTCCCTTTCTGTTTACTCACACAACCACTACCCTACCTAGTTCAGGCCCTTATCTCCTCTCACCTAGATCACTGGAATAATTAGGCACTTTCTCTCAGTCTAGTTCCCTCTAATGTGTCCTGAAAATAGCTTCCAAAGTGATTTTCCTGAAGTGTAGGTCTAATCAGGATGCCCTGCCCTTCACTCAATAAACTCCAATGACTCCTTATTATCTCTAAGATAAAATATAAGTTCTTCTGTTTATCTTTTAAAGTTCTTCATAGACTGCCCCTCATTATCTTTTGAGATTTTTAATATATTACTCTTCTTCACACATAAAGACTATTTATTTAGTACCTACTATGTTTTTAAAAAAGATAGTCCCTATGCTTAAGGAGCTTACTTTCTAATGGGGGAAGATAACACAAAAGGGAGCTGGAAAGCATTAAAGTGGAATAGTCTGGAGAGTTAGTAGTGGAGCTGGAAGAGAAAGAAGTGTGGATGGCCTGGGAACTTCCCAAAATGGTAGCCTTGGACAGGAACTCACCAAAAGGGAAGAGGTAGGACATGGAGGGTGGGGCTAGGCATCTCTAGAGTGAGAAGGCCGTGGCTCAGAAAGGAAAAGGTATTTTGCAAGACTGAAAAGATGCTGGGGGTAAGCTAGGTGGTGCAGTGGATAGAGCATCAGCCTTGGAGTCAGGAGGACCTGACACTTGACATTGACTAGCTGGGTGACCCTGGGCAAGTCACTTAATCCCAAATGCCTGGCCAAAACAAAAACAACAGCAACAAAAAAGATGTTCGACTGCTCCTTTCCTAGTAGAGCACTTAAGTAAGTACTGTGAATATGGAGTGTTTTTTATCTAAGGGACATTTAGAAATAGCAAAATACAAATTTTTTTTTGGCCAAGATTCCTATTAAAGTCTCACTGAAGAGTAACAGTTTTCCCAAAATAAACATCTCAAAGAAATTTAAAGTCACTCATTTTCAAGGTTTTTAACAACTAGGTAAAATAATATATCATAGGGCAGCTAGGTGGCACAGTGGATAGAGAGCTAGGCCTAAAGGCAGGAAGGCTCATCTTCCTAAGTTCAAAACAGGCTTCAGATACTTAGTAGCTGTGTGACCCTGGGCAAGTCACTTAACCCTGTTGGCCTCAGTTTCCTCATCTGTAAAATGGGCTGGTAAAGGAAATGGCAAATCACTCCAGTATCTTTTCTAAGAAAACCCCAAATAGGGTCACAAAGAGTTATACACGACTGAAATGCCTTATCAAAATAATAAAACCCTTTAAAGTCTGCAAAGTGCTTTTTAACACATGGTCCCATTTAACCTTCCAGACAAAGAGACAGGTATTACAGTTATTTTTATTCCCATTTAACATATGAGGAAATGGAATCTCTGAGAGGTTTTTTATGACCCGTCCAATGTGAGAAATCTGGTATCTGAGACAGGATTTGAATGCACGTCGTTCTGACTTCAAGTCCAGCACACTATCCACTTTGTAGCTTTGAAGTAGCTTCACACACACCCACACACCCACACAGCAAGATGATTACATGCCAAAGTAAGCAATACAGCACATTTATCACTTCATTATGATTACTGTCTTTCAATTCTATTCAATAAAAATCCGAAACAGTCCCAGCTCTTTTAGGGAAGGGTATCCCATTTATCAAAAGGTTAGGGTATAACTGTTATGCTATTGTGCATACATCATAATATACAAAATTAAGCCATCCAGAAAAAAAGTCTGAAAAAATAAACTAAAAAATTATCTTATTGAGGAGTTGCCTTTCATCAGATTCTACCTTTCTGCATAGAGAATATGTTCCCATAGGAGCATAAGCAGGGAGGAGTGTTCTAAGTAAACCAGAGTATGCTTCAGTGTATGCAGTACTATTGAGTAACATAAACTTCTAGACATCAACCGCCAGATAAAAAATGTAAGCCACTCCCTCAGCTTACTCCATAGTCTGACAAAATTACAATAATCTTTTTAAGCCAATGTCTTATGTAAATAATTTTATGATAGAGATAAAACCATAGGCCATTCCACTCTGTAGATTCATTTTGCTTCACTGCTTCTTAAAAGCACTCTCCCCGCCACCTTTCAGTTTTAACTGGCAATAGTGATGCCAAAAAAGGAGGAGGGAGGAGCATTGTAACTTTTTTTAACATTCATTTTTTAAAATTTTCATTTTCAAATTCTCTTCTTCCCTCCGGCCCTTTCCCTACCCATTGAAAGGGGAAGCAATATGATGCCCTTTACATATGTGAACACATTTCCATATTAGCCATATGGAACATTTTTTTTTTAATGCATAAAAAAACCCAGAAGTTTAGAAGGAAGCACAGACAAGCAGGACAGGTTTGAAAGTAACAGCATTTATTATATGTTTTGAAAAAATAAGCAAAGCAGAATCACAGTAGCACAAAGGAGTCATGAGATGTGCAAATTTAGAGACCTCTCCACTCCAAATGTGCTCAATCTGTGGTAGAGCCTTCTGAGCTGTAATGGTCTGATCAGCCACGGTCGGACACACTGTATCTTGACTGCAACACCGAGATGTCATTTTGGTCCTCTCCTATGATGAAGGACAACAACTCTCTATGTGCCAGGCATTGTGCTAAGAGCTAGGGATACAAAGATGGACAAAAAGAAACCTCTGCACTCAAGGAGCTCACAGTATAATGGAGGAAACAACAGGCAAACAACTACATATATATGTATAAACAAGGTAAGACACAAAGATTAAAGAAACAAGGAAAGGCTTTTTTGCAGAACATAGGGCTTTAGCTGAGATTTGAAGGAAGTCAGGAGGCAGATATGACAGGAGAGTTCTAGGCTTGGGAAACCGCCAGTGAAAATGTGCAGTGTTGGGAGATGCCAAGAAACCAATGTCACTGATCAAAAATCTATAGGTGTCCAAATGTATGTTCAGTCAGTGCTGGTACTCTATGGTCCACTGGGCAGTTGCTTGGCACACTGTCAGACTACTCAGGGTGAAAAGAATAGTTTCTAATATTGTGTTAAAACTGTATCTTGTTTTGGTCCCCCTGACTGCCCCCTTTCTAGTCAGTATTCTAAGTTTACAGTAGCCAGTATAGAGGCAACAGCAGGAAATAAGATAGTAAAAGGGGAACCAGGAAGTCATGCACAAACTATCCCAAAGATCAAAGGAGCATAATTTACAAAGTGTATCATATATTAACTAAAATTCACACTCTGGTAATATGTGCTGAATCAGGAGAAGCTATCTAGGCTTTGCTGTCAGGGTTCTGTTTCTATGATATGTGAATTCCAGACAAATTCCAGATCGTGACAATTCCAGACCAGTAGAACTTCAAAAGGTGTTGATAACTTTGAAATGACACGGACATGTTAATTTTAAGGTTTTACTGATAACTTTAAGGTGATTTGGATATGTTAATGAACTAACCCCAACGTAGCACAGATAAGTTAGCCCTTAAAACCCTATAAAATTAGACCCCAAACTCGTACCCCCTGCCCCCGATACTCTTCCCCTCTTCATTGACCCCACACTCCCAACTCTAATCCATAGTTATGTGAATGGCTAGATTCCTCAAGCTGCCCACTTTCCTTTACCATTCCATTCCCTGTCTAGCTGTCTGCCTATGTACTCCTTTGGCCTTTATGAGCTTTTTGCCCCCATACCCTCTGTGCTTAATTAAAGTGTGATTGCAGCCCACTGCCAGTTGTGATCCTTCCAGGTGAGTGCCTAAAGAACTGGGTATGCCTGCCCCCATTTCATAACTAATTACCATTTCAAATATTTTCAAACAAGACTCCAAAGAGTAGAAGTAGCTCACAGCATGAGGGCAGACACAGCCCAAGTGGTGAAGGGAGGAATTTATGGTTTTAATTGTAGCTATTTTAACATTGCTCTCCATTCAAGGGTCTTAGAGCACTATAATCCTCAGGAACACATCTAGGAGGAAAAATCAAGGACTACTGTATAAATTTTATTAGCAACAAAAGAAAACTACTTGTGTTTCCCCTTTCCTTCTCTAATTTGGTTTTTCCCACCTCAGACCATGGAATTCTCACATTGTCTCTGACTGGGCCATCTCAGTAAGAAACATGGCTAAAGAACTTCTATTTCCCTTTCAATAAAGCTACTGATATCAATTAAAATGGATTTTATATATTTAGAAAAGGATTTATTATGTTATGTTCTATATCTAAGTTTTAGTTTTAAAAAGACTGTCTTCAGGTGGCACAATGGATGGTATTGTACCTTGAGTCTGGAAGACCTGAGTTCAAATCCTCTCAGACGCTTACTAGATGTTTGGCCCTAAGTGAGTAACTTAACCTCATTCAGCCTTGGTTTCCTCATCTGCAAAATGGAAACAATATTAGCACCTGCCTCACAAGGTTGTTACGAAGGAAAATGAGATATCAGTGCTCTGTAATCCTTAAAGCACTATACAAATGTTATAGTTTTTACTCAGAAATGAAATTTCTAAGGAAAAAATAATATAAAATCTTTCCAACTGAAAACAGATATACTTGGGAATTACATATGCATATATTTTACATTTATATTACATGTTTTTACATTTATCTATCATTAGCACACTACATATCTTTATAGGCATTTATTTGTCCTTATTCTCCCAACAAACTCCTTAGAATGTTACCATGGATAGAGCACTGGGCCTTATGTCAAGGTGACCTAAGCTCAAATCCAATCCCCAACACTTATTAGCTGTTCAACTCTGGGCAAGTCACTTAACTTCTTTTTGCCTCAGTTTCTCATCTGTGAAATGAGGATACCAGCCTCCCGAGGCTTTTTGTGAAGATCAAATGATATAAAAGTTGCAAAATACTTAGCACAGCACCTGGCGCACAGTAAGCACTATACAGATGTTAGCTATCCTTATTGTGGGAACAATGTCTAATATTTCTTTCCTAGCTTATCACAGCATGTGGTACTGTCCTCTGAGGGTGCTGTGCTCTGACGTTACTCAGTAAGTGTTTATGACACAACGAATTTAAAAACTTAATAATGTCCAGAAAAGAACTGTTAGAGATTTGGGTTGTTTTGGTTTTTTAAAACTATATATTTTTTACCTAACAATTTAATGTGCATGTAGGAACAGAAATCAAGAAAGTTTATCCTTACTAACAATGAATACAAAAAACAAAGCTGTCTTTGGATGTCTTCCTCTCTGTTCATTTTATGCTACTGCAGTTGGTACCAATGGCTGACATTTACATACTACTTTTAGATTACAAACAACTTAACATGCTGGTGTTAGTTTTCACAACAACCTAATATGGTATTATATATATATATATATATACATATATATATATATATAGTATTATTAGTATTATTCGCCTCTTATAGATGAAGAATTGGAGGCTTAGGCAAGTTAAGTGCTTGGTCCCATACCACCCAAATAATGGTGAACCTGGGACTCAAAGCAGGTCTTTGGACTTCAAGCCCACCCCTCTTTCCACTCTCTCCACCATGTTTAAACATTTACTGAACAATAAATATTGTCACTGCTAATTATGAAACCTCAGGATCACAAATCCCCCTCTGTATTTTATCTCTTGCTTAGGATTAGGGCTAAACTGTTGACTGATGGTTATTCTACACCTCAACTACCTGCATCTTTTTCCTTATCAATTTTCCCTTCCCCTTTATTCCATTCCCTTTAGCCCCACATGCATGGAGTTGAACTTCATCCTGCTCCAACATACAGAATATGAAATTCTTCAATAACAACTTACTTTATACTCCTTTACCTAATCCAGAAGCCAAACACTTACAATCAAGGAAGTTAGAAGAAAGGCTCTTTTGAGGGCCTCTATTTTTACTGAGAAGCCTTGAGGGATTAAGTGACTTGCCTTAAGGTTACACAACTATGTAATAGCAGGCAAATAAGCTCTAGATCTTTGATCTATTAGGGCACAGGTTCCCAAAGTGGGTGATATAGATACCACCCCCATGCTGGAAGGATGGGAGGGAGGAGTAGAAGCCTCGGGTGCAATTGGGGGGCATTGAATAAAAATAAGGGGCTGGTGGAAGCATAAGGAAAGAAGAGAAGAAAATTTTGAAAAACCGTTCATGCTTGTTTTCTCTGTTGTGTAACACAAAGTCATAGTGATTATATTATTTTCCAAATAAACACACAAAATGCAAGTTAAACAAGTCCACCAACAGATCTTAACAAACAAGTGCTGGCAGGCCAGCATGTAGCGAGCATGCAGGGGCAGGAATATGTGCATGTAATGACCTGTTTGCAATATGATACTATAGGGTTACATGATGCAATATTGCACCATCAAAATTTCAATGCAGGAAAAAACCTACAAATATGCAATAAATTATTAAATTTAAGATGTTATTTTTTAAATCTTTTTTTTAAATGATACGAATTTTTTAAAAAAAAGTTAAAGAAAATAGATTTCCAGGGGGGTGCCAAATAATTTTTTTTTTTTTAAAACAGGGCGGTAGGCCAAATAAGTTTGGGAAGCTCAGTATTAGGGTTAACTAAGTTAAAGGAATGTGATTCACACTCAATTAGTATCATCTGTAGAAGATTACTTTAATGATAATAACTGATATTCATATAGTGCTTTACAACTGGCAAAGTTCTTTAAATATATTAATCTCATTCAAACCTTACAAGAGCCAGCTTTTCTTATCCCCATTTGCAGTTAAGAAAATTGAGGGTTAGACAGGTTCAGTGACCTTCATTGGGTTACAAAGCTATCAAGTGTCACAGGCCAGAGCATGAGAGTCTGTATAGTCAGGTTTTATGAATATTCTTTAAAATAAATGTAACTAAATAAATGCTAATAGCTTTGCTTTGTTCAAAATAACATTAAATACTTCCAAAGGAGTGACAACTGGGATAGACATTGAAGTAACTGGAACTAGAAACTAAGATTAGATGAAAAATATTTAGCCTGGAAAAGACTTGGGGTGGGGAGTCTTAAGGATTTAAAGGGTTATCATGTGGAAGAGAAACTAGCAGAACTATGACTAGTAATTTCTGGGCTTGGGGCAATCAGGACAAATATATTGAAATCTACTCCTGGAGGAAGAAATGGGAGTGGATAGAGACCTCCATCTTGATCCCCTGAAGGTTGCAGTTAAGACTGCCTGACAGGGTAGCCCTAGTAGAACTCATCAAAAGTGTGACTCACAAATGGAGGTCAATGCCAGCCTTAACTTAATATTTTTGGTAAAGTCAGTTGTTTCCATTAGACTGAAGGGATATTAAATGGTCTTAGGATAAAGCCCCATCCCAAACTCTGGGTCATGTATTCCTCCCCCCATCACCATTCCCTGTTCCCCTTCCCACCTCCCACCCCTTTCCTCCCATGCCTCAAGGAAATAGATGTTCTCTGCTTGGCCCCAGAAGAAGTAACTGGGAGCAAAGGGTGGAAGCTTGGGTGGAAGGGTGGAAGCAAAGGGTGGAAATCCATCACATGTCTGATGGATTTAAAGAAGAATCTTTTTGACAATTACATTTCAGAATCACAGACTAAGAGCTGGAAGTGACCTTAGAAAGCATCTAGTTCAATTCCCTCATTTTACTGATGAAGAAATTGAAGCCAAGAGAGCAAGGATTTAAACCTAGGTCTTCCAAACTCAAAGTCCAGCTCTATAGTTACTATGCCATACTGCCACTGTATATAAGTATACATCTATATGTAAAGGCAAAGTAGAATAGTGGAGTGCTATAGTAAGTATGCATGTATTTACACAGGTATATGTGTATACATGCATGCATGCATATAGGCATACACATAGAGAACGTGTTGTAGTGGCTACCAAGCTGGTCTTGGAGGCAGGAAAATCGGGCCCTAGAGGAGGTAACTAGAAGGAAGTTAGATCGCATTAAATCTTAGTAGGAAAGAAAAACCTCTCACAATTAGATCAAAGAATCATAAAGTCAGAGCTGGAAGGGATCCTAGGGAGTATCTAGTCCAATTGCCTCATTTTACTGATGAAGAGACTGAGGCTGAGGAGAGGTTAAGTAACTCTCTGCTCTGAGTCACACTACTGTCGGAGGAAGGATTTGAACTTAGGTTTTCCAAACTCCACGTTAAACAACCTCAACTGGGCCCTAACTGCTGCTAGGCAATCCTTCTATACCTGCCTTCTTATTAACTCACTATCCCACTCTTCACAATGGCTCTTCCAAACCTTTTTATCCTTCCTCAAACCTCCCACTGCTCCTCTTCTCCAACTCTCAGCTGAGAAACTTGCTTCCCATTTTCCGAAAAAAGTGCCCACTTGCTCATTCCAAGTCTCTCATATACCTTCTATCACTACCTCTTCCTTCACCCCTGTCTCACAGAAAGGAGTAGCCCTACTCTTTACAAAGGCTAACCCCTCTAACTGCTGGAGAGATCCTATTCCATCTTGTCCCATCCAACACACTGACCCCTCTATCATCCCCAAGGTATCACTTATTTTCAATCTCTCCCTCTCTACCAACTCCTTCCTTAATGCTTACAAACGTGTCCACGTCTCCCCTATCCTCAAAAATCCTTCACTTGATGCTTCCATCACTGTCTTATGTCTCTTCTGCTCTTTTGGCTAAACCTCTTGGGAAGACTGTCTACAATGGGTACCTCTACTTTATCTCCTCTCACTTTCTTCTTAACCCCTTACAATCCGACTTCCAACCTCATCATTCCACCAAAACTGCTCTCTCCAAAGTTACAGATGATCTCAATTGCCAAATCCAGTGGCCTCTTCTCAATCCTCATTCTCCTTGAATGCAGCCTCTGACACTATCAATCACCCTTTCCTCCTTGAAATTCTCTCCAGGTTTTTGGGACACCACTCCTGGTTCTCCTTTGACCTATATGACCACTCCTCTGTCTCTCTTACTGGATCAGTGTCCAGGTAATACATTCCAACCATGTGTCTCTATCCTAGACCTTCTTCTCTTCTCCCTCTATATTACTTCACTTAGTGATCTTATCAGCTCTCATGGATTCAATTACCACTATGCCAATGATTCTCAAATCTATCCATTCTGCCTTAACCTAACCTCCAGTCTCACATTTCTAACTGCCTTTCGGACATCTCAAATCAGATGTCCAGTAGACAATTTAAATTTAACATGTCCAAAATTGAACTCATTCTTCCGCTCTACAATTCTCATTACCCCACCCCCTCCCACTCCCCATCTCCCTAACAAGGTAGAGGGAAACATCTTTCCGGTCCCTCAGTTTGTAATCTGTTCTTGACTCCTCGCTACCTATCAGCCGCTCATATTCAATCTGTTGTCAAGACCTGTACATTTCACCTTTGCAACACCTCTCCAATGCATCCTTCTGTCTTCTGATAATGCCACCACTCTAGTGCAAGCCTCTATGACCTCACGCCTGAATTATTTTGAAACATAGCCAGTTCGTTGGTCCGCCTGCCTCAAGTTTCTCCCCACGCCAATCTATATTCCATTCAGCAGCCAGTGATTTCCCTAAATCGGGGGTCTGACCATATCACCTCATATATACACAAATGTACAATTATGTATGCAAACTATAATTATATATCAAATTATATATGTGGGTGTATATATACATGTGCACATATGTTTGTACACATGTATATGTGTGTATATATGTATGTGCGTGCATATATACACAAACACATATAGATGTACTTACACAACTCATATATACATACACAGACATTTGGGCCCAGAATACCTGAATTCAAATTCAGCCTTGGCGTCTAACTAGCTGCGTGACTCTGGGCAAGTCACTTAACTCTGTCTCCTCATCTGTAAAATGGACATAACAGCATTCCAAGGTTGCTGTGGAGGTTCAAATAAGGTAACATTTGTACAGCGCTTAGCACAGTGCCCGGCACACAGTAAGTGCTATAGAAATGTTAGCTCTCACAGAGCAGCGTGGGGCCCGTCGTAGGGACCGGAACTGACCAAGGAGTCCAGGTTGAATCCTCCGTTTTGGGATTAAAAACCATGGTTTCCAGGACACTTAACCTCTCTCGGCTTCAATTTCCTTACCCTGAGAATGAATGGGGCTGTACTAGAAGCTCTTCCAGCCCTCAGTCCGGGCCCCTGCTGCTCTTGGCTTTGGGTTACCTTGGGAAGCGGCGGGGGCCCCCTCGTTTTGCTGGTCAGGTCGCACGCCGCCCTGCTAGGAAGGCGGCAGAGGGGATGGTTTCTCACTAAAACCGCACGTTCCGTCTCGTCAGCGTCCTTCGCAGTCCCAGCAAGCCCTAGAGCCTCGGTGCCCCGGCGCTCGCCCTCTAGCAGCCTGGGGCTCTTCTACCTGCCCGCAGCCAGTCTGCCCGCCCACCCTCGGGGCCCCGCGGGGGGGGGGGCCGTCGGGGCTCCTCCAACCAGCATCAGCAGCTCCATCCCCGCCCCCGGCCGCTGGCACCTCCCCACTTCGGAGGCCGTCGGGGCTTACCTTCCGATTTGGACCCGCCCTCCCAACGCTTTCTCTCTGCCAGCCTCCAAGCCAAACTTCCGCCGCCCTCTCGGGACAGGAAGCCCCGCCTTTCTGGTGGCATGAGACCGAAGTGGGGTTGGGAAAGCCTCCCAGGTGTTAGGCGTTTGTTTGGCGCATAAAAGGAGACGGAGAAGCCAGGGGCCTGAGGTGGGCAGGGAGAGTATGTATCCTGGGAGCCAGCCGGAGAAAATGCCTGGAACCGGGACGTCTAGTTTCTGGAACAGCAAAGGGGCCAAGGGGCACTGAATCAAAGAAAACCCGTTGGGGAGTAAGATAATGACGGGGTGCTGGGCCCCAGCTGCAGGAGCATGTCCTTGGAAGCCTCCCAAATTCTCAGTAGGCCCCTGCCCTGTGAGAAAGACTACTCTTCTTGCGGAGCACACCCTCTTATCAGAACGGACACCGGGGTGCCTGGCCCAAGGATTTGTGTCCCTGCCCGGCCCAAGGACTCTTCCTTCCCACCAGACCCCCAAGGTCCCTGCCTCTGACAAGTCCTCCATGTCTGGTATACTACCCACATTTTCCCATCCATAGCTCCCAAAGACACCTGGCCCCCTAGATTACCTAATTAGCATCCCTGGCACTCGTTTCCCATGCTCCTTTTCCATATAAACCCCTGCACCAGACTCAATCTCCCACGGGTTCCCATAAGCGCCCTTCCCTGCTTTTGCTACAGCGTCAAAATAAACTCTTAGCCACTTCTGCTTTGGCGTTCTTGGAGTCCCAGCACGCCAAAACCTCTTCAGTGTAAAGAAGACTGCTAAGGTTAGAAAGGAATAGATTATGAATGGCTTTGAATTTGGTACTGGAGGCAATAAAAAGCCAATGGAGTTTACTGAGGGGAGGGAGGGGGTGAAATGGTCAAAGCTATACCCTTGGAAAATCACTTTAGTGGCTGAATAGAGGATGCAGTGAGAAGATACTTGAAACAGGCTATTGCAATAGTCTGGTCATGAAGTAATGAGGACAAGAGTGGTGGTAATATCAGAGGAAAGGAAGGTGGCATACTCAAGAGATGTAAAGGTGAATAGGACAGGTCTTGGCAATAGATTGGATTTGAAGGGTGAAAAATAGTGAGGAGTCAAAGATCACACTTAAGTTCTGGGCCAGAAGGATTGGGAGGACGGTGTTACGTTCTGCAATGATTGTTGTTGTGTTTGTCCTTTGTTCTCGAAGAGGACCAGGGAAATGATGATATGACTTGCAGTTGACTTTGAGTTGAGTGAGGGAGGGCAGTGCAGGTCACCAGCCTCACTTTCACCTCCAGAGCCATCAGAATCCAGTGACCAGGTATTCACCAGGATGCAACTCTATAATGATAGAGTGGGAAGGATTAGGGGGGAAAGATAATGAGTTCAGTTTTGGACCTGTTGAGTTTAAGATGTCTACTAGACATCCGGTTTGAGATGTCTTGAAAGGCAGTTGGAAGTCTAAGATTAGAGGTTAGCAGAGAGGCTGGCACAGGACAGTGAATCATCAGCATAGAGAGCAATTAAATCCATGGGAGTTAATGAGATCATCAAGTTAAGTAGGGTAGAGGGAGAACAGAGGGCCCAGGATAGCACTCTTCCTGTGGGAGACTTATACTTAGTGGGTGTGACCTGGATGGAGATCCAACAGAAGAGACTGAAGAGTGGCCATATAGATCAAAGGAGGGAGTGGTGTGCCATAAACCTAGAGAGAAGAGAGTATCAAGGAGGAGAAAGTGATTAACAGTTTGAAAGACTGCAGAGAAATTAAGGAGAATGAGGATTGAGAAAAGGCCATTGGATTTGGCAACTATGAGGTCATTGACTGTGGCTTAAATTTCCTCATCTATAAAAGGTCAAAGTTAAAAATATCTCTAAAGTCTTTTCCAACTCTAAAGTGATGCATTTCTTTCCTAAGGGAGTAGAAGAGGGGTGAGGATAAAAAGGTAGACATAGTAGTGGCTTGGCACTTAGGAATTCCTTCTTTTAAACATTCAATCAACAAACATTTTTAAGGCAAACTTAAAACAAAAATGAAACAGTCCCTGACCTCAAGGACCTTACCTTCAATGGGCTGGACAACATATACAAAGTATATAAAAAGCAAATACAGGGTAGTGAGGGTAGGGATGGAGGAGAGAATAGGTAGGAAATTGAGAGAGAGGGTTGGGAAGTTCAGGAAAGGCCTCATGCAGTTGCCATTTAAGCTTTAAAGTAAACTAGGGATTCCAAAAGACAGATAAAGAGGGAGTGGGTTCAAGGTGTGAGGGAAGGGTAGACACTACAGAAGAATGCAATACACGAGAAAAAGGAAAGAAGCCAGTTTAACTAAACCATAAAATGTGTGGAGAACAATGTAAGACAAGACTGGAAAGGTAGGCTAGAACCAAATTGTGATGGTCTTTAAATCCCAATGGGATTTAATTCATAGGTAACTGAGAGCCCAGGATTTTTTTTTAGTAGGGGAACAATGTGATCAGAAATTGGATTTAGGAATATCATTTTGACAGTTGAGGAGAG
Source organism: Phalanger gymnotis (assembly GCA_028646595.1). Classification (NCBI taxonomy): domain Eukaryota; kingdom Metazoa; phylum Chordata; class Mammalia; order Diprotodontia; family Phalangeridae; genus Phalanger; species Phalanger gymnotis. The sequence continues at coordinate 118,647,027 of CM053627.1, read as the reverse complement.
GATAGATTGGAGAGGAGATCAAGAAGCAGGGAGACCAATTAGGAGGATTTTGCAATAGTCCAGGTGAGAAGTGCTCAAGGGAATTAAGTAGAGAAATTGAGATGAATATGAAAGATGTTATAGAAGTAGAATTGACAAGATTTAGCAACTGTTTGAATAGGGGCTGGGGAGGAGGACAGTGATGGAGAGTGAGGAGTTGAGACTGATTCCAAAGTTTCAAGCAAGCCTGGGTGTTTAGATAGATAGTGCTGTGCTCAACAGAAATAGGGAAGTTCATGAGCCAAATTTATAGGAATACAAATCATTCCCCAATTGAGAAATGGTCAAAGTATATAAGCAGGCAGTTTTCAGAGGAAGAAATTAAAGAAATCTATAGTCATATGAAAAAATGCTCTAAATCACTATTGATTAGAGAAATGCAAATCAAAACAACTCTTGGGTACCACATCTCTGCTGTCAGATTGGCTAACATGACAAAACAGGAAAATGATAAATGCTGGAGAGGATGTGGGAAAATTGGAACATTGTTACATTGTTGGTGGAGTTGTGAATGGATCCAGCCATTCTGGAAAGCAATTTGGAACTATGCCCAAAGGGCTATAAAAATGTGCATGCCCTTTGACCCAGCAATACCACTTCTAGGGCTGTATCCCAAAGAGATCATACAAGTGGGAAAGGAACTTGTATGTACAAAAATATTTATAGCGGTTCTTTTTGTGGTGGCAATGAATTGGAAATCAAAGGAATGCCCATCAGTTAGGGAATGGCTAAACAAATTGTGGTATATGAATGTAATGGAATACTATTGTGCTATAAGAAATGAGGAGCAGATGGACTTCATCATAACCTGGAATGACATATATGAACTGATGCTGAGTGAGGGGAGCAGAACCAGGAGATCATTAAACACGATTACAGACATACTGTAGATAATCTATAAGGACTACTTTTGATAGACTTGACTCCTCTCATCAATGCAAGGTTCAAAGACAGCTTCAAAAGACTCATGATGGAAAAAGCTATGCACATCCAGAGAAAGAATTATGGAGGTTGAATGCAGATTAAGGCAAACTTTTTGCTCTCTCTTTTTCTTCTTTTTTTCTTCTTTTTTGGTTTTGTTTTCTCCTTTCTCATGGTTCATTCCATTGGTTATAATTCTTCATTACAACTGGACTATTATGTAAATAAGTTGAATGTGAAGGTATATGTAGAACCTACATTGATTACGTGCTGTCCTGGGGTGTTGGGGGAGGAGTGGGAGGGAGTGAAAATTTGGAACCCAAAAACTTGTGGAACTGAGTGTTGTAAACTAAAAATAAAAAATTAATTTATTTATAAAAAGAAATAAATAAGTTCAGAAAAGGAATGTACTTGGGAAAAAAAGATGATGAGTGCTTTTTTGCACATGCCAAGTTTGAGATACTTCTGGGACAACCAGGTTTACATATCTAATAGTTAATTATATGTTTATTCTTTCTTCATATCAAATCTGAGGATTTCTTTGGACAACAAATATTTATTGATATCCATGGCAAATGGCTTTTTTGTTCACTTCCATTATCTTTCACAAATTCAATATTAATTTTGATGATGCTTCTAAAATCCTGGCATGTCAATTCCTTAATTTCTATGAACTCCAGAGTATTTCACCTACTGAAGGAGGGGTAGGAAGGCTCTCCTCAGCTGTGAATACCTTACCCATTTTTCACTTAACATTTCAGCTTGGATAATTCTACATGTGTCATCAGGCATCTCTAAACCCCTACTATGTGCCAGGCACTGTGATACAAAGAAAGACAAAAAAAATAGTCCCTACTCTCAAGGAGCTCACATCCTAATGGGGTAACAACATGTAAAACAACACTGTACAAGCAACATATATTCAGGATAAATTGAAGATAAGGGAAGACATGTGCTTTCCACATTTCCCATTAGGTATCTTCTTCAGGCTATACATTCACTGTTCTTTCATCTGATTCTCATATAACATATTCAGTATCCTCACCATCCTGGTGCCCTTCTAGATTTGACCCAGCTCATCATTTTTCTTTCCCTTTATATAGTGCCTAATATGTGCTAGGCATGTTAAACGTGCTTTCTTTTGTTTTTTTTTTCTTTTTCTTCTCTTTCTTCCTTCCTTTCTTTTTTTAAAACAAATACCTCATTTGATCCTCACAACACCCCCTGAGAAGTAGGTGATTAATATCTCCATTTTGCAGTTGAGCAAACTGAGTCAAACAGAGTTTAAGTGACTTGCCCAGGGTCACACAGCTAACAAGTATCTATGGCTAGTTTCTTATTTCTCATCCCTTTCTCTCAGTGTATGTTCCAGGCAATCTAGCCTGCTCATTGTTCACCATAAACGACTCTTCATCTTCTGCCTTTCTGCCTTTATACAAGTAGGCCCTCCATGTCCAGAACATATAACCATTATCTCTCAGAATCCTTTAGCCTGATTCATAGCACAGATCAGGTGAGCTACACCCACACCCACACCCACACCCACACCCACACCCATGTATGCATATATATGTGTATATATCATATATGTGTATATAGGTTGCCTTTCCTGATCCCCGCAGGTGTTAGCATTCTATCCTTCTTAAAATTACTTTGTGTTATTTGTACATAATTTGCATTTACTTATCTGGGTATAAGTATCCCCCCCTCCCTGGGGAGAATATAAACTCTTTGAGGTCCTACCCTGGCACATGGGGATCCATATCGCCATTCCTTGAAGCTTAAGAAGCTGCTTTCTTCTCAGAAGATCCGCTTCTACCTTCTAGGGAAACAGCTTTGTGTTTAATAGCCTTTCTTTTTTTCTATCCTTTCTTTATATCACAGTCCTCTACGCTATAATTTCTTCATACAGATTACAATTTCTTTTCACCCGTTAAGGTTCTTTTTTACATTTGAAATGCTTCTTGCATTTTTTCAGAGAAGAAAATTTTTTCTGATGTCCAAGTGAAAGGGCTGGGGAAGAGCTTCTTTTTTTTGTCAGTTCCTATCATGTCCAATACCCTCTGACTCTTTTCCTGAAGAGAGTATTTACAGTATACAAACATGAGGCTTCTCAGTAGCCCACAACCTCTTTCATTTCTTAATTTCTGATAATATTTTCCAACATATTTTCTCCATTTTCCCATGTGCCCACCCTCACATTGGTGTCACCAATTACCAAGGTATATGTTGACTTGATTTGGAGACTCTGGATATGTTTTTGATGGAATTTATCTACTTTCTCTTCTGTGACAATTATTGGTCCATGCTGGTCCTCTGGCCTACACTCATCATAAGAACTATAATATGAGATGTTCAACCATCCCATTTATTGACATTTCTTGTTACTTTTGAGGGTATGGTATAACCAACTACCCTAACTCCTTTTCAAAAAACTTTTTGGTTTTCTCCTAAAGGGGAATTAATAAACCTTTCTTTCATGTAACTTTTTATGTCTTCAGATTTCATTTATACTGAGAATGTCAATGTTTATATGGTTTAGTTCTTTACCTAGTTTATCAATCCATCGGTCCTTAAAAAAGGCTGCTACATTATGAGGGCCATTAATTACTTTGATATCTTGACCAGGACTGAAAATACCCACAGTTCCTTAAATTAAATCCACCTCATATGGGATGAACTCAAAGCCCTTTAGCATCCAAAGTTTCCACCAGTTTTATATTCTTACACTGTTGACTCATATTTGGCTTGTAGACCACTAAATCTCTCTCTGTTACCGTTTTGGAGATAAACTACTGTCAAGCCATGCCTTCCCTCATTTTGTACTTATGAAATTAATTTTTTGGAACCCACGTTTGACTTTATGTTTTTAAGATTTACATTTATCACAATGGTATGAGTGGAAATAAGGCGATGAATGTGAAAGATGCCACGGTGGTAGAATGGACAAGATTTAGCAATCAATTAGTTACAAGGGGGTGAAGGATAGTGAGGATCTGATCATGAATGAGATTTTGTGAACCTCAGTTTCCAGAAGGATGGCAGTACTTTTGACAAAAAATAGAGAAGTCTGAAGAGAGGTTGGGTTATAGGGAAAAGATAATACATTCTGTTTTGAACATGCTGAGTTTGAGATGTTTGCGGGACATACAGTTTAAAATGTCCAATGATAATTAATGACATGGGGCTGCAGTTTGGAAGAAAGACTGAGCTTGAAGATATATATACATATATATATATATATTATATTTCTATGTACACACATATGAACATGTATATGGACACAACTGAGAACTATTCCATTTTTTTAATCATTCATCACAATAGAAGTTGTTGCTTATTTTTTCTTATAGGAAGGCAGCCATCTTTCTTTTATGTGTACTCTTAATTTGGGGACTCTCCCCCAGTAGAACCACTTTTTCTGGAAAAAAAAGACAAAGTAATTAGTAGAGTACACAGAACTCATAATTCAAACACAAATCTTTTTGGACCACTTTAACTTTGCATTCCAAACTGACAGCTTTATAATGGTAAGTTCACAGTTTATGTGAATAAATATCTTTGGCTTCTCACTCAGGAAGGTGGTATTTGCTTGAGTGGTGTTGGCTGAACATGTGTAGTAGGTGCCTTGTGTATGTATGTGGTCTACTGCCAATATCTTCAGATAGGAAAAAAACAAAACTGTTTGGAGGCTAAAGTTCACCTGGGGTCAGAACTGAACTAAATGGCATGAGCAATACAAATTAGGAGTACCCTGTAATGCATGTCTTAGATAGCCAACTGGTCCAAACCAAGCAATGAAGGATGGGGCCTCTAGCATGGTAGGTACTACTTAATCTGGTGGTACCTTTTCCTCTCTCCACATTGGATTACAGTGGAAAGATCAATGGTTGTGAAATTGATGGACCAGGGTTCAAATGACTACTTGTGTGACCTTGGGCTTGTGGCCCAATTTCTCCGATCCTCAGTTTCTTCATCTGTAACAAAAGGGAATTGCCTCTAAGATCCCTACCAGCTCTAAATCAGTGATCTATGAGGGGAAGAGCTCCTTGATTTCTCTTCATATTAACAAGAATTTGGTGATAGTGGTAGTGATGAATTCCTAGAGTGATCTAAAGATTCCCGATGTACCTATTCTCCTAGTATATTTGGCACAGTTCCAGTCCGTATCTCAAAATTTGACATGGGGAGTGGGGGGTGGAGCCAAGATGGTAGAGAAAAGGCAAAGACTCACCTGAGCTCTCAACAAAACTCCTACAAAGACTTTTAAATAATAACTTAAAACAAATTCTGGAGCAGTAGAACCCACAAAAGGACAGAGTGAAACAATTTCAATTTTCCAGCCCAAGACAACTTAGAAGATCAGCAGGAAAGGTCTGTTGCATCAGCATGAGTGGAGCACACTACAATCCAGGCTGTACCAGCACAGACCTTGCCCCAACAAACCAGGAGCAAGTCTTGGGAGTTACTGAATCAGCAACAGCAGTGGCTGTTACAGTTAGTAATCAAAATTGTGAAAAAAAATTGAAGCAAGTTTCTCTGGCTAAAGGCTTCATCTCTCAAATATCTTGGAGGTTTTTGTTGTAGGCTCTATGACTTTGTTGACTTCTTCTGACTGTATGTTTTGGTCTTCTTTGTCACCAAAGAAGGATTCCAGAGTCTGAGACTGAATCTGGGTGTGTTTTCGCCGCCTGGCCATGTTCCCAGCCATTTTACTTGACCCTTGAGTTTTTCAGCAGGGGTATGACTACTTGTAGACTAAAGAGTTCTATGTCCCATGCTTGGGCGGATGCGCTGCCATACCAGCACTCCTTTCCCAAGAACCCCCAACCTGGACTGGACTTAGATCTTCAACAGGCTCTTCACTCCTGCTCTGATCCTCCACTTAATTCCTCCCACCAGGTGGGCCTGGGGCCAGAAGCAGCTGCAGCTGTAGTTCTGTAGCTGCTCCACCTCCACTGCCCCTGGCCAAACCACAAACTCTCTGTCCCTAGCAGCTTTTCCCACTAACCTTCTCTGTTGTCTTTAGTGTTTGTGGGTTGAGAGGTCTGGTAACTAATTCAGGGCGCTAGGGCATGCTCCGCCTGGCTCCTGGTCTGATTGGTCCGCCCTGCCCATGCTGGGCTCTGCTCTCATCAGCTCTCTGCTCTCATCAGCTCTGCTCAGCTCCACTCTCCTCAGCTCCGCTCAGCTCTAGTCCCCTCAGCTCCCAGCTCCATGTGGGATAGACTTTACCCAGAGACCATCCAGGCTGTCCTGGGCTAGAGCTCTGCTTCCCTCTGCCACTTTGTGGGTTCTGCAGTTCTAGAATTGGTTCAGAGCCATTTTTTATAGGTTTTTGGAGGGACTTGGTGGGGAGCTCATGCTAGTCCCTGCTTTCCAGCCGCCATCTTGGCTCCACCCCCTCTCATCTCTCAAATATCTATAGAAATATATAGAGAAATGAATCAAATTTGTAAAAATAATTCCCTAGTTGATCGTCAAAAACTATGAATAGTCAGTTTTCAGATGAAGTAATCAAAGCTATCTATAGTCACATAAAAATACTCTAAATCATTACTGATTAGAGAAGTGCTAATTAAAACAACTCTGAGGTACTGCCGCATACCTATCAGATTGGCTAATGACAGTAAAGAAAAATGATAAATGTTGGAGAAGGTGTGGGAAAATTGGAACACTAATGCATTGTTGGCAGAGTTGTGAACTGATCAAACCATTCTGGGGAGCCATTTGGAACTATGCCCAAAGGGCTATAAAACTGTGCATTCCCTTTGATCCAGCAATACTACTCCTAGGTCTGTATCCCAAAGAGATCATCAAACAGGGAAAAGACCCTAACATGTACAAAAATATTTATAGCAACTCTTTTTCATGGTGGCAAAGAATTGGAAATTTAGGGGATGCCCATCAATTGGGGAATGGGTAAACAAGTTGTGGTATATAAATGTAATGGAATACTATTGTGCTATAAGGCACAGTGTTTCTTAAATTTTTTCTACTTGAGACCCCTTCATCAATTTCTTAAATTGTTGGGACCCACAATTTAAGAAGCATTGCAAAAAATGATGAGCAAGTGGATTTCAGAAAAACCTGAAGAGATTTATATGAACTGATGCTGAGCGAAGTGAGCAGAGCCACGAGAACATTGTACATAGTAACAGCAACATTGTGCTATAATCAACTTTGATAGAGTTGGCTCTTCTCAGCGATACGATGATCTAAAAGACAATTCCAAAAGACTCATGGTGAAAAATGCTATCCACATCCAGAGAAAAATCTATGGCATCTGAATGCAGATCAAAGCATACTGTTTTCACTTTTTTTTAAAAAAAACTTTCTTTCTCGTGGTTTTTCCCTTTTGTTCTGATTCTTTCACAACATAACTAATGCGAAAATATGTTTAATATGATTGTACATATATAGCCTATATCAGATTGCTTGCTATCTTGGGGAGGGGGAAGAAGAAAATTTGGAACTCAAAATCTTATAAAAGTGAATTTTGAAAACTAAAACAATTAACTAATTAGCAAAAAAAATAACAACACCAACAAAAAGGATTCCAAAATACCCTTATCTGACCATAAGCTGTTGGCTTTCTACCTCTCTCTCTGCCTTCCCTTATAAAACTCTACTTTTCTTTTATACTGACTTTCAATCCTTTGAACCCTCAGTTCTCTCCCATGCCATCTCCTCTACATTCTGCTTTTTTTTCATCTTGAGCCTTTGGTGAGACAATTGAACTCTACATTGTTTTCTTCTCTTTAGTCCCTAACCCCCTTATAATTTCACTGATTGAGCCCTACCAAGACTCTGCTTTGCATAATTCCCTGTATTCATCACTTCATTCCTGTATATAAGCAGCTGAATGAAGCGGAGAAAAATCACACAACCATTCTTACTGGAGCCACTAAAATTTATTTTACATAACCTCAGCTGGGCCCTCACTGCTGCTCAGCAATCTTACTATCCTCCTTTATTAACTTACTATCCTCTCTTCACAGCAGCTATTTTAAAACTTTTAATTCGTCCTCAAAATTCCCATGGCTCTACCACCCCAACTCTCTCAAATGAGAAACTTGCTTCATGTTTTGCAGAAAAAACTGAAGCCATTCACCAAGAGTGCCCTCTTCCTCATCCCATGTCTCTCACATACTTTCTGTCCTTATCTATTCCTTCACCCCTGTCTCACACAAAGGGGTGCCCGTACTCCTTACAAAGGCTAGCCCCTCTACCTACTTGAGAGATCCCATTCTATCCTGTCTCCTCCAACACATTGCTTTCTCTATTATCCCCATGTATCACTTATTTTCAATATCTCCCTCTCTTGTTAACTCATTCCCTACTGCCTGCAAACATGCCCACATCTCCCCATCCTCAAAAATCCCTCACTTGATCCTTCCATCACTCTTATGTCTCTTCTGCCTTTTTGGCTAAACCTCTTGGATAGTCTGTCAACAATAGGTGCCTCTACTTTCTCTCCTCTCATTTTTTCTTCTTAGTCCCTTACAAACCAACTTCCAACCTCATCATTCCACCAAAACTGCTCTCTCCAAAGTTACAAATGATCTAACTGCCAAATCCAGTGGCCTCTTCTCAATCCTCATTCTCCTCAATCTTTTTGCAGCCTTTGACACTGTTAAAAAGCCTCTTCCCTCTAGGTTTTTGGGACATTACTCCTGGTTTTCCTTCTACCACTGATGACTCCTTCTCAATCTGTTTTGCTGGATCTTTGTCCAGATCATACCCTCTAGTCATAAATGTCCCACAGTGCCCTGTGCTGGACCCTATTCTCTTCTCTATCTATACTATTTCACTTGGTGATCTCATCAGCTCCCATGGATTTAATTACCATCTCTATGCTGATGATTCTCAAATCTACCCATCCTGCCCAAACCACTCTTCCTTTTCCCTTCCCTTTTCCCTTTTCCTCCCCTTTCTCCTTTTTCCTTTCCCCTTTCCCCCTTCCCTTCTCTTTTCTCCTCTTTTCTTTTCTTCTATTTTCTTCTCTTTTCTTTTCTTTTCTTTCCTTTTCTAGAACTGAACCCTGTCATCACTGGAACACTTCCTATCCAACTATATTTCTGGTGATTTGGGCACATGCAAAGCAAAGTGACAGTTACACCTGGAAGATGCTTCCTCTAGGTTGTTTCCTAGCTCTAAATTCTATGATTCAAATTTACAGGGGTTTTAATAGTCAGTTTTGGTTTTCCATTGCAAAGATAAAAGCAAGTAGTCCTCTGTCTAACTCAACTTCAGACTTCCAGGGCTGATGCTTTCAACTTTCCAGCAGGACTGTTCTCTGCTTACAGTAGAATTCTTGGGTTCCTTCAAAGCTCACCTCAAATACTTCCCTTTCTGAACCCTTAGTTGTTAGTGCTCTCCCCCTTTTCTAATTATTTTGTGTTTACATATATACATGTATATACACATATACATATATATGTATGTGTATATATATATATATATATATATATATATATATATATATGTGTGTGTGTGTGTGTGTGTGTGTTGTATCTCTGCAGGAGAATGTAAGTTCCTTGAGGACAGAGACTTTTTTTTTTAATTTTGTCTTTGTTCTCAGTATCTAGCATGGTCCTTAAACATGGCTGCTATTTAATGAATGCTTAATTAATCTCAGGGTTCCTACTTCAGATGTTTGCTTCATTTCCCCCGTTTTTCACAGGGCTGTAGGAATGAACAAAATAGAGCCACCTGCATGTTATCTGGAAAAGATACATTAATATTCATGCATGAAAAAATTCCTTTTTAATAGATTGCTTCAGGCCTAGAATTGATTTGCTAAGGAGAGTGTTTTTTCTTTTAAGCTGTCCCTCTAGGAACAGGAAAAAATGAAGTTTGTGGTATAGAAACTCCATTTTTGCAATTTGGTTCATAAGGCAGTTTTGCGTTTGTTAGTCACTAATTTATTTACTTTCTTGAAGCTAGTTTAAAAATAGATAGAAATTAAAAATTCATTAGCAAGAGAAAAATTCTAAAACTAGACAGTATTTAACCATCTCAAGGTGGCAACAGAAATAAAAAAATTTTTTCACTGAGGGATAAGAAAAAGAATTGGTTCTGTAGCTGAATGAAATAAAGGATAAACTGTGTAGCATGGAAAGCCCTCCATAGTCTGGCTTCCGTGAACTTTTCCAGACTTATTTCATATTACTCTCTTTTGTGCATTCAAGCTGTTCCTTGACAAGGACGTGTCATCATCTATCTTTGTGCCTTTGCACAGGTTGTCCCTCAGTGCCAGAAAGGCAATTCCTCCTCAGCTCCACTTCTTCGAATCCTTAACTTTCTTTGAGGCATAGCTCAAGTGCCATTTTCCATGTAAATTGCTTCTTGGTCTCCATCCCCACCCCCTTTTTTGTTATTCCAATTCAAACCAGTTACAAGCCTCCTTCTTGGCCTTTGGACCAGACAGTCCATCTCTCTAGCATGTTTATTGAATGTTCCCCATGCCTAGAATGCTCTCCTTCCTCATCTATGCCTCCTGGCTTCCTTCAAATCTTTGCTAAAATCCAACCTTCCAAGAAGTCTTCCCTAGCTACCTTTAATGTTAATGCTTTCCCTCTGTGATTATCTGTAACATCCTGTATATCTTGGTCTGACATCAAAAAAGCCCAGTCATTAAACTTCGATGACTCAGGAAGAGAGAGTGAGGCTGATGACTTTGCGCAACTCCACCTCACTTATATCCAATTCACGCACAAGTCAAGACATCAACCATGATGTCCTTGGTCCTCTTCGAAAACAAAGGACAGACAGCAACAATTTCAAAAATCAAGAATTTCAAGAGTCAGGAAATTCACACACACACACACACACACACACTTTGTTCAGACCTGAGAATTTCACAGTAATAAATGAGTGCTGATGATTAATAATAATAACTAAAAGGGGCAGCTAGGTGGTGCAATGGATAAAGCACTGGGCATAGAATCAGCAAGATCTGAGTTCAAATACAACCCCAGACACCTACTAGCTGTGTGATGCTGGGCATATCACTTTACTCCTATTTGCCTCGGTTCTTCATCTGTAAAATGGGGACACACTGGAGAACCATTCCAGTATTTTTGCCAAGAAAATCCCGTGGACAACGTCCATGGAGTCACATAGAGTTGGACACAACTGAATGACTCAACAACGACGACGTCTAATAAATAAGAGTGGCAGCAAGCTGTAGTGGATAGAAAGTTGGCCTTGGAATTAGGTATATTGGCTCTGCGGCACTGGGCAAATTAGCTAACCTTTCAGAGTTCTGAGGAACTGAATTATTTTTTAATACTATAAACTTTCTAAGATTATAAATTACGTCAAAGGGACTGATCTGCGTTGGTTGAGGAAGTTTTTTTTTTAAGATGTGGCATTTTAAAAAAAATTACTTTTTGAAATCATGCAAATTTTTAAAAAAAAGGTTAAAGGGTTAAAGAAAGTAGATTTGGGGGGTGCTGGGTAATTTTTAAAAAAAATTTAATTTATTTAATATATTTAGTTTTCAGCATTGATTTTCACAAGAGTTTGGATTACGAATTTTCTCCCCGTTTCTACCCTTCTGCCCACTCCAAGATGGCATATATTCTGGTTGCCCCATTCCCCTGTCAGCCCTCCCTTCTGTCACCCCACTTCCCCTCCCAACTCCTTTTCCCTTCTTCTGTTGTAGGGCAAGATAAATTTCTATGCCCCATTACCTGTGTATCTTATTTCCTAGTTGCATGCAAAAACTTTTTTTTTGTTGTTTTTGAACATCTGTTTTTAAAACTTTGAGTTCCAAATTCTCTCCCCTCTTCCTTCCCTGCCCACCTTCCCTAAGAAGGCAAGCAATTCAACATAGGCCACATGCGTATCATTATGTAAAACCCTGAGGAAGTTCTTTTACTAGCTCCCTACAAAAATTTCAACCAGAGATATTTAATAAGAACATCCCAAGGATGAGGATCATTAGAAAGTGAAATAGCCTGTCATGGGAGGCAATAGACGTTCCACTGACACAATTTTAAATGTGACCTGAAAATCTGAAGGTATAATTTATTTTATGTAATAGTCAATAATCTCCATGGCATTATCATTTTATACATAACACAACATTTTTTTCCTCTTGCCTTTTTTTTCCTTTCTGTCTTATATCAAAAATGACCCCAGGTTTTTGAAAGCTATGCAGACTTTGGCAATACCAAACTGAAAAGGTTTTGATTAAAGGCCCAGGGTCAGAGTATGTGTCTGTTTTCCAAGGAAAAGAGCAGCCTAGCAAAATTCAAGAAGACTCATTATCTAGGTTGGCCTGAGGGTAATAGATTTTTTTTCCATCATAGTAATTTTTGAAGATGGTCTATTAAATCATAGAGGACTGAAAATATGTCAAAGTGAGCTAATACCTATGTAATCTTAGGGGTCACTATTAGGCTTGTGTCGGATAAGCTAGATTTTTAAAAGCCCAAGATTGTAGTGATTAAAATCTTATAAGTATAGTTATCCAACTTAGGAATGGCTTATGATAATGTCCCCACTTAGTGAGCAAAACTTTCTAAAAACGGGCTGGGGTGAGGGTAAGGGTGTGAGATCCTAGCCCTGCACTAGGTAAGGTCATTCTCTTCTGAGTGACTCCTAAAGCTGTCCCGTGACCAAGGAAATGCAAAAACAGATGTTTTAAGAAGGGGAGAAAAGGTTAGATCAATCAGATTCAGTGTTTAACAGAACAAAAGGACATGACTAGGAACAGGTGCCAGTTACAGCCACCTGAAGTTAGGTAGGGGCTAGGTAAGGACTGACAAATTCTTCATGTCTGCTTTTCTCTTAGTGCTCCAGCTACCTGAGCAAGTGCCTGTGATAAACACACAGATGCACACACACGTCACAGAGTTATATACTTCTCTACTTATCCATTTAGTGTTCACCTCCTGTGTCTTGTTTGGGGGCTTTGCTTTGAAAAAGGAACAGCAGGTGTCACTATCATCAGACCCCACAGCTGGCTGACTGACTCTCTCTGTCTCTCTCTGTCTCTCTCTCTGTCTCTCTCTCTGTCTCTCTCTCTGTCTGTCTCTCTCTCTCTCTCTCTCTCTCTCTCTCTCTCTCTCTCTCTCTCTCTCTGTCTCTCTCTGTCTCTGTCTCTCTCTTTCTCCTCTTCTCTTTTTTCTCTCTTTCTTTCCCTCTCTCCCCCTCTCTTTTTTATCCTTTTCTTCTTCCTTTCCTTCTATCTTTTTTTCATGCTACTTCTCCAGAAAACCTCAGAAATTCTTTCTATAGGGTGAAATTCCTATTCCTCAATCTCCTGTAATTTTCTCTTTCCAAGATGGGAAGAAATCCAACTCCCAGGGTCTTTAGCCATTTAGATCACCTTGCAAGACAAAGCCTTACCCAAAAGCTGTTACATCTACCCTGCTAAAAATCATAGATCCCTGAAGGATTGGAGGAGTAAAGTAGAAATAGTGATGTGGTGGAAAGGGCATTGCAGAAGAGTTAAGACATTGTTTTACTGTTCCCCCCCCCCATTTACTTCTATGTAATTTGATGTAACTCACTTATCTTTTCTGGGCATTCATTGCATTAAATGAGGATGATAATATTTTCCGTGCTTAAAGGTGAGGGTTGGATTAGATGATTTCTTTCTCTTCCAGCTAAAATCTGCGATTCTGTGATTCATTAAAGTGATTGCAGATCAGGGTCCTCTAAGTTTAATCCGTTCTTCTCTAATTCCAAAACCATCCTAAACCCTAAAGTAAATTCATTTGCTGCAAATCATGTCAGTCAACAGGCATTTATTAAATGTTTACTATGTGCTAGGCACTGTCCTAAGTGTTGAGGATACAAAAAAAGGCAAAAACAGTCCTTGACCTCAAGCTGATCACTTTTTATTGGCAGACACATGCAAACAACTATGTACATACAAAATATATACAGCGTAAATAGGAAGTATTCTCAAAGAAAAGACCCTAGGAAGGGGCTGGGAGTGAGTAGGAATAATTGGGAAAGGACCCTTTCTCGAGGTGAAATTAACACCAAGTCTTGAAGGAAGCCGAGGAATCCAGAAGGTGGAGGTGAGGAGAGAGAAGATTCCAGGAACAGGAGACAACCACTGAAAAGGCACAGAGTTGGGATTTGTTGGGAACGTTATTTATGGGAACAGCTAGATGGCCAGTGTCAATGGATTGTAGCTTCTCACCCACCATGAAGGTGGTTTTTTTTTT
>CM053627.1:118609899-118632374 GCA_028646595.1 Phalanger gymnotis | reverse complement strand
CCCTCTGCCACTTTGTGGGTTCTGCAGCTCTAGAATTGGTTCAGAGCCATTGTTTTATAGGTTTTTGGAGGAACTTGGTGGGGAGCTCACGCCAGTCACTGCTTCCCAGCCGCCATCTTGGCTCCGCCCCACAAACATCTTTTCACATGAAAAAATATGTTTTGTTTTTTATGCATAGACAATTTGGGGGTATAGTCCAATTCTTTTGATTTTAAAAATGGAATTATATTTTTTAATGAACAAAAAATCTATTATTTCTCATCTCCCTCACATTGAAAAATTAAAATTGAAACAACATCATTGTAACAAATATGCACGCTCAAGCAAAAGAAATACCCACATTGGCTATAGCCCCCAAAATGTATTTCAGTCTGCACCATGAATCATCACTTTTCTTGTCAAGAGATGAGTAGAATGTTTCATCAAGGTGATAGAATCCTAATAAAGCTGCCCTCGGCCCCAATATTCTGACTTCCCTATGGGCCCCAATGAACAGTAGGCCCACTGCATCTACTTAGCCACTTACCCTGCCCCAAATACACACACACTCAATAGCCTCACTTCTTCATACATGCTTCATTGCTTACTAGAACAACAGGTGTGTCCATGAAATCATAGTTCTCACAGAAACAGCAGGCATGTCCATATGATAGAATCTCAGCCACTGCCTCTAGCTAGGCACTGCCCCCAGACCCATTCCTCGTATTTCCCATGGAAACAGCAGGTGTGTCCATGCACTCAACCAGAACCACATCCATCCAGCCTTAGACAGGACCACAATAGTCAGCCAATCAGAAAGCAGCACCACGGGGGTGCCCAAGCAGGGTGGACCCAAAACAACATAAGGGACTTTCCCTAAGTAGGCACCTGTGCAGTAATAGTAAAGAACTGACCTAGAATGAACTTATGACACAGAGAGGCTTATTATAATGTAATTATTACAATATGTATCCCACTAAATAGGTTTTCCTGAATGCATTGTGGGTAATCACATGCATAGTTCCATTGGGGCTGGAATCCCTCCTCCATTACCTAATCCCTTAACAAACTCCTCCTGCCTTTTTAATATTAATCATATTCCTATATTTTATGAAAATTTTGATTGTGTAATCAGCATCTTTACCCTGTAAGAATCCATCTTGCTTTCTCTGAAGTTGCTGGTTTCTCTTGGAACTTAGCCCACTTCATGAAAGGTGTCGATTTCAATAAATGCCTGTAGTTGGATTAGAGGTGGTCTGACTCTGAATTCTTTGAGACAGTTCCACTACAACACATCATGAAACTGCAACAGTTTTGGCTTGGGCAGAGATTAAACCACAGCAAAGGGTCATCTGAAATTGTGGTTTGTCATTGTTCTGGTCAGAGTTCTTAAATCTTTCAAAGCTGTTCATCTTGAAAATCTTATTGTTATAGTAGAAATAGTTTTCCTAGTTTTGCTCACTAATATACATATATGTATATATGTATATATGATCTCGTTATTTCTTGTTTAGTAAGAGAAATCTTATGTAATTTGAATGTTTTTTAAAAAGATGTATGATTTGCTTCTTTTTGCCTGTTTGCAAAATCTATTTTGTCTACAAACTCTAGAATTTAATGACTTTCTAGAAGAGCTGAGTTTGCAGTTCTCCATTGGCATCCTATGTGCTCTGAATTTTGACTCTGTCCTCCAATTTTAGGACCTCTGAAAAAGTTTCTTGTACAGTTTCCTGCCATGATCATCAGGTTCTATTTATTCATATATTTTCCAGGAATCAATAATTCTCTGTCTCACATCTCTATTTTCTAGTTCTGTCACTTCATTTGTTTTTCTCTCAAATTTTTACCCAATTGTTCTGTTCTTTGATTTTGTTTAGCTAATTTTTCTTCCAGCTTTGTCATTTTTTCTTCTACCAGTATGTTCTTCCTGGATTCTGCAATTTTAAAAATAATTTCTACCAAATTTGAAAAATTGCCAAGTCTGCCAAGTCAATTACCTGCCTTTCCTCTTTTTGTTTATTGCCTTTATAGATGCCAGATTTCTCTTCATTTCACATTTTGAACTTATTGGCTATTCTGAAGATAAATCCACTTTTCCTTCTGGGATTTCCCACCTCATCTTTTGATATTTATTTTCAATTTCTTTTATTTCAGGTATTCATAATGATGGAACCTTTTGGAAGAGGTATTTATCTGTTTATTTAGTTGTTCTTTTTTCTTTTAGTTGAGACTTCTTTCCTAGTAAGAATTTTTTGATGGGGGTTATTCTTTTCCTTAGTTTGTATTATTGCTGTGTTTGAAGTGAGTTAGGAGAACAAGGCTCAGATGTAAGCACCCATTTCACCGTTTTTCCTTATAGAAATCAATCTAATTTTAGAGACTTCATGATGCCTATTTCATTATTTTGGACTACACTGTTGACTTGGAAAAGGGAACAGTAGGAATTAGCTCTGGATTTGTCAATGACATTTGATGATGCAATTGGCCTAATGTGGATTACAAATTAATACTAAGATACTTATTTTGTCAGATAAACCAAAGACCTTGAAGGAAGACTAGTTAATATACTAATATACTTTAAGAAGAACCAAAAGGGGAGCAGCTAGGTAGGAGCAGTGAGTAGAGCACCAGCCCTGGAGTCAGGAGGATCTGAGTTCAAATGCGGCCTCAGACACTTGACATACTAGCTGTGTAACCTTGGGCAAGTTACTTAACCCCAACTGCCCTGCCTTCTCCCCTCTAAAAATATTTTAAAAAAAGATCAAAAGTATCCACTAATAAAAGGAAGTTGCTATTATAGGATAGAAACCTGTTCCTAGAGTTACTGTCTTTGCTTAGCATAATCTGAATAAGGAGATGAATTTGGAATGGGAAATCCAATATGCAGATTGTTGTATCGAGGATATTTCATCCAGCTGTAATATTTGGTAATGATCAGGAAATTGTGAGTATGCATTTAAATACAATAAAATGGTTTCATGATATATAATGGAACATCATATGTATATATATATATACATATATATATTTCTAATCAGACATTAATAGGGAATATATTGTCAGATGCTTGACCCCCTATAAAGATAGGACTGACAGCTGCTGCTGATTTGGGGCATTAATAGGCTCCATGTGAAAGAGAACACTCTTAGAAGGGGATGGGAAAAGTACCTAGTCCAATTCAAGAATGCTCGGTTAGGTCAGGCCAGAATTTATAGGGTAACTAAATCTGAGGCAGGGGTTGTTTTATATGTGTTGTGAGGAATAAGCAGACCTTTGGCATAATACTGTTTTTAATGAAATTGTGGGTATGTCAGGGTGTGATCCCAATGTGTGAAGCAGAACAGCTGAACACCTTACATTAGTTGGTAATCTATAGAAGTTGAATTGAGGAACTCCCTAACTGTGACAGGAAGTAATCCAGGGCTACAGATTGATTGGCAAGATGAACAGGAGGTCTAAAAGTCGAGTTAACTCTATGGTGTGACAAAGGGGAGTGTTGAAACAACTTATTAGGATGCCCCAGATAGCTAAGGAAGGAAGTAAAATCAGAGGTAGGTGGACTGGGACAATAAGAAGAAACTGCAAGAATAGATTCAACAGGAAAGGTAGAAAGAATGTGTTTTAAGGTCATTTTAGTTAGAGATCTTGGATGTGGAGGATTTCTAGAGCATTAGGAAATCTATTCTAGGCTAATATGGTTGTGTCGTTGTGTGTAGAGATAATGGAATAGATTTTGAGCTGAAAGGAACCTCAAAGGTTACGTCATCCAACCCCCTGTTTTAGAGAAGAAGATACTGATCCCCAAAGAGGTTAAGTAACTCGCTCAAGATCAGGTGAAGGTTGTGGAGTTGAACAAAAAAATCAAGGAACTATGATGTCAGGGTATCAAATAGGAGTTTTAACAACATATGGTGAAATTATAGAGGAGGATTTGGGCAAGATAAGAGAAAAATGGAGACAGATGCTAAAGGTGAGAAGGAAAGTGGTGTCAATACATCATGGGAACAAGGATATAGAAAGCGAGTAACATGATGTGTATATTTCTAAGACACATAGATTACTTATAAAAGTTGAATTTTATATCTAAAAAATAAACATTTAGTTTTTTCTACCACCACTACCACTTTCATATACAATATTGAATCTTGTTGTTTGTTAATTTTTCAGTTTCTGTGCTAAAAAAAAATTCTAAAGTTTTCTCCATTGTTTAGAGATTTTATGTTTTGACTAAAATGAAACAAGACAAATATTCCATTCCATTCTACCCAAGTTCTCATTTAGTATTGCTAGATAGGAACCTTGGAAAATTCAAACTGACTTCTCTTACTTACACAGTGGGCATTCTGTCATTATAAAACATTTTCTGGATATTTCTTTATTTTGGAAACGGTTAATTCAATTCAGATTGGCTGTGTTTTATTTGGAGAAGTACATCTGGAGCCTATCTTCTCCCTAAATTCACTTGGTTTTAAATTATTTTTAGCATCTTGTTATTGAAGTAGAGCTAGGAAGGGCCCACCACTAAAAAAAAATTTACTCTAAATAACATTAAATAAGGGACAGTATTGCAGGGTAAATGGAGCTCTAGCCTGGAATCCAGGAAGAGCTCAATTCAAGTTGAGCTTCTAATACGTAGTGACTGTGCGACCCTAGGCAAGTCATTTCTTAGTGTGGCAGGCAATTCTCCAAGACTATAAGTTGCAGAGAAGGTACTGGCCTACATTGGCAGAGAGAATATCCTCATTCAGTTATTTACCTATACAAATAATATCACAGGTCTGGTCCTTATCCTTATCCTTAACAGTACATAAATTAGTATCAATAGAGTCCTCCAATCAGAGAGTTTAGAACTTGGAGATCATCTAACCCAGGGTTCTTAACTTGAGGTCCAAAAACCTGTTTTCAAAAATGTGTCGATAACTGTATTTCAGTATAATTGGTTTCCTTTGTAATCCTATGTATCTTATTTGATACATTTAAACACGTTATTCTGAGAAGAGGTTTATAGGCTTCAATGGAGTGTTGACAGGGAAGCATGGCACATAAAAATGCTAAGAATTCTTGATCTAGTCCAATCCTCTCATTTAATAGATGAAGAAACTGGAACTCAGGGAATGGAAGGGACTTGTTTAAGGTAAGTCAATTAATAAATGATAGATCTATGATAGGGACTGAGGTCTTCTGTTTTCAAATGAGGTGTTCCTTCCTCAGAATTGCAGAAATAATGATATTGCGTAACGATCCTCCAGTTTTCAGTAAGTAAAATGCACATGAAATTACATTTCTAATAAGTCAACAAATGGGGGAAATTCTTTTATGCTAACATCATGCCAAAATGAAAAACATTTCTTCTACTCTTCAATTCTCTTTGGCCTTTTGTCAAAGAAGAAAAGAGGGTAATAGGCCAAATAAGGCAGCAGCCAGTCAGTTAGTCAATAAACATTTATTAAGTGCCTACTATTACCAGGCACTGGGAATACGAAAAGAGGCAAAGGATAGTACCTTCGCTTAAGGAGGGCAGAGACAATGTAATATCTTTAATGTGAGAGACAAGTACACAAATATGTACAATATATATACAGGATAAAGAGGAAATAATTAAGGAAGGCACTAGAATTAAACAGGGTTGGGAAAGGCTTCCTGTAGAAGATGGAATTTTAATTGGGACTTGAAGCTGGTAGGAGGAGATGAGGGGGAAGAACATTCCAGATGTGAGATACAGCCAGAAAATAATTCCTGGAGCTGAGAGATGGAGTGTTCTTGGAGAAGCAAAGAGGCCAGTGTCACTAGATCAAAAAGTACATGGCAAGTGGTAAGGTATAAGAAGGCTAGAAAAGTAGGAGGGGGATAGATTATTAAAGGCTTTGAATGCCAAACAGAATTTTCTATTTTATCCTGGAGCCACTTAATATTGCGTGGTTACTAAGCAATATTTTAAGTCAGGTGCTGTCCAACCTTAGGTTTTTATTCAAACAATAGACAATATGTTTTGATTTGCCATTTTAGTGAGAGCTCTGCCATAGCTCGGCTTCATTTACTAAAGCATTTATGTAAATTTCTATGCTTGTAGGCAGGCCGCACAGATTGCCCTGTGGCTGCATTTTGGACAGCCCTGTTTTAAGTGGTCAGGAGAATGATGTAGAGAAAGAAATGAGAGGTTTGGTCCAAAACTCCTAACGTCTTTTGTCCATTTTCTTCCCCACTTCCAAATATTCTGATCACTTCCTAATGCCTGTCTCTGTACCATATACTTGGAGGTTTTGCTACCCTTAGATGACAATGAGTTATCATACTACTAGATCTGCCACTTGAATTGGCATTAAGGAATGAATGCCATAGTACTATAAGAGCTAGCTTCTCTTTATTAGAAAAAATGATGGCATCTACAAAACAATCAAAGTTATAGAGCGCAACCTACATCATCTCACTTGATCTTTCTAGTGACCCTGGGAGCTTGGTAGTATAAGGATTCTCTTCCTTGAGGTAGAGATAGAGAATCTGAAGTTGCCTTATATAACGCCTGCATTATACAGATAGAGAACCTGAGAGTCACAGAAACTTTGAGTTGGAAGAGATTTCATATGATCATTAACCCATATCAAGTCCAAAGAGGTGATGGTCACACAACTAGTAAGTATAGCTAAGTCAGGACTCACAAGGTCTTCTAATTCCAAACTCAGGGTTATTTCCTCTGCACTGTGCTGCCTTGATGTGATAACTGTCTAAACAGTCACATTAAGAATGAATTATCTTAAATAAAGCAAAGTGAAGAAGAAAAAGAAAAAATAGCCTCCTATGAAATTAATTCAGAAATCTTAACATTATGGGAAGTAAACTTTGTGTGATTTTGTATACTCCAGTGAGTTGCAGGCTATGTTTTATTCAGTTTGAAAATTGTTCTCTCTCTGTAGGCTTTTAAAACTATGTCATATGTTTTGGATTGGATTGAATCACACTAGTGACTCAAATCAATTTGGAAGCATTACTATTTATATTCAGTGGGAACTAGGGAGCAATTTATTTTGAAAATTTAGAAGCCACTCAGAATTCATGGAGTTGAAACTTTCAAAATGGTTCTTTTAAAGTTGTTGACAAGTCACAGAAGGTGGTTCAAGAAATGACTGTTTGAGCACATCCTTTCTGAATGGTTAACCCTGTCTAGTCTTGTTACTTCTCCTACAGGGCTTGCCCTGGATTATCTTGCCATCTCAAAGTGTTTCTTCTATCCCTTGTGACCTAGGGATAGAAGAGAAAGTAGTCCCTTGAAAAAGCAATGGATTCACTCCATGGTTGCCTATTAAGAGGATCAAGGAGAAAACTCATTTATATGGAGTAGTATCAAACAGGTCAAAAGAAAGTAGGGGAAAAAATGAAACATTTTCCAGGGACTAGGCAAAAATTTCTTAATTAGCACAAAAAGTCAATGAGATGAAACTTTTTTGTCCATAAAGACAAATGTGGCAAAAATGCTTTCTATCCCCTTCTAACTCATGCTGCTGTATGAAATTCGTATTTATGAAGGACACCTAGAATCGCAACTCTTTTCTGTCAGTTACATACATTAAGATGCTACTCCAGGGCTTATTGCTAATGTTCTTCTTTGATTAGAACTGGAGAAATTCTAATCATTGGCTTAATTTCATCTCTCAGTGGCATGTAAAGGTAGGCGACCACGAAAGAGCTTCCAGGTTGTTGTGGTTTTTCAATACAAAGCAGAACCTCAACCTCTATTTCTGAAGGTCTTTTCCAGTGATTGTTTTTGGGGTTCCAATTATATATTTTCTTTACTAGAACTCAGTGAAATTAATATTGGAAACTTGTTGATTTCAGTGTAAATCTCAGGACATTCAGACAGCTTTTGAATTGCACACATTTACAGGTAGTTCCTCTGGTGAGGAACTCAACAGGAAATCTTATAATGGTAATGTACATGAGTCCATGCATACATACAGTGGAGGTTAAAAAAACAACATATAACAGGAAAGAAGTTATACAATGTATTATCCTTACCTGCTTTCACAACAAAAGCATAACAAAGTCTCAGAATAGCCTGAATTGCAATAAGCCCATTTTGGTATAGCCAGAAAAATTTTTACAGGGGCTATTTTGTTCAGCTAGATTTTCAAATAATTCCTGTGAATAAGAGTTATATAGACAGATGAGGAGATGGATCAGTCATGTAGGGAGAGCTAGGTAGAATGAAGAACAGAAAGAGCAGTGACTTTGAATAAGAGAACCTTTCTCAAATCTTAGTTCTAATACTCTGTGACCTTGGACAAGTCAGTGAAACTTTTTAGGCCTCCGTTTACTCATCTATAAAATGGGGGGAGAGGAGTTGGATTCTGTGATTTCTATATGCTAATGCCTTTCCTCTGTGGATATCTCTAATTTATCCTGTGTATATCTTCTTTGTACATATTGTTTTCCTATTGTCTCCCCAATTACCTTAGAAACTCCTCAAAAGCAGGTAGTATTTTTCCCCCTTTCCTTAATTTTCTAGTGCGTAACTTTGTGCTTGGCAGATTGTAGTCACTTAATAAATGCTCATCAACTGACAGACTTGACTTCCAAGGCCCCTGGAATTCTCAAGCTACATACAATATACTAGGGACAACAGATGGATATTTTACTTACTGTATTTGTACCCATGAAATAGCAAGCGATTTTAAAGAAGACCTTGCCAGTGTATTTCCAGGATTTCCTGGTGGACATGGCCAAGGATAGCACAGAATAAGAAAGGGTATGTGGGTTGTGACTGGTACTATTTGGAGGAGGTATCTACATCAAGAGGATATATAGATCCATTTGAGAATTGAAGTATCCTTCTTGAGGTGTCCTTTCTCTCTCTTTTCCATTTGTCTAATTTTTTTCTTTCCTCTCCTGCATATATGACAATCTGAGAGAAGGTGGGAATTACTTCTTCCCGTTCCCCAATTATTTACCCTAAGCAGACTGTTATTGAATGATAAATAATAATAACTTTAAAAATGTGCTTTTCCCATATCAATCTTGAGAGATAAGTAGCATAAGCATTATTATCCCTGTTTTGCAGGAAGATTGAGTAATTCGTCCATGGTCACACAGCTAATAAGTAGATGAGGCGGGATTAATTGCAAAGTATAAGCATAGCACCCACCGACATCTCCAAAAACATAATAAACCTTTCCTATGTTCTCTGTTTCTGGATTGTTATATCTTTTTTTGTGTGTTTCTGTCCGGCTTTTACTTTCTCTGCTTCTGTCTTTCTCTCTGTGACTTTGCCTCCTCTCCTCTCCTTCCTAACTTTCTTTTTTCCTCCTTTGTCCATCTCAAGTAGCCTTAATACAGAACTGAAATATCTATGTGTTATTTGTTGTCTCATTTTTAATTTAAAGCCAATGGCTAGAACACTGTTTTCTTTATCTAAAAACAAAACAA
This sequence comes from Phalanger gymnotis, assembly GCA_028646595.1. NCBI lineage: Eukaryota > Metazoa > Chordata > Mammalia > Diprotodontia > Phalangeridae > Phalanger > Phalanger gymnotis. Next base: position 118,622,978 of record CM053627.1, on the reverse strand, counting down.
ACTAAACCAAATTGTTTTTTTTGTCTGTGACTCAGTTGACCTCCTCTTCCCCATTCATAGTTCCCCTACATGTTGTCTTTGATAGAAAACAAGTTCCCTAGCCCCGACCTAGGGGGTTAGCATTGATTCTGTCATACAATAACAAGAAAACAACCACAGTAGCAGTCACTGCTAACATTTGTATGTACCTACTATGTGCTGGGCATTGTGTCAAGCCCTTGACAAATATGATCTCATCTGATTCTCACAACAACCTTGGGACATAGGCACTATCATTATCTCCACATTACAAATGAGGAAAACAGGGCAAAAAGAGATCACACAGCTAGTAAAGGCCCAAAGCTGAATTTGAACTCAGGTCATCCCAACTTCAGGTCCAGCCCTCTATCCGCTGTGCCACTTACCTCTCCCAATGGTTATGCTACCTGTGATCACAACAGTGTTGATCCTCATTCCATAAATATAGCCCTTAAACCTTATGCTTAAACCTTTCCATCCTATGAGATTTTTGTGTCTTTCCTAAAACCTCCCTAGATAATTTATCCCGTGTCCTAAAGCTGTTCATTCTATTGTTTTCATATTTCAGGCTACCCGTGCTACATTTGGACCCCTCACTGCATCACTAGCCCATCTCCTTTTCAGGTCATATACACCCTTGATGATTTTTGTGTGCCGCTTTCGGTGAGTGATATGGATAATGTGGTGCAGTCTCCTTACACCCATCCACTTAGCATCTTTCTATTGCCTCTTAGGTCAGTTGCAATTTGAATATTGCTCAGGGCATGGTATTATGTGATTGGCAGCCACATAGTATTCTTGAGAGAATATTAGTGTTAAATAAATAGTCTTTTGTGGCAATGAGCAGCTTGAGATTATCCAACGTGATATGCCATTTCCCAAATATAATCCAACCCACTCTCCTCCTGTTTAATTTTGGGCCCAGATCATTGTTCATCGGTAGCTCCTGTCCAAGACGTGTACTGCTAGATGGATTCCATTGGGCTTTTGGTTTGTCTTGAGTCATAATCGTAAGCATACCTGCATAGAACATGGGCTGGCACATCTAGCTCTGTGCCAACTTCAGATCATCCTCTGTGCAACATTCATTCTCTATCTAACTCCTTTTTTAGGTCTTCAAGACCAGGCTTTTCCTTTGAAAATGTTAACATCAGCAGAATGTATGATCCTGCAGAGGCAGCTGGGTGGCTCAGTGAACAGAGTGCTGGGACTGGCCTGAGAAAGACCCGAGTTCAAATACAGCCTCAGACACTTGCTAGCTGTGTGACCTTGGGCAAGTCACTTAACCTCTGTTTGCCTTAATCCACTGGAGAAGGAAATGGTAAATCCCATGGACAGTAATGGTGTGCTGTGGTCCAAGGAGTCACAAAGAGTTGTATACTGATTGAACAACAACAACAACCCTGAGTAAAGGGTGGAGGTAATTACAAGGCCACACAGTAGATAGTGGACTGGGCTTGGACTTAGGAAGTCTCATCTTCATGAATTCAAATCCAGCCTCACTCACTAGCTATGTACCAACTGTGTGACCCTGGGCAAATCGCTTACCCTGTTTACCTCAGTTCCTCTTCTATAAAATGAGCTGGAGAAGGAAACGGCAAAACACTGCAGTATCTTTGCCAAGAAAACCCCAAATGAGGTCATGAAGAGTTAGATGACTGAGATGCAACAACGATCACAAGACAAAAGACTGACTTTCAGGCAAGTGTCTCCAGGATGTAGGCGAAGGGTGAAGTTACAAGGATAAGAAGTTTAGACTCACATGGACTGGGAGAGTATTAAATCTATGCCAGCTTGATCAAGTCTTAAAAATAGAATTCAAATCAATTTATAATTTTACAGTAATGGGCCAAGAGCTTCTCAGCCTTTTACATTCTGAGATATGCTGTAGATTCCACTATATCACATGTGCATGGCAATCCTCAGGACATCACTTTGTTACTCTACTAGCCTAAAGTTCCTCTCAAAGCAGAAGTTTTCATACATCAAATGAGGATTGGTTACAAAATACTGAGGGTGTTGTTATGACTTTTCTCCCGGATTACTCTTGTGTGAGGTACCTCAGAGGTTGAAGAGTGACTGGGGACATGAGAGATGATACATTATCTAGGAGAGGTCTGCTTGTGGACAAATTGTACAGGTCTGCAATACTGACAAATTATGGATTCTGATCTTCCAAGTCAGTCCATGAATCCCTCGTCATCTGCAGTCTTCTATAGGGTAGAAGACAGGTCACATTTGGCTAGAATCTTAAAGGACGTATTTTGTTCTATCAAATTGAACGCTTATCTAGAATTGTCAAATACAATTTAAACGTCTTTTATATTTCCTGTACCTTAAAATTTACTATGTGACCACGAAGATGTAGTCAGTGTAGTAGACCACTTGATGCATGTATGATCATTCTCATAAAGATTTTATAATTAAGAAAATGGGTATGTAGGCCAGTAGTTCTTGAAGTCTTTCAAGTTGCTTTTTTATTTTTGTAATACTGTAATAGGGAAAATATAGGACAAGCAGTTCCTGGAGGGAAGGCACAAGTTTTCAATTGACTTAAAATTCAGGGTTTGGGAGCCAAAAATGAAGAGAAAATGATAGAATAAGAAAGATGTGAAAGAAAAGCCTAAGTTCTGTAGGTTTCTCTGTTGAGTACATCCATCTGTAGTCATTCTTTAAGTAATGTGAGTGGACTTTTCAACAAAGAAACAATAACTTTTCAGACTTTACTACTTTCACTCCAGAAGAAATGCTGGTTGCAAATAGCCCAGGCTGTAGATGTGGATTCCAAGGGCGAAGAAGCAAGCAGCATTGGCATAGTCCCTGCTAAATAGTGACGTCCAACCTGCTGGGACAAGAAAAGCTGATCCAGTTTATTAACAGAACAATGCATGAGTGGAACAGATGTCCCTTTTCTATTTGGTTGGGGAGATGGTATCAAACATGGAGTTGGCTTCTGCTCTGAATAGACACAAGGGAGGAGACAGCCGTTTGAGGAATAGATACTGAAATGATCCTGCTTAATGTAATCTTTGTTGCTTACCTTGCCTTTTATTCAAAGTCAATTGACTTTTGTTTTATTCAGATGTCACAAATATCATGAGCTAGTCATAGAGAGAAAATAACTTGGGACAGTAATTTGAATAGATAGTGAGCCTGAAGTATGACTTAAACCGAAGGTTACTTTCAAGGGGTTCATGTTTGAGGGCAGCCTGGGCTGTAATTATAGCATCCATTATCTTTTTTCATCTTTCCAGAATCTTTCTCCTAGCTCAGAGAGCTTAGAAATCAATCCGTGAGTATCTTTAAAACTGTGATGTTTCCAAAATGGATTTCTTCAAGATATATTCAGTGAGGTCTTGTGAAATGGCTCTCTGTAGGTGTCATTGCTACTTCCACACATAATGTGTTGTGTACTGGGGAGCAGAGGAACAGAGAAGGCAGCTATGGAGTCAGACTCCAGAAGTTGTGCTTCTTCCATTGTCACTGAGTCACTGAGGTGAATAGATTGTCATAGAAACATTAGCAGGTTTGTTCCATTTTGTGTCTATTTGTTGTCCTTTTTATTTCATCAACAAAAGACTTAGCTCAGTCTTATGCCAGATTTGCTGCAGGCTTTCTTCCCCCTTCATTGGAGGAAGTTCTTATGGGTGCTGATACGGCTATGATCTTTTGTCTTCCTTCTTCATAATATTTTGCAAATGAACTTGGGCTCTAAACGAGTGTTGCTCTTAGCTGCTATGTCTTTCTAGTTGGCAAGATCATCATGGTGATATTTTGATTAACCTTCTTTAAAAAATAGTTGGAGGGGCAGCTAGGTGGCGCAGTGAGTAGAGCACCAGCCCTGGAGTCGGGAGGACCTGAGTTCAAATACGGCCTCAGACGCTTGACACATGTACTCGCTGTGTGACCTTGGGCAAGTCACTTAACCCCAATTGCCCTGCCAAAAAGCAAAAAAAAAAAAAAAAAGTTGGAGATCTGAAAAGATGGTGGAGTCAAGGGAATCAGCACAGTCTGATTTTTCTCGCACAATTGTCTTGGGCCCTGTTCTCTTCTACCTCTATACTACTTCCTTTGGTGATCTCATCAGCATCCATGGATTTAATTGCCATCTCTATGCTGATGATTCTCAAATCTACCTATCCTGCTCTAACCTCTCTAATGACTTCCAATCTTGCATCTCCAGTTGCCTTTCAGACATCTCCAACTGGATGTCCAATAAACATTTTAAATTCAACATGTCCAAAGTGGAACTCATCTTTCCCCCTGAACCCTGCTCTCACTTCTTATCTTCCCTATTACTCTAGAGGACGCCATCTCCCCATCCCTCAGGCTTGCAACCGAGGGGCCATCCTGGATTCCTCACTATCTTTCAGCCCCCATATCCAAATCTGTTGTCAATGCCTATTGATTTCACCTTTGCAGCATCTCTCTAATGTGCCTCCTTCTCTCTTCTGACATTGCTAACACTCTAGTACAGGCCCTCATCACGTCATGACTAGATTATTGTAGCAGGTGCTGGTGGGTCTGCCCCCCTCAAGTCTCTCCCCACTCTAATTTGTCCTCCATTCAGCCACCAAAAGGAATTTTCCTAAAATGCAGGTCTTAATACATTGCCTTACTACTTAATAAACTCTAGGGGCCCCCTATAACCTCCAGGATCAGATACACAATTCTGTTTGGCACTCCAAGAACTCCATAGCCTAGTTCCCTTTTACCTTTTCAGGCTTCTTCCACCTTACTCCCCACTACTCTCTGATCCAGTGACATTGGCCTCCTTGCTGTTCCAACAACAAGATATTCCATCTCTCAGGCCCAGGCATTTTTTTTTCATTCAACAGCTGGTCTAACAGTTTGCTTAGGGTTGAAATCATTATATACATTGTATTCTAACTTTTATTCTACTAGCTTGACATTGATTTTCATCTCTGTTTCAACCAGCAAAATTGTTCTGTCTGCACATAAGATAGCTGATTCTGAAATGGCTCTCATTTCAAAAATTATTGAATTGTTTGCTATCTGGTAAGAGTTTATTTATTTTTTTAATGATGGCTACATCTAGTTCTTTATTACTTTCTTCTTGAAAAAAAATTTATCTTGATCAGTCATGAGGTTTTTGAGTCATCTACAAATCTTTGGCCTCTTTCATTATTTGATCTTGAACCATATTTTCAACAACTTTTTTCCATTTTCCCCCATGTCTACTTTCACTTTGAAATCATTGAGTATTGAGGTATGTAGGGTGTTCTAAAAGTCTTCATGTAGTTTTAGGCTATTAAAGTTTAAAACTCCACCAAGACCTTGAGACACCTTGTATTTTGCCTTAATCTAGAAGATCTCATCAAGGTCTTTTTCAACTTTCTCTGATTTGTCTTCTATAACAGTTGTTACACATGAACTACAACTACATTCCTGTTGGGCTGTTTATTTATACTTATAAGCACAAGGCAATAAGGCAAGATGACCAAGAAACTGTTTCTTCTGGCCTTTGGCTCCTGATCAAACCGATTCTATCAACCTCCTTATTTGCCTTTCTGAAGAGAATTTGTGAGCCAGCCTTCCATTTTGGTTTCATTTATGGCAAGAATGTAAATATGGAGATGATTTACTTGGTATATAATAACACCAAGTCATTGGTCATTGAAATCTCATACATTTAGAGTGCCAGTCATTAAGTTGATGTTTGAAGAAATGATGTAAAAACTGCGATTTTAGGTCTTTCTCTCTTCTTTTCTACCATTCTGTTATATTGTGGCAGAAGCAGGACTGGGTTACACAGAACTAGGTGGTTTGTTTGTTTTTTGTATTTTTATCTGTTTCATGAGTCATTATGAAGATGATAGCAGGGGAGGTCCATGAATCATCTATAATCTCTGGTTCTCAGTTTACAATGTTTATCTATCTCATGGAGATGTGAAGAACTCTACATGAATGGAAACAAGAGGACAATGGATCATGATTAAATGCTCAAGTCCCTAGTGGAAAGAATGAATACAAAGCAAGATTCTTCCCTAAAACATTTATTGTGCATCATTTTATATTGTGGTTTGTTGACGTATATGTTCTGTCCTCCATTGGTCAATAAGCTCCATAATGATAGGGACTTGATCTTTTCTAAACTTTGTATTCCTACCTTCTTATCCTTCACCATTAAATTTAGCATTTAGTACAAAGCTTTGCATATAGTAGGTACAATGCTCATGTTTGTTAAAGTGAATTGAAAGGCATATAAAATGATTTTATAACACCAAAACATAATTTAGAACATTAAAACAATTTTTAGGCTATTTATCATTACTACAGGATCATGGGAAATAATGAGAGTTGATACCATGCACCCACCTGGCATGTCATTATGTCATTATTGGAAGTATATGAAGAGTCAAGAAGTAGAGCCACAAGTAGAAATGAGTCCTGCAGGTAGCATCTGGGGCAATGAAGACCCTCCTTCCCTTCTGCATCCCATCCCTCCTACCCCTCCTCTGCCCAGAGTGAAATCACCATTGTGTCTGTATAGTAAGTGATATGAAGAACAAGCAAATACTTAAAAATATGTTTATGGTGCCTTTTGAAATACCTGGGTTTGATGAACAATTTTACCTGTCACCTAGTGTATGCCCACTGTAGATTTTTAGGCAACATATTACCCTTCTCCAGGACCTTGGGAAAATATACTTGTCTCACTGGAGTTCATTTCATATACCAATTGCATCTATAACAAATGTAATTGGTTTTCTTCTCTTGTGCACAGAGATGGGATGGATAACAACACTGCAAGTGTTAGAAGAGGGAAAAACTCATCCCTTAATGGTGATAACATTGCCTTCTTTGAAGGGCCCTCCTTCTCTGCTTTTCCCATATTTGGTAAAGTTAAAGAATAGGAATGAGAAGCATTAATAATGATGGCAGGTTTATGTAGCAGATTGAAGGTGAAAAAAAAGGAGAGAAATAATGCATGCACTGTGCATTTTAGTCAGACTAAAGAAAGCATTTATATGTATTAATCTGAAACTGCTAGACAGACTCTTTGGAAATCCATCCCTGACAGTAATAATGGTAACTCTGTTCATGAAGTTTTTGACTCAGGGAGTCTCCTGATCTTTCTGCTATAGTTTTGTAGGAAGGTCCTATTTTTAAGGGCCAAGGAGAGTGATGAGTGGGTTCTGCTTTGTTTCAATGGTGCTTAGCTATTTGGTTCCACTTACTTAGCTATGGCAGCTGTAGTTCTGACACAATCCAGGTGTAGTTTAGAAGGGAAATTGAATGGGCCTTGCATTATCATAAAGACTATTTGCCATGCATTGGCTTCAGAGTGCCCAGGATTCATTGACTCTTAAGGATAGAAAGAAGGCCTTAGATTCTGGAGTTCCAACAGATAAGATCACTATTTTAATGGCTCTGAGTGAGTATAAATAGCATTCATTTTTGTTCTGGCCATAAACCCTGAGGGTCTTCCCAAATTGATTTTTTCTTTTTTTTAAATAGGCAAATGAGGCCTTCTTTTGCATCATTTATTACCCTATCATAAATAAGGAATATAAATTTCTTGGAAATAGTGCTCTGGAAAACCAGGCATTGATAAAACCATTGGTATTCAAATGGAGCTACTTGACCACATCTCAAACCCAAATCACTCTGGCTCTCACTGATTGGCCAATAATGGGGCTCAACCCAAGACCAGTTGGTCATTGTTTGGGTTTTGTTGGCTCAGAGTGAGTGTAAATGGCAATTGTTTCTGTTCTGGCCAGAAACCCTGAGGGTCCTCGCCTCCCAGACTCATTTTTTTTTTTTTGAGTAGGTAAAAGAGGCTATTTTTTGCCTTATTTTTTTAACCTAGCTTTAATCACTGAATGGGTGTTGCCTCATACAAACTGAAACCTCAGAAAGACCTTAGCTTAAAAAGGCCAAGGTTTCCCACTGCATCCAAGGCCATCTCCAGTCTTCCTGATCTATATCTTGCCACTGGACCCACATGGCTCTGGAGGACAGAGAGAGGCTGGTGACTTTGCACAGCCCTACCTCACTTAAATGCAATTCACTTGCAAATCAAGACATCACTTTCCTGACTTAAGGACAAACAACAACAATCCAATAGATAAGAATTAAATATTAATTAGTATTCCATTGTTTTTTCTTAAAGGGTAGAATTTGCCTAGACAACTCAGTAGTTATTTATTATATGTGGATTCACCTCACCACTAAGATTTAGTTTTCCTCCAAAGAAGAATTCTGAACGCTAAGCTCAAAGCTCTCCAGAGTAGAAAATAAACCTCTCACAAACAGCAATATGCTTTCTTTAGTTTATCAAATGAATAATAGTAATAGCTCTCGTTTATATGACACTTTAAGGTTCACAAAGCACTTTGCCTGTGTTAACACATTTGATTCTCACAATCCAATGAGGCAGATGCTACTATTATCCCTACTTTACATATGAAGAAACTGATCCTGAAGGAGTTAAGAGTCAAATATCAAATAAGTGTCTGAGGCAGGATTTGAACTCCAGTCTTATTGAATCCAACTTCAAAATCTGATTGCCAAGTCAATCAACCAATCAAGGATCTATTAAGTTTATATGTGCCAGCCCTCTGCCAAGCCCCGGAGATAAAAAGACAAATATTCAGTATCTGCCCTCAAAGAACATACATTCTTTAGAGGGAGAAAATATGTGCAGATATAAATATAATAATAGCCAACATTTACATAGTGATCATTATGTGCCAGGCACAGTGTCAAGCAATTTACAATTAGTGTGAAGTGGGTGCTATTATTCTCCTCATTGTCCAGGTGAGGAAATTGAGACAGACAGAAGTTAAGTTACTTCCCCAGGGTCATATAGCTAGTAAATGTCTGAGGTAAAATTCGAACTCAGGTCTTCCTGACTTCTGATCCAGTCCACAGCTGCCCTCAAATACTAAAGATATCTTAAGGAAATACAAGGTAATTTCCAGAGGGAGTCACTGGCAGGGAAATCAGGAAGGGGAAAGCTGGAAGGGGAGCCTGAGCTGAGTTTGAGGAAAGCTCAGGATTCTAAGAGGCAGAAGTGAGAGCATTCTAGGTGTGGTGGAATGGCCTATGTAAAGGCAAGGTAACAGAAGATGGAATGTCGTGTATGAGGAAAAGCAAGAAGACTGGCAGGACCACAGCATGTGGGAAGGGGAGAGATGCATTAAAAGCTTGAGAAGGTAGACTGGAGCCAGGGTGTGAAAAGATTTAAATGCCAAACGCAAAAATTTGTATTTGAGCCTGTAAGCAATAGAAAGCCACTGGAGATTATTAAAGAGATGATGGAGGAAATAATGGCATAGTCTGACCTGTGCTTTAGGGTAACTATGGCAACTATCTGGAGAAGGGATTTGGAGAGGGGAGAAATGATAGACTGAGAACAATTAAAAGGCTCTTGCCGGTGAAAATAAGGGAACAGCTGCAACATATGCAGATGAAACACACTTAGAGACTCAATCACTTTTGTTTCTTGCCTGTGTGTGGCAGTAAACCAACTTATCTGTAGCTTACAGTATGAGAATAGAGGTTTATGGATGGCCACATGACCATGGCCAAATTGATAGATTCCCAGAGGCAAAAGGAATCCTATTTCCAGATGTTTCTATGTTAGTAACCCTAACATCAACACAGATATCCTCCTGCCAGTGCTCTATGCTTTTTATAATGTGTCTGAGCCACATATGTATCTAAATTACAATAAGGAGGTATGTGTGAAAGAATTCTTTGGAGTTCTTGGAAACTTATCAGGGCCTATCCAATATACTGATCATTAGCCTTCTAGTCACTCAAAAGGGATCTTGACCTCTCCAAGAACTCCGGGCATGAACACAGGGGCATTAGGCAAGTAGTAATACAGAAGAGGGTGCAATAGGGGACTGGGAAAGGTTGAAGCTTAAGCTTTTTCCATCAACACTTAGCCAATTGTATAGCATGCTAAAATATAGCAATTTAAGCAAGATCAGCCAATCACATTGTCTTCTCTAGTAAATAACAAGTATATTTTGAGTATCGGCTATGTGTTAAAACAGTATGGGTTAAATATTCATTTAAATTTCAGTAGTGGCTCAGTGGACAGAGTTCTGGGCCTGGAGTCAGGAAGACTCATTTTTGTAAGTTCAAATCTGGCCTGAGACACTTACTAGCCGTGTGACTCTGGGCAAGTCACTTAACCCTCTTTGCCTCAATTTCCTCATCTATAAAATGAGCTAGAGAAAAAAATGGCAAACTACTCTAGTTTCTCTGCCAAGAAAACCCCCAAAAGGGGTCAGAAAGAGTTGGACATGACTGAAAAATGACTGAAGAACAGATCAACGTTGTTGTGATAACTGAAATTTCATGGTGATTTTGATTTGGTTAAGGTCCTTTTTTTTCCCCACACTTTAAAAGATCTGCCATTTCATTGATGTGGATACTTTTACTACCAATACAGTTTGCAACCCTAGTGCCCTTCTCAACAGATGCCCCAAAAGGGAAAACAAAATACTCAACTGATGATGGCCAGTCTTTGATGTTTTTAGTCTCTAATTTAAACTCATCCTCCGGTGACAATTCTTGCTCAGACCAATTTGGGAGCCCTTTTAGCTTGGTAGGACCTGCCAGAACTTTGATTCCGCCAATGTGCTCTTTAGGAGCTTTACCTTCAGTTCATGATGAGGCACCAGGGTAGAACCTCAGCAGAAGAAAATGCTTTATGGTCAACCAAATAAATCCATTTTTTTTTCTTGCATTTCTCTTAGGGGAGGACATCACGCATAGAGTGGTGACCAGGGGGCGGAGGAGATGTTTCGCTGTGGGATAAGAGGAAGTGGGATGGTAGCAATCGGTACAGCAGCAGGCAGATGGCCTAGGTGGATAGCTGGATGGGGGTGGTGTGTGAAGCCAAAGCGTGGTCTAGTGTTCAGAAACATCCAGGAGACATAGTTTGGCCATCTTTGCACGTTTATGGCCGCATGAACTTAGAGTTCTGTGTAACATTTTTCCAAAAGGCAAATACTTGTTGATTAAATTTATTGGGCCAATTTTATGTTGTAACACCTTTATTTATTCAGTCACAACAAATTGATTGACACTGATTGATTTAAATCCAGATGGTGCTCATATATGCGAACCATTGAAAAATAGACTAAAGCAGTAATGAATAATCTAAATATTAATTTCATTGTATATATACATATAACATTAAGTTAACATGTAATGATTAATATGTAAATATCATATCTATTTGTGTATATATAATAAACTTAGGGATTAAAAAATGGAGTGACTCCCATGTTTATAACTAGATTGTTAAAAGTCAAAGCATTTAGATATTTTTATTGAAGAGTACTTTGTGAGTAGAGCCCTACCAATTGGGAAAAGGCTAAACAAATTTTGGTATATGACTAGTACCATATTATACAAAACTATGACTATGGTGAATGCAGAGAAGCATAGGAAGACTTACATGAATTGATATAAAGTAAGCAGAACCAGGAAAACAGTATTGTACAATGCTTTGTTGTTGAGTCGTTTTTCAGTCATGTCTGACTCTGCATGACCCTATTTGGTGTTTTCTTAGCAGGAATGAGGAACTGAGGTAAACAGGGTTAAGCGACTTGCCCAGGGTGTCTTCTTGACTCCAGGCCAGGCATGCTAGACTGCAGAAATGAAAATAGAAAAAATAACATTCACACACATCCCCCAAAAAATCACAAGTGAATGTTCCAATACTATAATGAGCAAGCATGGTCCCAAAGAAGAGGTATAAGAAGACGCCCCCATCCCACCCTTTTGCAGAAGTAGAAGGTCCACAGAAGGTGTGGAGCATAGCATATATTTTCAGACTTTTTCAATGTATTGATTGGTTTTGCTGATTCTTTTTCTCTTCTTCCTTTTTTCTCTAAAAATTATTCTTTGTTATGTGGGATGTATCTCTGAGAAGGGAAAGGAGAAGCAATACTAAGAGTAATTCTTAGAATGTTAAAAACGAGAAGTATTAATAACACTTATTTTAGAAAAGAAAATAAGAAAGGCTTTAAAAGCTTACAACTGAATGAAGATTTTTAGGACAAGCCACCAAGTAACCCTACTAACTGCAGGTCATCACAGAATGCATCAGCAGAGCCCTCTCATATTCGTGGTGTGGTAATGGTACATTAAAAAATGAGCCATTCTAGCCTGTATTATCCCAACTAAATGTCTGCAACATTAAAATTTACTAAATAATCATGGTGTCTTCCACTTTGTCCCTATTTTGTGGTATAATTTGTTACCATCTAAAATAGTGATAGTAGTAATACATTTATATACAGCTTCAAGCTTTACAAAGCACTATATAAGAAATATAGAGGAATTGAGCATTGAGAGCAAGTTTGCCATTTACACTCAATACTAATACTGGCATGAATATCAAAGACTAAAGGCCACAAAATTGGTTCTTAGTTTACTGGGCCAGGTAGCTGTATAAAGTCATCACAATAAAAATAACCCCAAATCTACTTTTAGCTAGCAAAGGACAAAAGAAGCACTTTTATGTCCGGCATAACAGAGGTAAATAGTAAGGCTGCCAAATTGTCTGGTTCTTTGGCTGAGCTCCCATTCCAATTCCATCAGCTCTTTTTAGAGGAGGTCTATTTTTATAGTTTTGTCCATTAGAACACACAGTTCGCTATCATCTTACCAGCTCCACTGTCTGTTCTATCTCAAGGTTATTTTGTTTAAGCAATTTTAAGACAAATTTTCTAAACTAAAAAGCATAAAGGAAATGGAAAATTGATGAAGTCAGGAGAGAAAAAGCGAGGGACAGAGACAGAGACTGAGAGAGACTTTTGATCACTCACATTCCATTCTCAGAGAGAAATATATATATATAACAGTATGTAGCTCCCATTCTCTTCATTGATGATGATGATGATGTACGTTTGTATCTGTGATTTTTTTTTTGTATTTTATGGACAATTTTATTTTGTTTTTTTTTTATAAATTTTATTTAATATATTTAGTTTTCAGCATTGATTTTCACAGGAGTTTGAATTACAAATTTTCTCCCCATTTCTACCCTTCCCCCCACTTCAAGATGG
>CM053627.1:118590482-118609399 GCA_028646595.1 Phalanger gymnotis | reverse complement strand
CCTGTGGCCAGAAGCAACTACAGCTGTAGTTCTGTAGCTGCCCCACCTCCACTGCCCCCTGGGGCAGTGGCCAAACCGGAAACTCCCTGTCCCCAGCAGCTTTTCCCACTACCCTACTCTGTTATCTTTGGTGTTTGTGGGTTGAGAAGTCTGGTAACTGCTGCAGCTCACTGATTCAGGGTGCTAGGGCACACTCCGCCTGCCTCCTAGTCTGGTTGATCTGCACTGCCCACGCTGGGCTCTGCTCTGCTCAGCTCCGCTCCCCTCTGCTCCCAGCTCTGTGCAGGATAGACCTTACCCAGAGACTATCCAGGCTGTCCTGGGCTAGAGCTCTGCTTCCCTCTGCTACTTTGTAGGTTCTGCAGTTCTAGAATTGGTTCAGAGACATTTTTTATAGGTTTTTGGAGGGACTTGGCGGGGAACTCACACTAGTCCCTGCTTTCCAGCCGCCATCTTGGCTCCACCACTCGATTTTTCTTTTTAAATATGGGGGAACTACCAGTGTGGAAAATGATACAGGTCAGCATCTCATTTATAACCTAGTGTTTTCAGAGAGTTGTTCAGAGGCCACTGAAAATTAGAGACTTTCCTGTGGTCGTACAGCTAGTATTTGAAGGATTTGAACTCAAGTATTACCTGATTCTAAAGCTGGCCCACTAGCAACTACACAGCACTGCCTCTCTTCCAGTGGTGACTGTTTATATATATATATATGTATATATATATCTGCGTATGTGTGTATGTATATCCAATTATTTAAAGATCACATGCAATATTTACATTTCTTTCTATAAGGCCTGTTTAATGTCTATAGAACAATTTTATAAAATCCCAAAATACAATATGATCATAGATGAACTAGAAGAGACCTGACAAGCCATCTAGTCCGATGTTCTCATTTTACAAATGAGGAAACTGAGGCTCAGAGATTTGTCTAGGATCATATAACTTATCCTTGTGAAAGGTAGAATTTGACCCCAAGTTTTTCTGACTCCAGGATTCTGTGCATTATTTAACGAATCCACACCTTCTGATATTGTAAAGACTTAACTGAGCATATTGTTTTTACTCATTAGTAGTTCATGAAAAAATACCTGTTGAATCACTTGAATCTCCTTATGTCACACATATGTTGTAACTACTCAGTGGATTACTAATATAAAGCAAAGAATGGTTAGAGAATTTCTTGCTCCAGAGAACCAAATTTCCTTTCAAAAACCTCTGAAGAATGTGTGTAATGACACCAGATATCAGCACCATGAGATGCTGGGTAAACCCAGCTAAAAGTATCAGAAAGGAAGAAAGCAACTCACCCTACATTTTTTTTTTTAGATATCACTGCTGCTGTGCTCTCTGGCATACCTGAAAGATTTGCTCCTTATAGTTCTGAGGGACATTCCTGGCTAGATGATTGCATCATCATTCACAAAAGTGCTTTCTTTACAACACACGGAGATGAAATGGGAAGGTATTTTATATGGTATTTTGTATTTTATGTATAAGTATCTATCTATCCATCCATATATGTATATATATATATATATCTTCATTCTATAGAGGAAACTGAGGCTCAGAAAGCTTATGTGATTGGTCCAAGGTTCCATAGCCAGTCAGAATCCGGATTCAAATCTAACTCTCTTTCGATTCTAAGTCTCGGACCCTTTCCAGAGCAGCATACTGCCTCTTCAGCTCCTGAGATTCTGATCAGAGGCATCAAACTCTAAGAAAATCAAATAGCCTAATGATATAGTAGGTATTATTAGACTCATTTCAGAAAATGGTCTCATCATCTGTCCCCAATTGGAGCATTAAAGAGATCCCTAGCTCTACTCAAGCAAGCTCTAGATTACTCATTGTCGGAAAAGATTCATGTCAGATTGGGGATTGAATTAGATGACCTCTAAATTCTTTTCTGACTATAAGGTTTCATGTATTTTAAGTAAGGACATTTCTAACATAAAATAAGCCTCTTTGATATCACGTTCTTCATTTGCCCGTGAAATAAAAATTTTTACTTCATTTGAAAATATGTCCATAGTGTTTTGACTGTTAATGAAATGTTCAAATTACTTCTGAATCTATTCAAACTTGAAATGTTCACATTACTTCAGAAGCTATTTTCTGAACTTATACTATAGCTGTGACAGGTCCCTTGAGAGAGGTATAGTCAACTGAAATGTCCTCAGAGCTGAGCAATAACTATGGTTTCAAACCAACAGTGTGCATTTTTATTACCAGAGCCTTGTATCTATATCTGTAAACCCAATTTATTTCTTTTGGAACATGTGTACCTCAGTGTTTTCATTGTTGTCACAAATAGTGAATTAGGTAGCTTTTTTGACACAATTGCACTTTTTATGAAGACACTTCTTTTGAACCACCATTTTGTTTCTCCTAAGAGAGAATGTATAATGGTGTTTAGTCTAATATCCATTCTTCAACATGCCTTTATTAAAAATTCAGTACAGGAATCGATAAATCTAAGTAATAAAGCAGGCTTTTCTTACACTATCATCTTAGCTAATTCCAGAGTCATAGCTTGAAAATAATACCACAGACTTTTGGCAAGATGGCTGCCTTTTTAAAACAGTGATGCAAACCTTTTGAACCCCCCTTTTAGGCAGGATGTTACATCAGTCTCTCAAGGAGCTCATGCCTAAGTGGAGAAAGTTGTCTTGGACGCAGCCAGTACACCTCTAAATAGTGCATTCCCTTCAGCGTCTCCTGCTTAACTGCTCCTTGCCTGACCCTCTTCCAGTCCTATTCCAGCATCTCCTGAGAAGAAACTACTATCACATTCTTATTGTGTTTGTTTTAAAATTTTTGTTCTACTATGCCTTTGTATTTTAGGGACAATACAGGAGGCAGAAAAATAACTTGTGGGAAAATTCTAGCGAACTTAGCTAAAGGAGAATTTGAAGAGAGAGCTGGGGATAATTAATTTTATACCTCTAATTGCACTTAGCACAATATAGTATGCATACCAATTTATAATTGCCTGCTAAATTTATTAAGGCTGTTAGAAGCTGAATCTTCCTCTGCCTCAACACATACATTCATTCTGCGGCAGCCAAACCAAAGGGCCCAAAGGGATGCTTCTGATCAACATGTGGTATAAGTCAGCTGACTGGACCATCTGTTGACTTCATTCATTTTTGGCACTGTGAGCAACTTACAGTCAAAGGTTATAAAATATGATTGGTAATACTAGCAGTGTACCCATTTGGAGCCATATGGGAAAATACAAAACAATTGTTAATGGCTCCCAACCAAGATGCAATACTAGTGTGTAAAATGCTGAAGAGATAGGGCGTTACATTATGTTCAGATATTTTACATTTTAACTTGTTTTTCTTTATTAAATAAAACTTTCTAAAAGGGAGAGTGTTAAATAGAGTGACTACAGTTTATAGCACATTTGCACAGTACTGAGCCAATTTATCCTACAGAAGCTATGCAATGGAAACCCAGGGGGAAGT
This sequence comes from Phalanger gymnotis, assembly GCA_028646595.1. Lineage (NCBI taxonomy): Eukaryota > Metazoa > Chordata > Mammalia > Diprotodontia > Phalangeridae > Phalanger > Phalanger gymnotis. The sequence continues at coordinate 118,605,920 of CM053627.1, read as the reverse complement.
GCCATTAGAATGTCCTTTGCACTAGTGTGTGGCAAATGTGTGTTATCTTTCTTTTTCATTCACTGAAAGATAAAGTTTAAGTTATGCAGGGTCTTAGAGGATCTCAGTGAGAGCATCATTTCAGGCAAGCCAGTAGAAAAGGGTTTGAGAAATGTGCATCACCAGACACAATAGTAGCATTCTTTTGAGGGACAATTAAGCAATCTTACTACCTTTTGAGTTGTAAGGTTATGTATAATGTCTTTAGTGTTTTTGTTTTGCAATAGGGAATTTTTTAGTATATTAACTACACACATAGCCCACTATGTAAAGAAAGACACCGTACTACAAGATGGTTTGTAACTTGTTCTAAACTTTAATGTTCTGTATAAATACCAGTTATCAATCTTCTTCTTCTTCTTATTTTGTTGTTGTTGTTAGTCTTCCTATTAAATTATTCTAGTTGTGTCTCAAGAAAAAGCAGTGGGGGAAAATCTTGTTAGTATTAAAAACAATTGGTAGATTTTGTTCTTTCTATGAGGGAGATGGAAAGAAAACATTTTGTACTCTAGCATGTGGCTGACTCTGCCAGGAGAACCAGGACAAAATGAGCCAGTAGCATTTGGTGACTGTGTTTTCTATCAGGCTACACAACAAGTTCCCTCATGGTAATCTTACCATCTTTTAGTGTATTGGAGTGAATGTATACCTCAAGGATATTTGCTGTGTTTCAGATAGCATGGCTTTGATATTGAGGAATGGAGTTGAATAGACAGGAAGGGCACCAGGTGAAGGCATCTTGGATCATTTCTTCTGCCGAGGTTTCACGAAATTCCTGCCTTACAGTTCCCAAGGAGACTGTAGTTACTGGAATACAATAAAAGAGGAGAGTCCACATAGAGGTCACACCATTAAAGCTGATGCTTGATGGCTTAATTAACTCTGTTTCTCTTGTAATAAAATAACTGAAAGGCAGATTACACACCTGAATATGATAATATTATGGGCAAAAGCTATCTTAATAGGAGATCTCCGATGTCACCTCTCTTTCCATTATAAAGAAGAGAGGAATCAGTGTAAGTCTAAAAAAGCTCATCCTGAGCCTAGTTTCTCTTAGAATTCAAATGAAAAAAAATGCTTTGCATATGATTTTTCATTTTATAAATCTTGACATTTCCCAATAATCCCCTTCTTACTAAACCCTCCCATTTAACAAAGAAAAACAGTAAAATAAAAACAAATCAACCCATTGATTTATCTTTCATGAGTATAAAACAAAGGCTGGGCTCAGTAAGAAATATGGCTTCTTTAGAGTGCTAGAATCCAAGAATTAAAACAGAAGGGGGAGATTGGATGTTGCAAGAACCTGCGTAGGAGGGCACTATATCCAGAGAAAATATTTAGAGAATGTCATTAAGGCAATTAAGAGTAAGAATTAATCTTAAGAATTAATTAATCTTAAGAATGTCATTAAGTCCAGTTAAATCTGCTCCCTTGAATCTATGGCCCTTCATTCTTGTGGTATGTGTCTATACTCCTCTCTACTCTGACGCATAGGCCCATTCTGTAAGGGGCATTGAGGAAATATCAATGTGACCTCTAAAAAAATTTAAACTCTGTAGGCCTAGGTTTCTTCATTTGTAAACTGAGAGGAAAGCTAGGCGGCACAGTGAATAGAGAGCCAGATCTGGAGTGAGGAAGACCAGAGTCCAAATCCCACCTCAGACATTTACTAGCTGTGTGACCCAGGTAAGTTACTTAACCCCTATTTACCTCAGGTTCCTCATCTGTAAAAATGGGAATTATAATAGCATCTTACTCCCAGAGTTGTTCTGAGGTTCAAATTAGATAATAATTATAAAATGCTAAGAACAGTGCCTGGCACATATTAAGCTCTATTTAAGTGTTAGCTATTATTATTATTATTATTATTATTATAATTAGATGATCTCTAAGATCCCTTCCAGTTCTAAAGCCATCTATATCCTATAATCTGAAGATCAGACATTATATGAATTTATGCCAGTTATGATCTGATCTTGCAAATTCTTTTATTCAGGTTTTATTTATGGAGATAAGGAAGGGAATAGTGAAATAGAGCTTTTGGGTAAATTCCTAGGCATGACAGAGGAGAAAGGGAAAAAAAAAGCTTTGGAAATTACATAGGAAGATAAAATAACAAAAGATTAATCTTGAAGGTCTTCTTTCAGCTTACTATATCTCTCCAAAAAATGTTCCACATTTCCTGCCAGCGTGGAATCAGTGAAACAGGGGGCATGTAAAGTGGATATCTTGCAGTTGGCTTTGGAGACAATAGGACCTCAGTTCAGTTCCTTCCTCTGATAGCCTTGTGGCTATCGACGTTCATTCAACCTTTCACTACTCTCGACAACTCACTTTAAGTTATGGATGAGTTATATTCCACGCTAAGAGTTTTGTATACCAGTGAAATTTTAGGTTTGGATCCCTTTACCCTCCAATCATATCAAAGCTGCCAAGCCTTTAAGGCCTTCTGTCATCATGCTCACCATTATTATTTTCCTTTATTTAACAACACATTCCCTCTTCTTTAGGTTCATTATAAACTTCGCCCACTCTTGCCTTTGTATTTCATGCTTCCCCTCTTTTCTGAATTCCTAAAGTACATATGGTAGCCAAATCATTATCCACACTGGGGTACGTGCCCAGGATTAAGATCACTGTGTCAAAGGATATGAACAATTTGGAAATTTTCTTGCATTTCCAGAATGATTGCAATCCCTTTATTTTGAAGATTAGGAAGCTGAGGCCCAGAGAAATAAGGTGACTTACCAAGATCAAGCAGCTAATAAATAGAACAGTTGAGATTTGAACTCATTTAATTTAATTCAAAATTCCATGCTCTTTTCACTATACTATATGGCTGTTTCTGCTTTCTCACTAGTCATTCAAACCCCATTCCTCTACGACCTGGATTTTTTCCCTCCACTCCCCCACCCCCTCACCATCTAATGATAAAGTGACAAATCTAATGACTTTCCATTTTACTAACTCCATTTTTTTCTGATTTAATATTCCTTAAACTCTTTGTAGCATACAATACTTAGACCACCTTCCTTATGCTCATACTCTTTTCCTTGACTTCTGTGAACTGTATTCACATAGTTCTCATTATCACCCTGACTACTCCTCTATCTCCTTTGTTAGCTCCTCATCCTCCACCTATCCCTTAAACAATTAGTGTCCTCCAATATTGTTTCTTTAGACTTCTCTTGATATACTTTCTCGTTTGTTGATTTCATCTAATCCAATGGCTTTCATTCTCTATACAAATTGATACAGATTTTTATTTCTACCTCCAGAACTTTTGGAGCTCAAGCCAAATATTTCCAACTAACAGATAAAATACATATACGCATACACATATATGTGCTGATAGTATATCCAAATATACATATATATATATGTGTACATATATGTGTGTGCATATATATAATACAAATGTGTGTATGTGTGTGTATATATATTTGTTCCTACTAGCACCTCAAACTCAACATGTTTAAAACTGAGATAATTATTCTTTCACTCAAATCTACCTCTTTCCCTAACAACTCTTTATTTTTTTATGGTATTCAAGTCACACAAGTTTTTAACTCTGAAGCTAACTTTTCTATTTTCCTCACTCAACACATCCAATCAGTTATTAAGTCCTGCCTGATGATTCTTCCCCTGTATCTCATCCTGAGATGAATGAAAAACTGTGGATACAGAGTTTCTGGGTGATGAATAACCAATTTCTTAACTAGGCTAGCTAAAAATCAATAAATTGATGTTCAATGAGACATTGAATGCCTTACGTATTTTTTTTTGAAAGGGAATGCCCCAGGCAGGAAAAATCAATTCTGATTGGTGAACAATTAATGAGAGGGTGGGCATATTAATGAGGAGGTGAGCTAAAAGTCTTCTGCTTTTCCTGCTGACAGAGTGGCTTGGTCATGAGACTCAGCTGCCTCTAGCAATCTGGACAAAGGAATCCATCTTTACATAGAACACTCCAGTTTTTTCCTTCATGAGCTGGGTTACCCTGAACTCTAATGGAAGGGTGCAAGGGCATAAGCTTAAGGCTTTAGGCCTGGCGTTCACCTAGATTAGATTCTGTTTATACTCTAAAGTTTGGAAATAAGGTCTCCTAGTTGGGTGGGGTCCTATCCAAGATCATGGAGCCTGTACTCCGATGATTAGGCCAATCTCATCTATCAGCCTTGTCCTTCAGAGACTAGTTGACCTACAGGGGGCTGCCTCCTGAATGAGGAAATAAAAAGCCTGGATCCTAATTGATAATGGGTTATTAATATAAGGAAAAAATAAATACTTCTGTCACTCCTACATTAGAGATATCACACATGCTGCTGGCAGCCTACATGCAGCTCACAACACTTCCTATATGGCCAGAACCATATTAAAATGTAATTGGGAAATATTTAATAAAATAAAAAAGACAATAAAACATAGATAATGTTAATATGTAGTTTTCTAAGCCAATATGTGCCCATAGGAATCTTTATATATGGTTTAGTGGTTCCCATTTTTATTTGAGTTTGACACCACTCTTCTATATTTATTCCCCTTTCCATTCCCACTATAAATATCCTTATGCAAGTAATCATCTTTTTTTTTAACCTTCATTATTGTAATAGCTTCTTAACTGGTCTGCTTATGTTTAGCTTATGATCCATACTTCTCACCACTGCTCTAGTAATTTTCTTTTCTTTGTAAAATTTTTAAAAATTCATGGTATTTTATTTTTGGGCCTTACCTCTCCCACCCCCAACCCCCACCCCCACACACTGAGAAAGCAAGGAAAACAAAATTAATTACAAATATTTAGAATAAACAAACAAATTTCTGCATTGGTTATATAAAAAAAAATCTGGTTCTGCACTCTGAGTCCATCCCTCTCAATGTGGAGGTGGGTAACATTTCAAATAATCTTCCTAATGCGTTTTCTTATTATTCCTCTACTAAAAAAAAAGGCTCCCATGTCTCCTTGTTGATAACCAAGTAAATTAGAAACATCTACAATTAAGGTCCCCTACAGTCTAGCTCCAACATACCTTTCCAGTCTTTTCTGTGTTGCTGTCAAACTAGATTATTCTCCATCTTTTATTTTCATCTTACCTTTTCCGTGTATATGTGTTTTTATCTACATTGTCCTTTATTTTTGGAATGTTGTCTCTCTCTTCCCTCATATTTGTCTATTGAAATCCTTCTATTCCTCAAAATCCAAATTAAGGTGCCACATCCTCCATGAAGCCTTTCCTGACCAAATGACTCCCCTGAAAATGATCTCTACTGAAGGGCTTTGCCTTGAGCCATCAAAGAAATCACTTGACACACTCTCAATCACTCAGAAAACTCTCCATTGTAGCTTAGATATTTGTTTACATTTCTTTTCTCCCTATTAGAATGTAAGCACTATTAATACAAGATCTGTCTCTACATATTTGTTATAAAACTAGAAATTCTAATGGGTGTCTCTGTAAATCTTATGTACAACAATTGAGTAAGTCTGTTAAATGAATAAGTGAATGAAAGGATTTGGAAGAATATATCATGCCTTTTGGGTCTCAGCATCCCTGCAAATTTCCTGAAGGTGTTACATTGTATAAGTGGAGGGAAAAATATTTTATGAGGTAATTTTGGAATAAGGCTTTAAATAGTGGCATTGTCACAATACCAAGCTTTAATGCCATGTTGGAGAGTTTCCACAAATATGGCCTTGATATTCCTCTGCTATGCCAGAAGAAGGCAAGCTCTGGAAAGTCCTACCAAGATGGAGAAGTTTTGAATAGAGCTCAACAGTGAGGCTGCATGCCTATCGTCCAAGGACTTCATTTAGAAAAGTTCTGAGAGGCTCGTCATTGGAAGGCTGACCTATAGGTGGTGTGTTTTTAACTACAACAACTCATGAAGATGTGGAAGGGCTGTGATTTGCTGTGGCAAAAGAAAAGCATCCACACTAACGAAATCAGAGATCACTGATTTATGGAAGCACTATTATTACAAAGATATGTAAGCCTGTAATGAGCTCATCATTGGGAAATACAATAGTGTCCATTAAGTGAATTATATCATACAATGTCTCTGTTTCCCAGATTGTCTTTCCTCCTTCTTTTAAAAATCTAATTTAAAAGTAAATATCAATATGCACAAAAATATTTAAAACGGCTCTTTTCGTGATAGCAAAAGAATTGGAAATTGAGGGAAGGCCCATCAATTGGAGAATGGCTGAACAAATTGTGGTATATGAATGTAGTGGAATATTACTGTGCTATCAGAAATGATGAGCAGGCTTATTTTAGAAAAACCCATAAAAACATATGCAAGCTGATGCAAAGTGAATTGGGCAGAACCAGGAGAACATTGTACACAATAACAGCAATACTGAACAATGATCAACTGTGAATGACTTAGCTATTCTCAGCAATAGAATGATCCAAGATAAATCCAAAGGGCTCATGATGAAAAATGCTATCCACCAGAGAAAGAGCTGATGGGAGTCTGAATGCAGATTGAAGCATACTATATTTCAATTTCAGGATTTTTGTCTGTTTTTTTCTTTTGGGTCTCTGTCTTCTCTCACAACATGACTAATATTGTAATATATTTTATATGATTGAACATGTAATCTATGTTACATTGCTTACCATCTCAGGGAGGGAGGTGGTAAAAGAGAAAATTTAGAACTCAACATTTAAAAAAAATGTTAAAAAAATCTTTAAATGTAAATTTTAAAATTAAAAAAAAGAAAAAGAAAAAATGAATATCAGATATTAATAACACATTCTAAAATGTCATGGTGACAATTGCCTCCTACCTCATATATCTGGCTCCTGTTAAAAAAAAAGAATTTATGTACTCCCTTCCTACCCTCAAATTTGGGACCAGGTATCCAAGGTGACCACCATCTATTGATAGCTATTGACACCATCATGCCAAACTTGCCCAAATTGAATAAAACTATTTGGGGTAGGGTTTTTTTGATGGCATTAGTACATTTTTGCAAACAAATGTTTCTATGAATAAAAGCAGATAGAAGCAGCTTGTTATGCTGCAAATTTGGAATGAGAATGGGCCTGAATAATAACAATATCTAACATTTATATGGTGCTTGCTATGTGCCAGGCATTATGCTAAGCTCTTCAAAATCATTATCTCATTTGATCCTTACAACAACCCTGAAAAGTAGATGCTTTTATTGTACCCATTTTATAGATGAGGAAACTAAGGAAAACAGAATTTAAATGGCTCATCCAAGGTCACACAACTAGTAAGTGTCTGAGGCTGGACTAGAACTCAGGTCTTCCTGACTCTAGGCCCAGCACTCTATCTACTGCACCACGTAGCTGCCCCTTCTCTAAATCCTGGCTCTGCCATTGGCTAGCTGTGTGATATTGAGCCTCAATTTTCTAATTAGTAAAATGTAGATAACAACATTTGTTCCAGCCATCTCACAGCATTGTTGTGAGGAGCAAGTACAATCACATTTGTAGCTTCTAATTTTAATTTTTATTTCATATTTATTTTATTATTTCAATTATTAATTTTAATCACAAAATGCCATCAAAATGTGTGATTATTGTTTTGTTTTTCACATTCATGTCCTTGAAGGGAGGGTTTATGTTAACATTATTATTATTATTATGGTTAGGAAGCAGAATTTCTCTATTGAATCATAGTCGTTCTGAACAAAGGGCTGGCATTGAAAACTACCCTTTGCACCAACCAGGAAAGTTCCATAAATTCCATTATTTTTTTTTGCAAATTTCTTTATTATTCATTTTAAAGTATAAAAGTAAAGTCCTATGTTTTCAACCTACAAAAGCTAAAGAAAGCAAAAGTACCAATAATATGTATTCACTAGTAGTATCTTTCTGAAGGTATAGTTTGTCAATCTGCTTGGCACTGGGCAAAGTCTACTGGTGAATGCAGGTTATTTCAAGGCTAATTTGGCATTTCCTCTTCCCCCTGCTTCTGTAATGTTGAATTTTTTCCACAATCCATCTAGCTCCTGGCACCCATAGCCCCATATGGGATCCATTTGGCAGCTATGTGCTTTTCTATGCCAATTGTAATAGGAATTTTGTAATCACCTAGACTCTGGAATTCTGTCTTTCTTGGCTGCCTCGCTATGTGACCTTTTCCCTTTATGTAACTACAATACATCCCTGACCATTGGGAAATGACTTCTTATTGGATGCCAAGGACTTACAAGATTTGTGCAACACTATGCTTCTTTTTCAACCCTAAGACAATAGGAGGAGGATCCTAGACTACAAATGTTGAATTAAGAATTCAGATTTTTCTTTATTATGAAACCCCACACAGCCAGATAGGACAATAGCTTATTAAAAGATAATATTACATATGTGTGTTATTCTCTCTCAATCTCCCTAGGAAGCTATAGAAAGCAGTGAATAAATCCATCCATCTTTGAAACAGTCACTGAGCATTTGTGAGGTGCCTATCATGTTCAAAGCACTTTGCTAGACACTAGAGATATACAAAGACAAAAATTATACTGTCCTTGTCCTCGAGGATCTTATATTCTATTGAAGAGACATCATGGAAATATCTAAATATATGTCCAACATATGGAAAATAGAACCAAGGTTGTGGTGGGAGAAATGGCACTATTTTTTGGCTGTTGCAACATAGGTGTCATCTATGACTCTTTTCTCTCTCCAGTATCCATATCCAATCAATATTCTTCCTAACAGTTCTTAAATATACCTCCTCCTGTCCTCTGACACTGCCACCACTCTGGTATAAGTCCTTATCCCTTCATTCCTAGACTGTAGCCATAACCTTCTAATTGGTCTCCCTGCACAGGTATCGCCTCCCTTTCAGCCATTCTCCACTCAGTTGTCAAATTGAATTTCCTAAAGCACAATTTTCTAAAGTACAAGATTGACAGTGTTACCCCTTCCACCCCACTCAATAAACTCCAGTTGTTCCATATTACCTAAAGATCAGATATAAACCCTCCTCTTTGGCTTCTACCCTGGACCCTTCCTATTTTTCCAATCTTCTAACACTTTATTGCTCTTCTGCATATACGCTAGGATCTGGCTGTCCCTCAAGACTGGAGTTCTCTCCCTCCTTATGTTTGTCTCCTAGTTTCCCTGGCTTCCTTCAAATCTCAGATAAAATTCCACTTCTACAAGGTTTTCCCTTTCCCCCTTATTGTTACTACCTTCCTCTGTTGATTATTTCCAATACACCCTGTAAAAATCTTGTTTATATATAATTGTTTACATGTCGTTTCCCAGTTTTAGACTGTGAGTCCTTAGAGAACAGAGACAATTTTTTGCCTTTCTTTGTGTCCCCTGCGCTTAGCATAGTGGCTGGCACATAATTTAAGATACTTAAATGCTTAATGTTTTGAATTGTAAAGTGTTATATAAATGTATTTTGTTATTATCATTAACAAGCCAATGTGGAACACTTTTTATAATTCCTTTCCTCCTGCACTTTATGAGTATGCATGTGCATTCTCCCAGAGAAAACCAGTTTTGGCTGTTCATATGACAGATGGCACAAAGAAGCTATATTTTTTCCTCTTCATAGATGTAGCTCTTTGCCAACTCTGCAGGACTTTTTTTAGCTGAAATTTGATAAAAATCTCTAGTCAGTGGGGAAGCATTTCTGAAATCTAGATGATTGTAGCAAGTGAAAAAGCATTTTGTTCCTCCTTATGTTCCTTATGTATCTTAACTTCTCAGCCTTAAAGAGCAAATGAATTCCTGTAGACTATTGCCAATGTGTCAAAATGTGCTGCTGTCTATTGTTCAAAATCCCATGAGGTTAGGGTTGGACTTCTGGGTAAACAGGAAAGGTGACTGCATGCAAGATATGATTTCAGGGGGGTGCTGAGAAAACCCCCTGCAATAAAAAGTATCTGCTACCAAAAGTCTGAAAACCCTGAACTCATGTCATTTTAACCTTAATTAATGGGTCCTGGGTCCACATAGCAGGTCTTCTCCTTGCCACTTGTGTGACCTTGGACAAATCAGAGCCTCCTTGGGCCTCAGTTTCTTCATCTGTGAAATGAAAGGATTGGACTAGATGATTTCTGAGGTCATTTCCAGCTCTCTATATATAATCCTATAAGTGGAAGAAAAACCTTCTCAACAATTAGAGTGGTCTGGAAACAAAATTGGCACCCTCAGGAGATGGTATTTTCCCTTACACTGGAGTTTTTCAAGCAAAGGCTAAACGACCATTTGTCTTGAGTGTGAATGTGGTGATTTAGTTGGGGTACAGGTTAGGCGAGATCAGAGGTTCCCAAACTTATTTGGCATACCGCCCCCTTTTAAAAATTACTCAGTGCCCCCCAGAAATCTACTTTCTTTAACCCTTTAACAATTTTTTTTTGAAATTTGAGTCATTTAAAAATATATTAAACTACTTCTTTAAAAAAGACAGATTTTAAATTCAATAGTTTATTGCAAATTTGTGTGTTTTTCCTGCATTGAAATTTTGATGATGCAACATTACATCATTTCTATAGTATCATATTGTAGACAAGTCATTACATACACATATTCCTGCCCATGCATGCTGGACCTCCCAACAATGTATGACATGCTCACCTGCCAACACTTGCTTGTTAAGACCTGTCAACAGACTTGACCAATAATTGATTATAACTTGCACTTTGTGTGTTTATTTGGAAAATAATGTAATCATTATGACTTTAACTCTGTTCCACAACAGATGTAACATGTATGAATGGTTTTTCAAATTTTTTTTCATCTTCTCTTCATTCTTTATGCTTATACGGTGCCCTTATTTTTATTCAATGCACCATAGTTGAATCTGAGGCTACTGCTGCCCCCCTGGATCATTCCAGCACCTCCCAAGGGTCAGTATCACCCACTTTGGGAACTATGGACTAGATGGATGCTGAGCTACCTTCTGGCTGTAAAATTCTTCCATTTTGTGATTCATAAATCATTGTTCATAGTTTACTGCAACATATTTCCATTCACCATGCACCTCTTTATTGACTTCTGGGTTTTTCATGAGAAATTGTGCTTTTCTGTTATTTGTAATCACATAAAATCACTGGAAGAATGTTGGAATTTGGTTTCTGGGAGAAGTGTAGGATTATTTTAAAAAATAGTGCTATTTCTTAACCCTGGCACATCACACATTCCTCTCTAACCCTGCTTCATGTGCTCTTCCATGTTGTAGCGTAGTTCCACAAAAAACACTAATTCACCAGAGTGTCACCAGGTTTTGTCTCTAATGCCCCTGTTTGCCTCTTCACTATTACCTCTACCAGATTTCCCCCTTCGCTGTTGTCTTCTTGGGTACATTTAGAAAATGTCTTTTGCTAGCCTTCTGCTGTAATTTTGTTGTTGCTGTTGTTCCTGTCCTTGCCTGTTACATTTATTGACTTCTGCATTTCTGTTGTTTGAGGTGCTTGAGAAGCAAATAATCTCTTTCGTTCTGTTTTTCTTTCTGTTTCAAATATTTGTTTATTATTGAAAGTCAATCTTTTTTCAGGTGTGGTTAAGCTAAGACCTGCAGGGTAGGGCACGCTGGGCTGTGTCCTGAGTTCCGTTGCTCTTCAGAATACATTATTCCGTTCACTCTTGTCTTCTGATCATTTGAAGATCTTGTTGTTTCTGAATTGAAGTATTAAATTTAACCACTATGTGTCTTGGGGTTTGTAGCCTTTTTTGATTCATTTGTTTGTTTTCTGGTGGCAGAGAATTCATTTGATATTTCATTTTCTGTATTCAGAAGTTCTGGGTATAATACCTTCATTATGGTGTTGAGGATTTTTTCTCTATCATGTTTTTCAGGGAGACCTATGATCCTTAGGTTGTCTTTATGCAACCTTTCTTTAAAGTTAATGTGTTTTGCTTGCATAGTAATTGTATTTTTCATGTAATTGGTTTCTTTTGTTTCTCTTATTTTAGATTGTCTTTTCTTTTTGTGTATTTGAATTCTCCAACTATTATTCTCTCTTTTGTTTCTTTGGTGAGGCTTGCCGTTATAGATTCCAGTTTTTCTAATTTGTCCAACATTTTTGCTGTGTGGGAAATAAATTCTGCTCTCATAATACTCATTTTTTTAACTATTCAAGTATAGTGTGTTATGGTTCTATGTTGGTTCTGTCCCTTCAAGTGTTAGATCATTTTCCTTTGTTTTGCAGAATTAATTCATAGAAGCCTGAACTTGTTTACTAGATCTGGAGGCCTTACTTCCTTTTGGTGTTACTGTTTTTCCTGATGATTTATTTGTTTTATCTTCAAGGTCATTGAGTTTACTTCTTCCCAAAATCTTTGATAATTTCAATCGTTTCCTCTTGTTTCCCTTACTGCTCACTTTTACCCCCAACTGTGGTTTCTTGGGGGCTGGTTCTCAAAGCTCCTCTCCCTCTTCTTGTGTTGGGCAATTCATAGTTCACCAGACTAGGTATCTGCCCCAGGTGACTTTTGGGTGGTCAGAACTGGCCCTAGCTGAATGCTGTCCAGCTGAAAGAGTCCCTCAGATTTTAGGGAACAGCTGCAAAGTCCTCCATTCCCTTCCCTCTTCATATAGTATTAACAATTAAATTGGGGGAAGAGGGATCTCTCTCTTAGTCATTGTTGCCAAGATTCTTGGCAGACCTTACCTTAACAGACTGATCCTTCACCTGGTAGAGATGATCATCTACCTCAGAGCCAGTGTGACTTCAGAAAGGGCTGAGGAACACTGATGTGCTGTTTGCTGCTTGACAACTCCAGGAGAAATGCCAGGAGCAGAACAGAGGTCTGTATGCACTGTTTATTGATCTGACCAAGACCTTTGATAATGGTCAGTTGTGGGGGCTTGTGGAAAATTTTGTCAAAATTTGGTTGCCTGAAGTTTATCAGTATTGTATGTCAATTTCACGACAGCATGCTTGCATAGGTTCTGGATAATGGATGATGTTCTCATGCTTTCCCAGTCGCCAATGGAGGGAAGCAAGGCTGTATGCTTGCTCTCACGCTTTTTAACATGAAATTTTCGGCAGTATTGTCCGATGCCTTCAATGAGAATGAAAACAGTATCAAGGTCAGCTACTGCACTGATAGCAAATTATTAAACTTGCAAAGGCTACAAGCCAAGACTTAAGTGGAGGGAGAGTTGGTATGTGGTTTTTTGTCTGCACATGGTGGTGCACTCAATGCAGCTTCTGAGTCTGAGATGCAACAAAGTATGTATTGATTCTCTGCTGCTCATGCTAATTTTGGCCTAACAATTAAGACCAAGAAGACACAGGTTCTCTACTAGCCAGCACCACATCATTCATATATGGAACCATCAATTACAGCAAATGTAGAAATTTTGAATATTGTGGATAAATTCACTTACTTTGGCAGTATACTTTCCAGGGATGTACGACATAAATGATGAGAGTGACACATGCATTGCCAGATGTAGTTCAGTGTCGGGAGTGGTTCAGTTAAGCTAAGTTAGGTTCAGATTCGGATTTGCGCTGGCAATAAGGCGTACTCCCAACAGAACAAAGTTTTTTATTGAAAGACAGGAGAAATACTCTATTAACCCCGCAATCACATTATTTAACAATTCCTACTACACAGTTAACGCAATGACAAAGACAGAGACACAGACACACAGAAGCAACACTTGTTCAGAGGCAAACGCCTGCCCCAGGTTTCTCCAAGCTGAGAAATCTCTCTCTTCTTTACAAACGCAGAGACACTGACAAAGGACGCACACACACACACGCACACACACACACACACACACACACACGCACACAGCACACACAACACACAAAATACAACATACATACGTTCACCACCTACACCAAAGCTTTTCCTAAGCTGGAGAACCCTGTCATTTACAGCCACCTTGGTGAGTCTCTTGTGAACGTAGCCCCAGGCAAAGTGTCCTCCCCATGGTTGAGGTTCCAACGTGCCTGTCCCATGTGGTGACTTTTATAGGGTCCTGAACAAAGAAAGTTTTTCCCACCAGAGAGGGGAGACTCACACTGCTAACTTTCCCGGATGTTCTCCGCCAGAGAGGGTAGCCACTCCCCTTGGGAGGGGAAGATCCTGTCAGTCATTTTGGTTTTGAGAACTGGCTAGGTCCTCAAACAGCAGCTTCAGAAATATTTCCTGTTCTTGGTTCAGGACCTACCTATGTCCTAGTGGAAGTGTATTCTATCCTTTGTTCAGGCCTATCCGTCATTCTTACTCAGGGCTTCTCAGTCTCCTAGCCTGGAAGGAATGTCTGATTCTTTATTCCAAGCCGGAGCTGGGGGTAGGGGAAAGGGAGAACCGGGCTTACACTATAATATGGAGGATCTTCTATAATGATTTATCATTCAGGAGTCTCCAGATGAAAGTGTGGAGAGAAGCATTATTAGACTGCCTCCCAAACTGAAGGTCTACAGAGTTGTTGTGCTGACCTCGTTGTATGCCTGTGAAGAAACAGTATACCAGTGTCATGCCAAGAAACTGAATTGCTTCCATTTTTTTTTTTTTTTGCATGGGAGAAGGCAGGGCAATTGGGGTTAAGTGACTTGCCCAAAGTCATACAGCTAGTAAATGTGTCAAGTGTCTGAGGCCGGATTTGAACTTCGGTCCTCCTGACTCCAGGGCCAGTGCTCTACTCACTGCGCTACCTACTTGCCCCTGAATTGCTTCCATTTTGACAGTTAGGAAGATTCTAAAGATTACCTGGCAAGATAAGGTACTAGACCCTGAGGTCCTTTCTTAAGCTAAAAACTATCAAGTGTTCAAACTGTACTGCAGAAAGCACAACTCCAATGGGCTGCCCACGTTGTTCAAATGTCAAATATACAATTGCCTAAAAGAATATTTTAGAGAGAACACATGCAAGGCAAACACTCACATGGATATCAGAAGAGATACAAGTACATTCTCAATGTCTTTCTGAAGAACTTTGGAATCTATTGCATGACATGAGAAATACTGGCAAAGGACCGCCTAGCATGCCGTACCCAGATCAAAGAAGGTGCTGTACTCTGTGAGCCAAGAAGAATTGTAGTAGTTTGTTTTTTTTAATTTTATTTAATATATTTAGTTTTCAGCATTGATTTTCACAAGTTTGAATTACAACTTTTCTCCCCATTTCTACCCTCCCCCTCACTCCAAGATGGCATGTATTCTGGTTTCCCCATTCCCCAGTCAGCCCTCCATTCTGTCACCCCACTCCCCTCCCATCCCCTTTTCCCTTCCTTTCTTGTAGGGCAAGATAAATTTCTATGCCCCATTGCCTGTGTATCTTATTTTCTAGTTGCATGCAAAAACTCTTTTTTGTTTTTGAACATCTGTTTTTAAAACTTTGAGTTCCAAATTCTCTCCCCTCTTCCATTTCCCACCCACCCTCCCTAAGAAGTCAAGCAATTCAATATGGGCCACATGCATATCATTATGTATAACCCTTCCA
>CM053627.1:118570465-118589982 GCA_028646595.1 Phalanger gymnotis | reverse complement strand
GGTAGAAATGGGGAGAAAATTTGTAATTCAAACTCTTGTGAAAATCAATGCTGAAAAGTAAATATATTAAATAATGAAAAAAACAAAAACAAAAAAACCCTAATATGGTAAGCCTTCTAGAGAGGGGGGCCCAGGGTTTCTACAGAGGAGCACACCAGCCTAGGTTGGAAACAGAGCAAGATAGAAAGACCCAGTCTAAAAAAAATCAAAACAACAAAACCAATTACCTTAAGTGCCAACTCTTAGAAGGAGGTATATTAACATGCATGTCAAGTTATTTCTGACTTCATAATCTAGTCTTGGATTAACGCTCAGTCTTTGGCTTTGCAGTTCAGACACCTAGTAGCTCCTTAATGTTCATTCACCAAAACACTGAAATTGGCTTTCTCTGCTATAAAGTCATCCTCTCTAACTTGATGTGGACTGTCATTTGATCCTTTTGTTATGTTATTCAATTACTCCTTTGCTCATGGCTTAGCTTGCTTCTTATATCAAGCAAATGAAATGTTTTCCATTTTCAAGACCCTCACATTTTCTACCATTTCTCTCTTCCTCCTCCCCCACTCCCAGCAAATAATATCACTTCTTAACTTACTAGTGTGGAGATTGTTTCTTTTTCTTTTTCTTTTTATTCCCATTGCCTAGAATGATACCTGGCAAATAATAGGCATTTAATAAATGCTCATTGATTGATTTCTGTCTCTAAATATTTATGTTTTCCTTCTCTTTTAGAGAATATCTAGACCTCTTCCTTTTCAAGTCTAACCCATACGCCACATCTTTTTCCTTAATTCTGCCTACTTTTTCCTCTTCCAGATTTCCTAATTGAGACTTTTCATATTTGGTCCACAACAAACTTTGTCTTCCTTAATTATCCAATAAAAACCCTCTTGTTAAGGAAACATGTTCTACTTGCTGTTCCCCACATGTAGTGAGTTTTTTTTTGTTTTTGTTTTTTCCATTTACTTCTTTGTTCATAGTTTTCCCAGCCACCTGGCATGCAATCTCCCTTTCTATTCAACTGTTTGAATCAGGTTCATACGTCAAAGACCTGATCAAATCTCTTCTCTGTTAACATTTATCTGACTGTCCCAGTCAGATTTTCCTCTTCTGAATTCCTATAAGAACTTATTGTCATTTATACCTTAAACTGTAGTCCAGACTTCTTTCCCTCCTCTTATGTAGTTGCCTTTCCATCTTGGAGAAATCTCAGCCCTGAGGACCCATTCTTCTGATTTCAAACTCTCTTGCCTGAACACTAGGAAGGACCCCAGGTGTGCTTCAACTCATTCAAGACTCAACTGACTCGACTTCTTTTCCTTCTTGCCAGCTCCTTGCCCCACTCCCTTCCTCTTCTCCATTTTCCAAGTCCCTTTTATGTGTCATATTTCCTTATTAGAACTGAGGGTAGGCAATGTCTTGGGAGGATTTTGTATGTATATCTCCAGTACTTAGCATGATACCTAACATATAGCATACTCTTAGTAAATGCTCTATCTCTATTATTTGATAATGAGCACAATCTACCTTCATTATTTGTTCTCTTTCCACGCTCATATGTCTTATTCCTCTAACTAGACAAAGTTCTCTAAGGGTAGAGATTGTGTCTCAGAGCCATAACTATGAATTTTTGAGCCTAGGGCAAGTTAAATTGGTAGGGTGGGGCAGCAGGAGTGGTGGAGGACAAACTAACCATAGGCACTATTTCTCTAGGAGAGAAGATGGCTCATTCCCCAGAAAGTCTGATCTTACTCTTGCAAGTGCTGGGAGAGAGAGAGAAAGCAGGCCTGGGGGGAGGGTTGCTTCCCTCAACAGGTGGTTACAGGACAGTGGGGTAGTTATCATGAGGGTGGTCATCTGATCTCACAGACCAGTGGAAGGCTGTGTAATGAGGCACAAGGATAATTGTCATTAATGGGATGAAGTATGATTCCTTGGGTATCAGTACCCTGTCCTAAAGTCCGAGTCCTTCACTAAACCTTTCACTGATAACAATTCTTCTGTGTCTTATACCTTTTAGTATCTCACCTTAATACCTCACAGTTCCTTGTATAAGAAGGAACATAACATATGGGTGAGGAGACTGGAATTGGTGTGAAGAGAGACCAGGATTCAAGTCCTGATATTTACTAGATGTAATCATGACAAAGTCATTTAACTTTTCTGAACCTTAGTTTCCCCATCTGTCAGATGATGGTACTTGTAATACGTACTCCACAAGATTATTATAGAAATTAAATAAGACACTATATAAAAACACTTCATGAATTTCCAAGTATTATACATTACTATTATTATTGTGAGAAGCAGTGTGGAACAATGGATAGAGAGCTAGCCTTGAAGTCGTAAAGATTTGGGTTCAAGTCCTCCTTCTGTGATGCTGGACAGGACACTTAACCTCTTGGTGCCCCAGGCAACTCTCTAAGACTATACTATAGAAGAGGGTGGTACAAGTCCCTCATCAGAAGGTTCTTATAACTGTGAAATTACTGGTGCAGTAAAAGAAAAAAGAAGTGCTTGGTAAATGTTTATTCATTGATTTTTTGATTGATTAGTATTTGTAAGACACATTTAGGCTTTCAGAGCCTTGTATTGATTACTTTAAGAGCCAGAGTAAGGTCATACAGTCTGTTTCAGTTATCCTAAAGAAGCTGAATAACCCTAAGTGGTTTGTTTATGTTTAAGCAGGGCAGATGTGGCCTTGCTTATGTGCATATAGGTATATACATTATATATGTGTGTATATATATGCATATATATACACATGCATATGTATACACAATATGTAAATATATATAATTTATATATACATATAGGTATATACACACATATATACCTATAGTCTATTGCATATATTGTTATATATTAAAACTGTTTATTGACTGCTAACAAAATGGGTTCATAAACAAAAGACAGTGGGCATTATTCTTACTTCTCGAATTAGCATAGAAAAATCAAACTCACAGACCTAAAATGGTTAGACATAGTCAAGGTCAAGTACAGGACTGAAATATACTTGAAGGTACATGAACATGATTAATTGAAAGGTTGCTTCTTTGGAATAGTCCACTTCTGAGTCAAACTATGAGTAATAGTTTTTAGGATGACTCTATAAAAGGCAAACGCTGCATGTAAAAAACTTGACTAACAAGCAGAAATGCTATAAATGGGTTCATTCTATATATGATGATGCACATTGATTTAGTACAATTGCTTCAGCACAGACAGTTTACAAAAATTAGGAAAGAGAATTGTAAGTAAGAGAACATTTATCTTTCCTTTTTTTCTTCTCATGTTGCACCTGCTGTGCCATCCAAGTTGGCCTAGATCCCCTATCATCTACAGAAAAGGACAATGATTCTTTTTTTTTAAAATAGTATTTTATTTTTCCCCAATTACATGTCAAGATAATTTTTAACATTCGTTTTTACAAGATTTTGAGTTCCAAATTTTTCTCTATCCCTCCCTCTCTTCTCCTCTTCCTAAAATGGTAGGCAATTTGATATAGGTTCTACATGTGCTAACATGTAAAACATATTTCCATATTAGTCACATTTGTGAAAGAAGTAACAGATTGAAAGAAAAAAAACATGAAAAAGAATAGAGCAAGTGAAAAAAAATGCTTCACTCTGCATTCAGAGTCCATCAAATCTTTATCTAGATGTGGATAGCATTTTCCTTCATGAGTCCTTTGTACTTGTCTTGGATCCACAATGATTCCTGTATGACTCAACTAAAGTATTCTAGATTTAATGAGAGGAAATTTATTTATAGTATTTTCTTTACTAGGCCTGTGATTTCATCAGCATAATGAGCTCCCTGTGAGGACTTCCTTTACCAATGCAGATAGGCATCTTCTCTGCAATTTGTAATTTTGGAGTTGTTTGGGAGCACAAAGAAATTAAGTGATTTATTCAGGGACACAGAACCATTATGTGTCAGAGGTGGGATTTGGAACTGGGTTTTCTTGTCTCTGAGAAGACCTTTCTATCCACTATGTCATATTGCCTCTCATAGTATAGTCCGGGGTGGGGGTGTAGCCTTAGGGCCACATGTGGCCTTCTAGGTCCTCAAGTGCAGCCCTTTGACTGAATCCAAACTTCACAGAACAAATCCCCTTACTAAAAGAATTTGTTCCGAACAACTTGGCCTCAGTCAAAAGGCCACACCCAAGGACCTACAAGTCCACATGTGGCCTTGAAGTTCCAGGTTCCCCACCCCTGGCATAATCTAAAGGTTATGTCATTCATAGAGATAAAAAGGATATTTATTACTTCATACTCTAATCTGAGACTAGCCCATGACAATTGTAGGAGATACAATCAAGCACAATAGGAAAAAAATATCAAGTGTTGGTGGTCACAAAACCTCTCTGGCACTTATTCTGATTTTCTCAGTATAGAAACTCTTACCCTCTCAAAATGATCCTGACTGAGCCTCATCAGTTCTCCGTCCCTCAGTTTAACCATCTATGAAACTAGAAATGAATGACAACCTGAAATACATGATTCCTGACAGAACGGGGAAGACATTCATCCAGGAAAGATGATTTCTGGAAATCTCACACATAGCACCTATGAAAATGTAGAAATAGTATCGTGGGGACTACAAAATACACCTGTGATGATCTCTATTGTTATTTTCAGTTATGCACATAGCAGATTTGTCATAATGAGAAGAAAGTCCCTATATACACTTACATATTCATAGCGGCACTTTTTGTGATAGCAAAGAATTAGGAACAAAGAGGATGCCCATCCTTCCGGGGAATAGCTAAACAAGTTGTGGTACTTGAATGCAATGGAATGTTACTGTGCTGTAAGAAATGATGCATTATGATGAATACAGAGTAGCATGGAAAAGATCTGTTTGAATTGATGCAGGGTAAAGTAAACAGAGTTAAAAAAGCAATATGCACAATGACTATAACAAAGCTGAGGGAAAGAACAACTATGAAAAAATAAAAAGTGAGCATTGTGGAATTATAAAGAACAAGTATGGCTGGAAGGAAAAGAGATGACATTCCCATCCCATCCTTTTTCAGAGATGAGAAATCTACAAATGTTGCACAGTGCACTTATTTTCAGACTTTTTTCATGTATTCATTAGTTATGCTGAGTTTTCTTCTTTTTTTCCTTTCTTTTTTTAATCTTTAAAAATGATATTTGTTATATAGGATGGTTCTCTGGGAAGAGAAGGGAGGAAGAGAGGATTAATGGGTAAAACTATGGAAGGATGGAAGGAATGAAAAAAAAGGGAGGAAAGAAGGAAGGAAACATTCGTTAAAAGGTTACTATGTGCCAGGCACTAAGCTAAGTGCTAAATATAGAAATATAAACAAAAAGACAATTTATGTCCTTATGGAGCTTTTATTTTCTTGGGGGCAAGAATCCATAAAAGGGAGCTGAAAGACAAGGGTGGAGTTAGGAAAATGAGGGCACCTGGTGTATGTACATGGTTTTGAAATGCAAGGTCACTAGGTCAGTATGGAAAGCTGCCTTGCTAAGGGCCAGTGGTAATTTCCATCTGCCCTGAATCTGAACTAAAGATGTGTTGTCACCCCTAGAATGCAAACTCCTTGACAGCAGAACTGCCTTGATTGCCATTTGTATCACCGGTGCTATTTCTGTCACTATATTAAACACTTAATAAATACTTTTTTCCCATTCCTTCCAAGGGGAGACCGCATGTCATTTCTAAACTTTGTATCTCACCCAGCTCTCTGCTCAGTGTCCTGCACACAGTAAGCTCTTAATAACACTTTATTGAATGGCTGAATGGATGGATGGATGCATGATAGCTCTGACAGTTGAAAACCTTCAGGTCAGGAATATTCCGTGACAGAATACAAATTATATTCTGTTTCATGTGTTTTTTTGATAAATTGCTTATAAAAAGAAGCAGTGTGCTAGAGAAGGCAAAGGGAGTGGGCTTGGACTCAGGACGAGGCTGGGGTTCAGTTCTCACTTCTGGCACCAACTTCATTTCCTTTTTGCGGGGGCCCGGGGGAAGAAGGGAGAGAAAGTATTACTAGACTGGTCAAGTAAGGAAATGCTGTAGATAGTATTGAGAAGACCCAAGGTATATTGGACTACATTTCGAACCTGGAAACAGGAAGTTCTGGATTCTTTGCTAGTGCTTCTTAGCTGTGTGCCTATGAGCAAGTCACTTAACCACCTCTGATCCTGCTTCCTCATCCGTAAAATTGTATTAAATGAGTTTTGTAGGACTTACATCCCAGAGTTGTTGTGAGAGTCAAATGAAACTGCATTGGAAACTCTTCAAAAACTTTAAAATTCTCATTGGAATAGCATGTCTTTCCAGTCTTCTTACACTTTAGTGCCCAACACATGCTCTTCTATAGCGGCCAACTGGTTGTTCTACAAATAAGACCATCTTTTATCTCTGGGCATTCTCTCTCAATGTCCCTCATTCCTTGAATGCTCTCCCTCCTCTGCTCCAACTACTGACCTCCCTGGCTTCCTTTAGGTTCCCAGTTGAAATCTCACCTTCTATAGGAAGCCTTCCCCACCCCCTCTTAATTCCAGTCCCTTCCCTTGTTAATTATTTCCCATTTGCCTTGTCTGTAGTTTGCTTTGTATATATATTTTTTGTATGTTGTCTTTTCCATTAGATTGCAAGCTCCTGGAGGGCATAGATCATCTTTTGCCTCTTTTTGTATACCCAGCGCTTATTATAGTGCCTGGCATATCATAGGAGCTTAATAAATGTTGATTGATCAATGGATTGAATATAGGAAGTATTGTGGAGAATTATTGAGGTTTTCAGAAACAAGGCATTTTTCTTAATGCCCTAATTAAAATGAATTTTTTTTTAAATTTAAAAGACCACTTCCTTTATTTCCATTTTAGTACTCAGGCACCAGACATTTTATGTGCTGGTTTTTCTATGTGATAGCAGGTCTTCAACTCTGGGTACTATGACGAATTGCCAGCTTTTAAGATAGAGCTGTGGAGATGGATTGCTACTTGAATTAGACCATTGGTTTAATTATCTAAGACCAAGGCTGTCCAACCTTAGGTTTTTATTGAAACAATAGACAATATATTTTGATTTTCCATTTTAGTGAGAGCTCTGCAGTAGCTCGGCTTCGTTTACTAAAGCACTTAATCAATTTCTATGCTTGTAGGCCAGCCGCATAAATCGTACTGTGGGCCTTATACAGCCCGTGGGCCGCATTTTGGACAGCCCTGATCTAAGACCTTATTGTGCTATTCACTTATCCAGTCTAGTATGTTTTCTGAGGCCTCCCTCCATCTGAGGACTTGCATTTCTTGCCCAATAAACATAAAACTAAATTACAGAAATACCCTCCTTTTGCTCTTTTGATTTTTCCCCCCACTGAGCTATAAAATAGAACAAAGGAATGAGTATTCTGCATGACTGTGTCTTGACTAATGGGAAGCTGGCACACTCTGCTTATTAAACAACCCTCTAGTGGACCAGAAAATAAAAACAAGTTTAAATGCTGTGCAATGAAACTGAGAGAATAGAGTGAGCACAGCAACATCAGGTCAATATTTCCCAAGACCTCTAGGGCGTGTTAACAAGGGCTCAGGTGCTAATCACACAATTAAGTGTTGCTGAAATGACTCAGGAGCCATAGTGAAATCTATATTTGACTGCTTAACATCTGCTGTTCATTAGCTCACTGATCCTATCCATTCTGGTAACTTGTGCTCTTTGCATTCCACAGCAATTGTCTAATGATCAGTAAAGACACATTTTAAATGTAGATTTCCAAAAAAAAAAATTGTAGAGCCATATGTTACTTTTCTTAACCTAATCTTTCCCTATATAACCTAATAAAGAGTTTTCTATTCCTTCCTCTGCCCTCAAAATGAAATTTGTTATCAGGAGAGAAAGGAAGCCTATTCATTAATCAAACTGTTTTCTTTGTTAACAGTCTCCTTAGAATGGAAAGAATAGGTAAATTTGGATGTAGCTTAGTTGTCCAATGTCCTGTTATTTGCCTTGATTCTGATACCAGACATTTACACGTCTGAAGTCTGAGTAACCTTTATTATTTTTGGTATAGAATGTGGAGGATACAACACCCAGGATGTAGGGCTATAAATGGTGTTAAGTGTACACCTTCCTGTTAGAAACTTAGGAAGATTTCTCGTACCATTTGTATTGTTCATGTAGTCTGATTTTCTAGAAACTAAACTTTTGTTTTGTTTTGTTTTCCTAGAGTCCTCTGTAGTGTTCTGGGATTTCATCTGAGATGAAAACTCCAGAGTAAAGATTTTCTCTTAATATTTAGATCAGTATTTCTATTTGAATTTTTTTAAAGATGAACTACAGAAAGTTGCTATTATTCCTGTTATTCTGAAGTTCTCTCTTCCTCACCTATCCTCAGCTGCTCACAATTTTGCCAGCCTATGAAACCTAATCTGTCTGTCTGTCTGACTATCTCTTTATTTCTCTCTCTGTCTGTCTATCTAACTATCTGTCATTTGGTCTGAGACTAACAACTCCAGGGCAGCTGGTGGCACAGTAGATAGAGTACTGGGCCTAGAGTCAGGAGGAACTGAGTTCAAAATTTAGGCTTAGACACTTGTTAGCTGTTTGACATTGGGCAAGTCATTTAACCTCTGTTTGTCTCAGTTTCCTCAACAGTAAAATGGGGTTGGGGCAAGAATAGTACCTCCTTTATGACATCATTATGAAGATTGAATGAGAAAAATGTTTGTAAAAAGTGCTTAGCACAATACCTGGCACATAGTAAGTACTACATAATAAATATTAGTATTATTATCATTAATAATAATAAAGCTAGAAGTTGGAAATGAAATGCCTCTCTGCTCCTGGAAACTGAGCCAAATAGGCGCTGATTGATTCTGAACTTGTTTCTTATGCAGTACAAAGCCTAGGTAACTTCTCTTTACCCTTCAATGCCATCCCAGATTCTAGGCTCTTTCCTTAGTTCACACTAGATTTATGACAAAAAATGCACAATGAGCAACAAAGCTGCCAACTGGCACTTGTTCCCACATCCTACATGAGGTTACAGTGCCCTGGTATGGGTCTGGGATCTTCTTTTGCCTTGGTGCTCAGTCTAGGTCTTTTTTTAGTCTCTGGCTGCTGGAATGCTCCACAGTGTATTCCTTGCCAGAGTGTCCACAGATATTTCTGTCTCTCCATGTTGACTTGAGTTAGGAAAATGACTCACTATGACTTTTTCTTGAATTTCTCAATCAGAATTTGATCTGGTAGATTTTCTATAGCTGTCTGGAGGAGCTTGGATTTAGGGAGGGGCCGGAGAGAGCTCTTGGTATTTCTTCCTACTATTCTATCAGCTTGGCTCTGCCTCTCATTAGATGATTTTAAGGTACCTTCTAAACCTATATCTATAACCCTATGGCCATTTATAAATCTGACAAATTTGTGGTGTATTCCTTCATATAAGTCACTGATTAAAATGGTGAACAGCCCAGGGTTGCATAGCTCCTTGGAGGTACTCCACTATGACTTCTTTCCAGGTTGAACTCAGTCCACTGATCACCACTCATTGATTCAAATAAAATCAAAACTCATGTAACCATATTTTAAGTCATATCATGTCTTTCCATCTTGCCCACAAGAATATCGTGACAGTGTTGGTCAAATGTTTTTGCTGAAATCCAGGCATATGATAAAAGAAATTGGATCAGTCTGACTTAACTGATTATTTCTTTCTTTTCTGAGTACGTACTCAAATTCTAAAATTTTCCCAGGAACCAAGGTTAATCACATAAAGTGTAAGTTATAAAAACAGTTATTAATTGAATGAAGATATCTTTTCCTCCTTGGAAAGTATTACAATATTTGCCCATCTCTAGTCCTACAGCACCTCTGTCATTATCCATGCTGCATCAGAAATGACCAGTTTGTTAAAGATTATTGAGAAGATTTCTTTTCTTGGTTCATTTAAACTATTCTATGTTTTTCTATAAGTATTTTTCCATCTTCTTATTTTCCTTTTAGTTAATTTATGTACATTTTTGCTTATTTTTTAATCTGGGGGAGCTAGGCAAAGTCACTGCTTCTTATTTGACTATCTTAGAGTTAGGAGTCTCATCTTGTGTTGAATGATCTTCATTTGTGGCCAAGAAATATTCTAAGAAATATTTATTCATGAAAGAAGGAGCACAGCATCGGAGAATGAGCTGGGACGGGCAGAAAACTGATCTAGGAAATTAATTAGAATGATATTGTAGTATTCCAAATGAGAAGTGACATGAGACAGTGATAACAATATAATAAAATAGGGCAGTTAACATAGAAGTGGAGGAAAATGGGATGAATGTCAGAGATGTAGACAGAAAATTGGCAAGATTTGGCAATTGATTTAATATGTGGCATGTGGAAGAGTGATGAAGTAAGGATGACTCTAGGTGATTGGAAAGAAGCTGCTCTTATTAGAAACAGAGAAGTTCAGAAGGGGGCAGACTAGGGTAGAAAGATGACGAGTGCTGTTTTTGACACGTACAATTTGAGATGATTATGGTACTTCTATTTCAAAATATCCAATATAGAGTTGGTGATGACTATTTTTTCTTCATGCCAGACATGAGGATTTATTTGTAAAATCACTCTAGCAGAAGGGATAAAGAGACAAAGAAGAGGAATGAAAATATCTCTTGGATTGAATATGTAAGGAGAGTGACAGCAAAACAGTGAGAATACCAGGTTGCAAGACTTGGTGCCTCAGAAGATGGTGGCTCTTTCTTTGTAATAGAGAAGTTCAAAAGATGGGAGGGTTTTGAAGGAAAGATAATGTTTTTGTTTTGAACGTATTGAATTTGAGATGCCTCCTGGACATCCAGCTTCAGACATCCAAAAAGAAGTGGATGATGTGAAACTTAGAGCTC
The DNA here is from genome assembly GCA_028646595.1 of Phalanger gymnotis. Taxonomy (NCBI): domain Eukaryota; kingdom Metazoa; phylum Chordata; class Mammalia; order Diprotodontia; family Phalangeridae; genus Phalanger; species Phalanger gymnotis. The sequence continues at coordinate 118,579,105 of CM053627.1, read as the reverse complement.
AGGAAAATGATATGCTAGATTTATAGACCTGAGATGCATACAGATGCATACAGATGATAATTGAACTTAGGGGAGCTGATGAGATCACCAAGTGCAATAGTATAAAGAAAAAAAGAGAAAAGAGAAGAAGGTCTAGGACAGAATCTTGAAGAGCACTCATAGTTAGTGGGTATAACATGGATGAAGAATCACCCAAGGAGCCTGAGCAGGTACAGTCAGACGGGTGGGAAGATATCCAGGAGGTAGCAATGTCAGGGAAACCCAAGGAAGAGGGTGTATACAGGAGTAGGGGGTGAGCAACAGTGTCAAATGCTGCAGCCAGGTCAAGAAGAATGAGGAATGAGAAAAGGCCATCTCCATCACTTTACAGTTTACAAAGTGCTTATACATAGTCCAATATTTAGCTAGGATACGAGTTTCATTATCTCATACAATAAATCATCATGCCACTGTTCCAATAAAAAAATTTTCTAGAGCTCCCAATTACCTGCAGAATGAAGTTCAAACCAGCCTGACATTTAAGATCTTTTACAATATGCCCCCATAGGAAAAAAAAAACTCAAGAGTGATACAGTCCTGTAAGAACAGTGTCAAGAAGCCTAAATCCCAGAATTAACTGAGTTTTTAGAAAACGTCAAGGACAAATTTTTAGTTGCATTAACTTTTAAAAAGTAACAATATTCTTCTGGTAATACTGTTAGGCTACAAGTCATATAACACTATATATTCAAAAAAATTAAAGTTGGATGCAAACCAAAGGTTGACCATCACGTGGTGTGAGCATGAGTAAGCTGCAATATATTACTAACCAGGAGTTATACAGGACACAATCAGAGAGAGGCATATCCAGAAAAATGGCAGATTGGTCATGCTTCTCTTGCCATGCCACAGCAAGAGCATGAGATGACTGATGGAAATTGTGCATGCTTTGGCATCCACTCAATATCAACTAGAGGAAATCCCTAGAATGTTGGGTGGATCTCGTGTAGCAGATTTATCAAAGAACATGAACATGAGTTATCCAGGATGGGAGAGCATAGATGAGTCATAGCCTAGGTTGTTGGATTCACAAAGAGATCACAGATCAACTGAAGTATCCAAGTTGCTCTAGTGCCTAACAAAATGCCTTGTATGTGGTTAATGCTCAATAAATGTTTGTTTATTGAAATTTGAATATTTAATACTTGAGCTATTGGATATTTAATCTAAAATTGTTGTGTTAAATAATTTAATTATATTTTACCCATGTTCAGCATGCTTCAGGAAAAAAAAATCACTAGGCTTGGATACTTGAGAGACCTGGGTACAAATTGCACCTCTGACACTTAAAACCTGAGTGACAATGGACATGTCGCTTAATATTTTGGGGCCTCATTTTTCTCTTCTCTGAATTGGGGATGATGATTCCCTAGTACCTGCCTCTCAGGGTTGTGTGAGGATCAGATGAGATGTGTGCAAAGCACTTTTTAAAGCTCTGTCTAAATGTCAACTACTATTATTATAGTTGTTGGTGGTTGTAAAACATCTGAGCCATTTAAGAAATCAAATTACAGAGTCTGGAACCATTCCCACTGGAGTGGGGGCTAATTGGAAATAGCTGAGAGAAAATGATGTCAGATTTTCTTTACAGAGGGCAGAGGAGAGCCAGGAGGTGGAGGGTACATTTTCATCAAGTTGTGATGGAAAGGACAGTTGTTTTATGCTGTTTCAGAAAGAAGCATTGCCCTAAGAAGGAGAAAAAGAAAGAACTCCAAAACAGTGATTGCTTCAAAATGAATACTATTTCAGAAAGAAATAACATGGATGAACAGAAGCTGACCACTTTGAAGACCAATTTATTTCAATTCAGGACCAATTCAGATATTTTTTTGAATATCTACTTATGTGAGGGGCAGTTTGGGATAAAGGATAAAAAGCTGGCATCACACCAAGAACAGCTACGTGTGAATACTAAGTCTTATAAATACTCACTCAATGGTCCTTAGGCAAGTTAGTTAACTTCTCGGGGTCCTAGGCAGTTCTCTAAAACTTTAAGTAGCAGAAAAGGCACCCATATATATTGGTGGAGGGAGTTAGTCTACCTGGAAATTCCCTCTACCAATAGTCAAATCCCTCTAACTCTCTTACTAATGTTCAAAGCATTATAGAGGGCATAAAAATGAATGAGATTTGTTCTCTTCCCTTGAGGAGCTTCAAGAGGTAATATGACTGAGAGTTAGTTTATAAAAGGTACATAAAATCTCAGCCCATTGCAGCTGTTTTAGGATATTTATTTGGAGATTTCTAAAGAAGGAATACAGAGTGATGCTAAAAGCTTTAGTCTTTTATCATAGAAATGTCTTATTTCTTATAAGGCAAAGCTTTCAGCTTAAGAGGCATCTGTGTGAGGGACAAGAAGTAAAGAGGAAAAGGTGAGAAGACATGTCAGAATTAATCACCTGAGAGACAAGGATAAAAATGGATCTCCAGAAAGACAATCTATGTCTGCAGCTTTGCCCTTGGGGGAAAGAGAAGATTGGGGGGGGGGGGATTCTGGGTCTTAGGTCAGGTGATCTCGATGCCACAGTGGAAGGATGAAGTAGATCAGTGATCATGAAAGAGGTGCCTTTTGGACCCAAAGTCCTGGTTATGCCAGGCTTTAACCACTCCTTTCCAGTTAGATGTAGTTATACCTAGGTCAGTCCCACACAACTGGTAAATAAGGACAGGTGTTTTAGAGGGAAGGTTGGGGCTTAATCAGGCATATCTAATTGGTTTCCCTCTTCTGATGGCACAGGTAAGTGGATGACAATTAACTAGGACGGTAATAGTTTTCAGTAAGAAAGATTTCATCAACCAATAAACATTTTTTAAGCACCTACTATGTGTTTGGCACTGTCCTAAGTGCTGGGGATACAAACAGAGGCAAAAGACAATCCCTATCCTCAAGGAGCTTACAATCTAATGAAGATTTTAGGATGAGCATTCCAGAGATGGGATAGAGCAAGGAGAAGCAAGGGCCTTTCTAGAACTGAGACCAATTTTGCAAGAATTGCTATACTCTGAAAACCAGAGGATTTTAATTTTTGGTGAGAACCCTAAATGCTGGATTCAGAAGAACTGAGTTCAAATCCTATATGTTGTGTGACCATTGGTAAGTTATTTAATCTCTCTCTAAGACTCGATGTCTTCACCTGGGTTAGTAATATTTGCACACCAACCTTCATGGGGTAATTGTGAGGAAAGAGCTTTTTGGAGAGGTGAAGAGAAGAGGGAGAGGCATTCCAAGAAAACAGAACAGCAGAGAAGACAGGGAAACTGGGATGAGCATGACGTATTCACGCGACAGTAAAACCAGCCTGTCAGGAGAGCCCGACATGAACTTGAAGTGGTTAATTTAGTACCTGTTGGTAGTGCTCTCAATTATTTTCCCTAAAGCGATCTGCTAGCATTAGATGTTTATTCCTGGCACAGTTTCTCGATTAGGTGATATGCTTTTCACAGCGGTAAAGTGAATATGTAAGGATGTGAGGAACTTGTGAGAAACTCAGGCCCAGATTTTGGTGGGAGTTAAAGTGCAAGCATCAAATAACCTTGAAATCTGACCCACTCTCCTGATGCTGTGCAGAAGAGCTTACATTTTTGAATCCTATCCCTCCACCATAGCCAGTTTGGCAATCGCAGAGTGTATTTTATGCCCAAGACTGTTCTCTTAAGTACTTTTAGAATACTTGATTTCAAGTTTCTTTCTTGGCATTGGGCGAGGGGGGAAGCTTCCAAGTAGTCAATGTTCACTTGTATCGTTGAAATCTTCTCTGCTATTAGAAACAAAGTTTGAAGATTCCAGGCATCAGAAACATCATGAAATGGAAGAAGCTGAGAAGAAAGATAAGGACAGAAATTTATTAGCATGCCTTTATTGTGCTACAACCGCAAGGGGAAAAAGGCAACTTGGCTGTATTGAAAATAAAGTGAAGAGAAGCAGATGCCAAAACAAAGCTTCCAATCTGCCCCGTCTCCTTTGTTTCCATTAACGCCATTACCATCTCTCTCATCATCCAGATTTGCTGCTTTGGAGTCATCTTTAGCTCTTCCCTCTCCCTCAATCTCCGTATCCAACCAGTTTCCGGGTCTTGTTGCTCTTACCTCCACCACATCTCTCACATTTCCTTCTCTCCACTCACATAGCCTTTATCCTAGTTCAGGTCCTTTCAACTGGACCATTCTAATGACTTCTCAACGGATGTCCCTAACTCTAATTTCTTCTTTTTCCTAGCCATCTTCCACATAGCCACCCAATTAGATGTTTCTAAAACACAGAGCTCATTATGGCACTGCCCCAAAAAATCGTCAATGGCTTATGATATATTCCTTGTAAAATGGAATAAAAAACTCCTTCTGACACATAAGGGCCTTCACAATTTGGCTCCCACTTACCTTTCCAGTCTTATTTCTTATTACTGACCTTCTCAATTTCCTGTTCTCACCAAACCATACTGTTTACTTTTCTAGTATGTTCCATCTTCCCCCTCTGCCCGAGTGGACCTCTGGGGTTGGAGCGCACTCTTTCTTCACCTCTTTCCCATAGAATCCCTTGCCTCCTGAGTATGCTAGCTCCTACATAATGTCTTTCTTCAAGAGCTTTCCCCTCCCTGACAAATGTTATCATTCCCTCCCTTTTGATATTATATTAATAGCTTTGTGTTTGCTTACATGGATAAAATGTATCCTTCTAGTAGAATATAAGAGAACAATAGCTGTTTTCCTTTCTGTCTTTCTGTCCCTAGTGCCTACCACATTTTAAAAATAAGACCCATTAGCAAGAAATTGGAAATTGAGGGACTAATCATCCATTGGGGAATGGCTGAACAATTTATGCTATATAATTGTAATGGAATGCTATTGTGTTATAAGAAATGATGAACAGGTGGATTTCAGAAAAACCTGGAAATACTTACATGGACTGATGCTGAGTGAAGTGAGCAGAACCAGGAGAATATTGCATACAGTCATAGTAACACTATGCGATGATCAACTTTGATTGACTTCACTCTTCTCTGCAATTTAATGATCCAAGACAATTCCAAAAGACTTATGATGGAGAATGCTATCCACATCCAGAGTAAGAATTATGAAGTCTGAATGCAGATCGAATCATATTATTTTCACTGTGTGTGTGTCTTTCCCCTTTTGTTCTGTTTCTTCTTTCACAACATAACTAATATGGAAATATATTCCATGATTACACATGTATTGTTCACCATTTTGGAGGGGGAAGAAGGGAGAGAGGGAGAAAAATTTGGAACTCAGAATCTTAGAAAAATGAATGTTGAAAACTATCTTTACATGTGATTGGAAAAAATAAAATGCTATTTACAAAATAAAACAGGACTCTCGATTTTATTGGAGTAGGGAATTCTCATGTGGAACGCTTTCTCTGCAACTTATAGTCTTAGCGTGTTACTGGAGACTTTGGGATTTTCCATATGACCCTTTGGTCATATCCTTCACATAACTATGGTAGTTAAGTCACATAGTCTATGTCTACTCAACACTAAAGGAGAGATTTAAAAATCACCCAATGAATCTAGTCTGTATAGAAAACTAGTCTGTACAAATCAATTCCTCCATTGCTCAAAGTAGATAATTGCTAACCCTTAACCTGTGCTTCTTTAGCTATGTAAAACCAACTGACCTCAAGGAAAAGGTGTTAAAGATAGATTTGACATCACATTTCTCTCAATACTTTAATTCTCCTGTGATTTCATCAGTGTGGGTACTGTTTCCATTAGTTCAGATTGCAATCTGCCCTTGTCTTCTCATCCTGTGTGATGCTTGTGTATGTCTTTCTATAACTGTTCAACATAATGCTTCCAAAATATTAGAGGCCTACCTCTGGTTCTTCTAATATTCTGTGGATGATAGTATAAGATTTATACTGTGTGTTTCTTGTTATCTTATTCATTCCAAATATCTTAAGTACCTCTATATATGATTCTAGAAACAAATTTGAGAGGGAGGGATTTCCCCATTCCAAATTTAATTTTGGTACTAGAGTCACACATGGAGATACTTTCTCTTAAATGAATACAGTCTAGCAATAGGAAATTATTGGGATAATGCAGTATCAAAGAATAATACTACCATTTGCCACTAATCCTGAGGTAGTCTGTCAGAACCAATAGTTAAATATCCTGGATCCAATATCATAAAAGATACTCCTAGGTTTTCCCCTTAATTTGCTGCCAAATGGAAGCATCCCATCTCAAGGACTACCTCACAAAAATGAAATGTTTTCCTTCATTGGTGGATCTAAATTTGCTAACCCTGCCCATTAAACTGCCAGGGAAATAGGTTCCAGATACTATGTGTGGTGGAAGCTTCTTGAAGGCAGAGACTGTTTTGGTTTTGCCTATACTGTCAGGTCTAGAGCAGTTTGTGGAACATGATCACTTGGTCCTTAAAAATCAGATGAGTCAGAGTGAGACTCTTTTCTCCTTTTGAAATAACTACCTTTTTTTCCAACTGTTGTATGAGACTTAGGCATAGCAGCACCTAACTGAGAATATGTGACAAGAACCTGGCATAAGCTGGACCAGTAGATCTAATCAGTTTGGACTAATAAAAGAGGAGGCCTGCTGTAGTGAAGAGAGTTTGTGCTGACGAATACAATTTGAATTGCTGCTCTGCCCTTTTCTAATTGTGTATCCAGTAAGTTCTTCTCTTTTTTCTGAATCTGTGTCCCTATCCATAAAATGCAGGCTTTGGACTAGATAATCTCCAAAGTCTCTTCCAACTTGGAATCCTATGAGCTCTGCTCAGTTGATGAAGAATATGTTTTTTCATTTTGTCTCAATAGTCTGGTGGTTCCACTTAAATCAACCCCCTTCCCAAATACCTCCTTTACTCCTCTTTTCCTGGGCTAAACTGACTACATTCAAATAAAAAGCACAAATAGAATTTTTCAAATGATCCTTAAGAAAACTTGAATAAAAGTTACATTTTGAATTAGCCCATAGTTGTGCTCACAGCCCTTGTTACTTACAAAAAGCACAACTGCACGTTGTTCCTGAAATGCGATCGTGAATCTTGAGTCTTGAATCATGAATCATGAATCATGAGTCTTGGAATCACTTGACATTACCCATTGAACTTTGGGGATAGAATTACACTGACGACTTTTGTCTCCTGAGAAAACAAAGTGCTATTCCCCTTGATTCAAAATGTTGAAACGTAGAAATGTGGAAAGATGGAAAACAAAGTGTTCTTACTCTTCCTCCTTACATTCATCATTTGTTCTTGGTGCTCAGCTTCCTCCTGCCCCTTTCCAGAAAGAAGAGGCCTATAATGCCATAAGATGAGGATTTCTAGGCCTGTGCTACATACCTTTCACCATTGCTCAGTGACAACAGTGATTTCCTATTGCCTCCAGGATAAAATAGAAACTAATTTCTTTAGCTTTTAAAGCTCTTCACAGCCTAACCCTAAACTAACTTTCCAGCCTCATTGTACACTACTCTCCCCCTTGTAATCTGTGATCTAGCTAAACTGACCTCTTTGTTTCTCTCACCTGTCTCTCCATCTCCTCTCTGCATGCCTTTGGGCTAGCCAGGAGTTGTTTGACTGGTGTAGGTCCGAGGCAAAATGTAAATGGCTTAATTAACTATCTTGTGAACTACTTTAATTCCTGCTGAGGTTTAAATATCAGCATCCTAGCAAGTTATAAAAGTTGTTCCTGAATCCTATTTTTAGTAATCCTATTGATGTTCAGGATACATCTTTTATGATTACTGTTTCTTTTGTGTGTAAAAATAAATTATCTGTTTTATACCTTATTTAATTGCACACAGATTATATATATGGTATATACACTTTTCTTCATCCCCTTTTTCTGGGGATATCCTGTATGTGAGACAGTACCTAAGCTATAAATAAATTTGAACCTGGGACCTGGTCGAGGGTGGTTTATTGAATGATGGAGTGTAAAAACAAAAGTGTGCCCACTGTCATTAGAGCCAAGCTTCCTGGGGCTGAACCCAATCCAAACTGCATGTTGAGTTATAGGAGCAGGATTGGGCATGATGTTCCAGGCCTTGTGAGCCCAGAAGTAGTTCTTTATTCTTAGTCTCTCCAAAAGTGCTTTCCTCTGTCCTGTTGTTTCTATACTCTTTTCCTTGGTATCTCAGCCATTCCTGTGGTTTTAACTCCCAAATCTTTATCTCTAGGTATAATCTCTCTCCTCAAGTCCAGATCCACAGTCCCAAAATAGCCACAGGACATCTTGTAACAGTAAGACAACAATAACAATGTAGATGAGAATTGTCAAAATGCCTATGTAGTTCTGTATCACAAAGTATATGAGACTCTCCACATAGAAGGTAGGAGAAGTAAACCGTTTATTCAGACGCCAGAGTACTATATACCACAAGCCATTTATCCAGTCTATCACAACAGTAAAACATTCCACACACAATATCACAACTGGGAGCCTCACCATCCCAAAACACCCTGCTGAGGTCTTCCCCAAAACGAACTCACAGTACAGCTAAGTAAGTCTGTTAACTTCTAACAATCACGAGGGTGGCTATTAGCAGCCATTAGTAGCCATAACTACTCTCTCTCTCTCTCTCTCTCTCTCTCTCTCTCTCTCTCTCTCTCTCT